>PVKU01001467.1:0-299805 GCA_004027475.1 Anoura caudifer
GGCTTCCCCGGGCTGAGAACTCCGGGGTGGAGAAGGGCGGCCCTGTCTGGGGGTGACATCACCAGACAGAGCTGGAATGCACAGATGCAGAAAGCTGCGGGGCCCCAGGGCCAGGAGGGAGTTGGGCTGTGATATCACAAAGGGGCTTTTGACCGCTCTTCATCCCGGGGAAACCACAGAGACCCGGGCTGAAGCCACCCCCGCCCTCCGAGGAGCGGCCTGAAGACACTCCTCAGATCGGCTGGGTGACCTTCGAACCCAGAGAGGGAGAGTCTGGAAAAGGTGGGCGCTCCCAGGGCTGAAGGGCCTCGAAGAAAAAATAAAATAAAATCAGTGCCTGTATGGGACGCTCGTTCTGCCAGAAGCATGCGGAGTTAATTGCAGAGAAATGCATTTTAAAATAAGATATTGGAAAACCATCCTCTCCGTCACCAGCCTCCATTATTACAATTATTCATACAGCACCGCCAAGGCCCGCGTGTTTCACAGCGATTAAGCTATCGACCCAGCAGCTCGGAGGCCCTGGGCAGAACCCACAGCCGCCACTCGGGGCCTGCGGGAGTTGCCTCTCCCCACGCTCAGAGGCGGAAACTGAGTCCCAGGCGGAAGTAGACGAGAGCATGAGAATCAGGGGGCGGATTATTAATATTAAGAATCAATACACCGGCACGACATGCTAATGATATTGACACAGTAATAGCGGTAGGCTCATTTCTCCCTCTGGGCCGCACTTCCAGGTCCCGACTCCATGTCAGGGCTTGCGCAAGAAATCACATGCTGCGGTGACTAAGTGCACTGCTCCAAACCCAGCTGTGCCAGGAACCAGCCACACCGCCTTTGGGAAATGAGTCAACTTCTCCGGCCCCTGGTGTCCTCATTCACACAGTGCAAAGAATGACGGTACCTGCCACGTTTGGCTGATGTGGAGAATTCACAGGTTAGTAGAGGGAAAGCAGTGAGCGGACAACCTGGCACATCAGCAGGGCTAAAGGAGTTTCCAGGTACTATCACAGGAGGACATGCAATTGTAACACGCGTGTCCTGGTGGTGTCGTTGGGAGGAAGGGAGGGTGGTCTGGTGCCCCTGTGAGTCTCCGCGCTGAGGCCTGTAGTAGGGCAAGTAGCTCGCATGGTTTCTTGCAGGTCCTGAGCCAGGAGCTGGGCCTGGACCTCCCTCAGCATCTGGCCTCCTGGGTGTGCTCGGTGGACACCCACCTTCAGCTCTGGCCGTCACGCCCCACCCCGGAAACACACCCTGGTGTTCCCACTGTTTTCCTTCAGGTCCAGAGTCAATATTTAGCTAACAGTGGTTACACAAAGTTTTATTTCTGAAATGCATCTGAGTGTTGTTTAATGTATTTTAAGGATATGTTAAGGGAGGTAATGTATTGAATGATGGGAGTCTGGGACCACACGAAACGAATTCTCCTTTATAAACCTTCCTGCTTTAGGACGTTTCATGTTCCCAGAACATAAGCCTTCGTGTTGGATGGTGTGGACCGGGAGACAGCAGAAATAAAATGGCGGTAAAGAACTGCGATGTTCATTTTGGTCTAGCCTCCAGGTAGTGGGAACTGAGGAAGAGAAGAGAGATGGAAGGTGATGGAGCTTGAAGAATAAGTGGCAATTCTGGCTTGTCACACCTGGATGACCCAGGGAATGGTGGGGCCAAGGAGCAAGTTGGGGAGGGGGGATACTGGTGTGGGTGAGAAGCTGACGAGTGAGTCTGGGAATGTGAAGTCTGTACAGCTACGTTGCCTTTGGAAACTCAGGACTGTGCTTGCATTAAAGGTCACTGCTAAGGACTTGTCCTTGGTCACTGCCATTCTAGAGGGAGACTGTGGAATCACGACGTAAAAACATGTTCCAGACCCAGAATTTAGACCCCTGTGCCAGGCTGATGCCCTCACCCTCCTTCTGGGGTCAAATCCAAAATACAGATCGGAAAGTCAGGGGTGAAAGGGAGGACCACAAAGCCACATTTCCCCAGTTCCCTTCATGTTGCCCCCCAGACAACCACGAGGGCTCACTCAGGTGAGAAATGAAAGCATTCTCCTGTTTCCCAGCCCAGCTGCTTAAATAGGCTCCATGCCTTACCCTGAATAAACTTGCAGATAAATAGGCAGTCCCTTCCAGGAACACATGAAATATATGCCTATTCAGGTACCTTCGCTACACAGTCACCACCATCCTTGAATTCCAGTATTTAAGGAACTTCCCTTTACATTAAACGTCGTTTAAGGTATAAATGTTCCGATGCGGAATGGGAAAGTCATCCTTAGAGTGTTGTAAAGTGAAAGATCCGGGGCTGAGAAAGGTCCAGAAGATGAATCCTGTGTCATTGGCCAAGCCTCCTGACCCTTCGGGCAGCATCGGCAAAATGACAAGTTCAGATGCACCCGAAGGTCCTTATTATTCACTTACATAGGCTATGTATACGGTTTTTGTTTACGCCAATGCTTCCATGACAGGGGAGAATAGGGGAGCCCCGTGAAAGGTTCATGAAGAGAACAACGCAGACCAGGGTGGTTCAGGGTGGAGAAATAGGGGACACTGCTGAGCAGCTAAAGGGAAGTCTCATTCTGCACCACAATTTTCACAGTTTTGTTTAGGACTGGTTCAGGAATTTCTCTCCAAAGTCTATGCCATTTGCAAAATCCGAATTCATCTATCACTGGAAAGTAAAAAAAAATCTCAGGGTTTCTCTGCCGCACTGACCTAAGACTCAAATGCTGAGCATTGAGCCTTTCTCCTCAGAGACCTTTTCCTTTGGCCGCCCTTGGCCAGCTTCATGCCAGTGCCCGCCACCAGGGGTCGCTGGTTCCCTTCTGTTCCTTGGGGCCTTCCAACATTTGCCCCAATAGCTGGAAGGGAAAAAGGAGGCAATGGCAGGGAGGAAGGGAAGAATGGAGGAGCAAGTCTCAGGAAAGGGGGAGATTGAATAGGTTGTTACTCTCCAGACTCCAAAAGAGGCCCGACTGGTCCGCCACATCACAAGGCCCCAAGGCCTTGATCAGAATGTTCCCACACCCCAGGTCTGTAGACTGGAGACCATCCACTAGGCGTTATGTCCCATTCCTCCAGGTAGGCCAGGGAAAGTGACGGAGACACCTCTTTGCTCCTCTGCAGCCCTGTCCGGCTCTGCTCACGTCAGCTTGCTGTGTTGCCCAGTGAGAGAGGCAAAAAGAAGCCAGGAACAAAATTGTTTTGCGTCACTTAATTTCCCCCCGGGTTTCTAAGCAGGCAATTATTCCAATGGACTGCAAGTACTTTGGAGAGATTTATTGTTATTATTATTACAGACACTGTATACGTAAAGGTGTCAGATAATTGAGAGTAATCATATCCTCCACCCTTCCAAGCATATTGTTATCCAGTAGAAAACTGTGTTCTTCCTCCATTGCTTCCCCTCCCTGACTCTTTCTTTTGGCAATGAGAATGAGCCAGTCAGAGGATCTGGGAGCAAGAGAGAGATTTCTGTGATTGAGGCCTGGGAAACAGAGGAGCAGAGGGGCTCTCCCACTGGGCTGCCATGTGCAACTTCTGGGAGTCTCACTTTCTCTAGTTCATACCAATGCTGAACATTAATTGAGCACCTACTGTGTGAAACCCCATTACAGAGGACTGAAAGGGAATCTTACAAAGGATTCAAATGGAAGTTGGTGGGTTCCCATGCTCAAGAGTTTCTTGTCTAAAACACCTAAGATACAAAACACAATCTAGGAGTCAGTTTCACATTTATTTTCTAATTTAATTCACGCCACACATACTAGGTGCACAATAAACACTTGTGGATTTACTGTGTGAGCTAAAATTGTGATGAGATTAAGAGCTAACTTATTTTTCATTATGTTCTATATGTAAATAAACTAAGACTCAGAGAGATTACATGACATGCCTAAAGTCAATACAACCAACTGGGAGATTCAGAACTTTCTACCAGATCTTCTGCCGACATGTCCTGTTCCACACACCCAGCTCCTCCTGAATGGAGCACATGCAGATACCAGGCTGTGTGTTGCCATGAGAAGGAAAGAATCATTAACACTGAGGATACTTCATAGAATAGTGGCAACATGAGCTGACTTGTAAAGGAGGAGCATTATTCAAACAGAAGGAGCTGCAAAGAAGGACATGTCCTGGGACCAGTGGCACGAGCGAAAGGCAGGGATGGAGGGGAGGCCGGCTATGGCCAGGGCACCTGACTTTAGAGGGACATGGTAAGAGGGTAGCTTGGAACGGTAGGCTGGATGCAGGTACAAGAAGACCCAGGAATGCTCTTGAAAGCACTGGGCTTTAATCTGTTTGCAAAGGGGAAGTGTAATCTTCTGATATAATCTGGCATTTTTTAAATCCTCACCTGAGGGTATGTTTATTGATTTTAAAGGAAGAGGAAGGAGAGAGAGAGAGAGAGAGAGAGAGAGAGAGATCAATTGGTTGCCTCTCATACATGTCCAGGACCAGGGACCAAACCCACAACCTAGGCATGTGCCCTGACCTGGAACCAAACCCACAGCCTTTCGGCGTACGGGATGATGCTCCAACCAACTGAGCCACACAGTCAGGGCATAATCTGACTTTTATAAAACAGAGATAATAATTCTTACTCCACTTTCCCAACCTGCAGAACCTGCTATAAGACCCTTGAAGATGAACATTTTCATTCCTTTCACAATGGTGAGAATTTACATACTGTCTCTAAATACAAAACGCTACTAAAATACAAAATACTACTCCACCACCATGGGTGAGGCTGCCTACTTTGTGTTGGGAGGTGATCATACTGATTCATCCACTTTTTCCACTTCTTTTATAGCCGATTTCTCATACTTGGGTTAAAGGAACAACACATTTCTTCACAACAAGCTCTCCGACTGGATTTTCGGAAGGCTTTGATATCCTTAATATAAATGGAATTGGCCAATTCGGACTCGTGGGAAATGGTGGACCTAGTAACAGCATTGTATTTTAACATTTCCCTAATTGAGTTGCTATGGGGCAGAGACCCCAAATTCTTACAAGCATCAAGGCCAAGCTTTTAAACATAGATCTAACTCTGGTCTATAAAGCCACTAACAATAGCTTAGCACTTCAAACTTCAAAAAAGGTTCCACGTCTATTATTTCAGGCCTAACGTACATCGGATGTGACAAGTCAGGTTAGCAAAGTCCCCTTAGGTCCCAGCCCTCCAACAGATGAAGAACGACAGCTGGATGTTACAAGACTACGCACGTCCGCGTCACATTGTAGTTCCATCAGGCCCCTTTGCTCCTGAGCCCAGTGCCCTCACCACTTCCTGTTAACAATCCTGTAGGCAAGGGCTGGGGTGTCACCAGGAAAAGCCACTGCTGAGCCCCTACCTCCCCGATTCCATCTATTCAGAGGGAGGTGAGTGAATGTGGTGCCCTAGAACTGCCTGTTGCTTGAACCTGGTTATTTTATTTTCTGCTGTGTTGTGTTGGATTGGGTCGATCTGGGCTACGTTGTGCTGTGCTGCACTGTTGTATGTGGTATCCTGTTGTGTTGGATGGGGTTGGGTTGAGCTGGGCTGTGTCGTGTTGTGTTGTATGTTGCGTTGCATTGAGTTGGGCTGTGTTGTGTTGCATTGGATGAGGTTGGGTTGCACTACTGGCCTGTGACTCTGTAGAGGCAGATCCAAAGTTCGCCCTAATTGTGTATGACCTGTGGCATACAGTGTCCATTTGCTTGCCCTTGCAAAGACTCACAGTGTTTACACAATGACCAAGCTGTGCATGTGCCGCCAGGCAAAGTGGGGCACCCCAAGCAAAGGACAGCACTCAGGGACCCTCCCAGCCTGTTCCCTCCCTCAGTGGGCTCAGGTTACAGGCAGCTTCAAAAAGGGATAGGGAAGAAAGCCAAGAGCAGGGTGTGGAGAACAAGAAAGACTGGAGGCAGAGAGACCAGAAGGGGGTGGGCAGGTGGGCAGGTGGGCGGAGTTTACGGCCAGGCCAAAGAGAATTCTCAGGGAGTGTGAGAATCTGTGACTCCTGGGAACACAGTGATCTGTTGATCTGTTTTCCCTGAGGACCTGAGGTAGCCCGGGTCAATGAAACTCAACATCAATGAAACTCAGCCCTGAGTGGTTCTGACAAAAGGTCAGGGCCCTAGATGAGGCAAGGTCAGAAGTTCATTCTGCACAGGACAACTGGGCCTGCAGGTGGGCGGACAGGAGGGCAGGTAGGCAGGGGCAGCTCCGGGGGTTCTGGAGTCCTTCCTAGCCAGACAAGTGACATCTGAGCAGGCTCCTGCCCTTCTGGGCACTAGAGAAGGCCAGACTCGGGCCTAACACCCTGGCAGTGTTCTGAAGGCAGTGGTATCCTTTTATTCATGCTGCAGCCTCATCCGCTCACCAGGGAAACTGAGGCAGAAAGTACTGAACTACTGGCCAGCAGCCAGAGCCCCGAGAGAAGTGCGTATTAGTAGTAGTCTGCCCTCTGGAGAGTCCTGCTGATGGAGGGTCAGTGCTCGCCCCTGCTCTGCTCACACCTCCCTCCTGCCCCTCCCCCTGGGGCCCAGCCAGGGGGCCTCAGCCCTCCCCCTCTCCCCCTCCCCCGCAGAGTGAGCATCTCCACAACTCTCACTAACTCTTTACTTCCTGTGTTCCTTACCGGAACACAGGAAGGAAGGAGGAAGAGGAAGTCTTTTCAGAGCCTCGGGTTTTCATCCGGAGGTTTGCTTTTTTCCTTTTTCTCCCTTCCCCCAGCCCCCAATCTCATCCATCCCTGAACGGAGAAATCTAATACACGTGTACTTGTGACAGCAGGGGAACCAACAGCCGCTGCATGGTCTACCTGGGGCCAGAGGAATCCTGGGGAGTGTGTGCGTGCAGAGGGGGTGGTGCGTCTTCTCAAGCTGCTCTTTAACCAGCAGCAGCTGTACATGGAATTCTGCACCTCCTGCTGCAGCCAGTAGGTGGCAGAGCTGTGACAGGCCGGTGAGGTGCTCCCAGTCCTGCGGCTGTAGGTCCTGCAACTCCAGCACGACTGGCCCGACTGCGGGAGGACAGGTGCGTCCACAGGCACCCCCGGTGTGGCCCACGCAGAGGTCCTGGACAAGACAATTTGGGGGAGAGCTACCCCAAAACTCTTCTGAAACCCCCTCTCTTCTCCTTCTCTGTTTCTCTGTATATCCCCTAATTTTATCTGGAAAAGGGAAAGCCCGTTAACATTTATGAAGCATCTGCAGCAATGGTTTTCAGACTTCATAAAAGGCTACCTGTGGAGTTTGTGGAAATGCAGCTTCCCTGCCCTGCCCCCCTGGATTCTCACTAGAGGCGGCTGAGTGGAGCTCAGGAGGCTGCATTTCGAATAGAGCGCCAGCGTGCTTCCCATGCAGGGGCCGGGGAACCCCAACCTGAGAAACAGAACCCCAAGTACTGCGACGAGGGCTCCTTCATACTAAAATCTGTTCTTGGGCATTCCGTCATTTCCAGTTCCTTCCGCCCGTTTCCTGTTCTGCAGGCGCATCACCACGGTATTCCTCCACCGTGGAGTTCAAGCTCTGCATTCGTAAGAGGCCACTCTTCCCTATGTTCATTTCCTTGGGCCTCTTGCTCCTTAAAAAGTTTTCTCAGATTGCCTACCTGTCATTCCAACCTTCGTTTCATTCTGTCTGAACTCCTGGAAAGCCTAGCTCCTTCCCCCGATGGGGTGGTCATGGGCTCTGCTGGAATGGTCCAGGGTAGGGCCACCCTCCATCCTCCCCAACTCCTCATCCCCTGCCTTCCCCGCCACCCAGTTTGGTGGCCCCCACAAAGGTTTCGCCCACAGTCTAGCAACCTAAAGCTGAGCCATGGCTGTGCTTGGGGATAGGGCATCTCCCCCGAAAGTCAAAGTGGTCATCGGGGAGTTCCCAAGGTAACAGCACAAGGAAACTCTGAAGGCCCCATGGGTTCGTCTGCGAGGGCTGCCGTAGCAAATGACCACAGACTGGGTGGCTGAAAACCACACACGCATGCCCCACAGTTCTGGAGGCTGGAAGTCTGCGATTGGGGCCCTGTTGGCAGAGCCCTGCCCCCTCTGAAGGCTCCCAGGACGCACCCTCCCGTGGCTGGTCCTAGCTGCTGGTGGCTGCCAGCCAGCCTTGGCAGTCCTCGAATCCGGCAGCGTAAACCCAACCTCTGCCTCCGTCTTCACCTGGCAGCCCTTCCATGTCTGTCTGTCCCTGTGTCCCAGTCTCCCACTCCTCCATCATAAACACACTCATCGCTGGGTTTAGGGCCCAGGCTAATCCAACATGACGTGTATTACATCAGAATAGTTTGATCACATCCTACAAAGACTCTCTTCCCAACGAAGGTCACGTTCACAGATCCTGGAGGTTAGGCGTTCAACATTTCTCTTGGGGGCAGACAATTCGATCTACACACCCCATGCTGGAAGTACTACTCTCACATCTTGCCTCCTGATTGGAAGAGAGGAGCAGGGTTAGGGGTTCAGTGCTCCCCCAGGCATTTCATATGGATAAAGGTATGGCTTTTGGTGGGCACAGGAGGAAATTCCAGCTCGTACGTAGCCCCTCGTCACTTCTTGGATTAGAAGAGCTTAAAGCAAGTCAGCCTTCTGGCTTCCTTGGTTCTCGGTGTACAGGCTCAGATCGGCAGCATCTGGGGACTGGTTAGAAAAGCAAATTCTCCAGCCTCGCCGCAGAGCTATGGGGTCTGAAACTCCGAGGGCGAGGCCGCCATCTGTGTATGACAAGGACTGTGGGCAATCTAGACACTGGCCGAAGGTGAGAACGCACAATGCAACGTACAGCTCAAGTATCAAGGTAATGTGCGCTTGAAACCTGTATGACCCCACTAACCACAGTCACTCCAATAAGTTTAACTAATCAAATAAAGGTGAGACTGGCTGCCCCAGAAGAAGGGGACACAAAGGGCGTCCCCGGGGAGCACAGCAACTGGTTATATGGCTGGTTGCCCCAAATCTCCTTGTTCCTGGCAACTGCCTTCCCACTCCCCGCCCCCACCCCACTCTTGAGGGGCTGTGGGAGGCCACATGTCACTCACTCCACGCTCAGGGGCCAGCATCTCTCTCCGTGTTTCCCTCTCGCTGTGTCCGCTCACCTGGGTGCCCCACCGCCCCCTCACACACACCCTCAGGAGGCCCTCACTTCCCTCCAGCTCTGTCTCTTGACAACAAGAAGAGCTTGGCAGGGGTTGGTTAAGTTAACTCTGATCCCACACAAACAAACTGTTATTTTTCTATCTGCCAAGCTGCTGAAGGCAAGGATGTCAAACCCAGGAGCTGCGTGAATGTGAGATCTACAGCTGCCCTAGTGTGTCTGTGTTCCAGGCGAGCTTTTTCAGTTTGTAAAAAAATCATGGTCCAATTCCCAGAGAGACACAGGTGACAACCTCTTGGATGGCTCATTGCTCTGGCTGTGACAGTCTCCGTGTCTATTCCCCAACCTGGGGAATGAGCAACTCCCATCCACAGCAGACAGCGGGTCACCTCTGACATCTGCGCTCCACATTTCTGACCCCCTGGCAGAGCTTGTTCAAAGCAATGCTGAGCTGAAGCTCTGGTACCCCATGTGTGTCTGCTAAGTCGGCGTGCACCAGCAGACAGACCTGCAGGAAGGCAGATCGACAGGTGGGAGGAAGCCCTGGGGACATGTGCTGCATGGAGTCTGGTGAACGTTCAAGACAAGATTTTAAAGGCTTATATGGGTTGGGGGTGGGGAGGTACAGGAAGCCCTCCGGAGAGAGACAAGGTGCGAGCACTTGGGAGGCCTGTGTGCAGGTGACCAACCTCCCAGCACAGTTACAAGTCCCTGGAGAGACCGCCCAGCTGAATATATAAAAGCCAACGTGGGGAGCAGGGGGCATAAGAAGCCCCAGAGCTCCACCCCCAGAAGGAGGCAGCCACGAGCAGCGGCTCGCAGATGTGTCTGTCTATCCAACTGCATTGCTGTCTGGGCAAAGCACCACTGGGTTCTCATGCCTTTTTTCTTCCCATTGCCAAATTGGGCACAGTTATCGTAGAATCATGGCGAGAAAAAAACATGCAAACTGAATGCTACCAGGGGGAAAAGGGTCTGGAAAGGGGTCTGCAAAAGGAACATGCCAGAGAAATCAGGAAATCTTTTCATGAGGGCACTCGGGTCTGAGACACAGTTGGCGTGTAGTCTGGAAACCAGACAGACAAAGGCTTGAGTTCCAGTTTCCTAAGAAGGTTGCGTTACTCATCTTGATTCTCCTAGATGGAGTGCCAGCCTGCAGGAGGCCCATTCTTCTGATCCCCAACAGGAAGGTAGCTGGCCGCGGGGGAACCGCAGCACCCTCCCCAGCAAGTGAGTCTGATTCCATATCAGCACCTCTGGGCTATTCTCCAGGCTCAACCCCCAGACGGCGCCTGGCCACTTAGGAATTGTCACTCCATCACAATTGCTCATGTAGTTTAAGATACTCGTCTACTCTTCTTAAATACCTCATATGCCATTTGCATTTCTGAACTATCACAACTTATTTTGCTTTGGGAACGTAGGAGACCATTGAGTCACTCTTCGGATCAACCAGAGACATGCAAGAAGGGTGGGCTGCCATAAAACTGGGTTTGGATATCAATGTGTTGGGTTCAACTTCCTGTGACTTACAGATCTTTACAAAATTTAAATAGGAATGTTGGCGAACCACCTCTTGGGGATCCCCCTCTAGACATGTAAGCCAGAGAGGCCTTACGATTGGAAACACAAGGGCTGGGGAAGGGGACACCCCTCTACTGGTGACGTCTCCCCTGGCACCAGTGAAGTACACTGACGGACACCACGGAAATTCACGGCGGGAAGAGGCCTATGGAAAGAGCCTCATAACTCGGGGCCACCGGGCTGTGATCCCAAGAGTTCACCTTGTCCAGCCATCTTCCCTCCCGCCCCTCCGACTGGCTGTGAATCACCTGTATGTGTACATTGCAGGGAGCCAGGGGATGACTCATGAAACCCGACAGACACGTGCCCTGGTGGGAACATGAAGCTGACGGGCCGAGGAGTGCGAGGAGGAGACCCCAGCATTCTAGCACCGTGGTTTCCCCACCTCCTCTGCGTGTGTGCCGCTGGCTCGGGGGCCTGAGGACCTGTCTGCTCCAACCGCTAACTTCTCAGGCTGCCGCCGCAGAAGACAGCAAAAAACTTCGCCTCTCTCTTGTAGTTGCTCCCCACCCCCAACACACACACCCTCTCATCCCTTCTCTCCTGTCTACTGCCCAGACATTTCCTTCTCTCTCATCACGCTGCCCTGGATTGGGGAAGTGCCTTAGTTTAGCCATGATGGAGGGGAAGAGGTGAGGTTGATGGTGGAAATAATTAATTTTTACTTAGTTCTTCAGACAGTGTGACAAGCAGGTGCGTTGATGTGCGGTACTAATCACCAGGAGCCCACATAGCCTGCTTAGACTTCAGTTTTATGGAATGGATTGTAATTATATCATCTCACTAATCCTCACAACGATCTGAAGAGTCAGGTGTCAGTGTCCCCAAAGTCTTCAACTCCGAACCTCCCACCCAGAGCCTGGCCTAGGATACATCTGAAATCTCTCATGGTGATTCTAGGCAGATTGTCCCTCCAAAGCGGGTCCTGCCTCCCGGGCAGGAGCTCTGCTGTGTAGGGCGGCATTGCCCGGGGTCTGCTAGGGACTCTGGGTGGATGTGGCCCTGCTCGACCCCTACGGCATGGACTGTCCTCAGACGGCAGCCCCTCAGTCCACTGCGTTCTGCAAAAATCTCTGAGCCCAGGATTGAAAATGACGTGATGTCATACACAGACATGTCCTGTTGGGAAGACCGACAAGTTTTATTTGTTTATCTATCTATTTATTTATTTATTGCCACCTCAGTATCTGGGTTGCTATGGGAAAGCTATGTTGCCCTCGGCACCTCAGCTCCCTCATGTGGAAGTGAGACTCTCATGCCTCTGTGGCTCCAGCAAACGTAAGATCCTACACTTGCACAAGAGGTGCAAACTCACTCAGCTGCAAATAGTCATGACGGACGCCTGAAGGCTGCAGAGGAGCCGGGCTGTGCAGAGTCACACAGGGACAATCAAAGACAGGAGAGCAACAGGTAACACAGGCCCTGGAGAGATTCATGCTGTTCCAGAAATCAGGCTCCCTCCACAAAGGCAGTGGAGAACGGAGGGGCCAACCAGTAAACCCCAAACTGGGACTCGAAGATCCTCCTCTTAGGAGGGAATGGATGGATGGGAAGAGGAAGAGGAAGCAGGAAGGAGGGGAGAGAGAATGGGAAAGAAAAACAGAAAAATGTAAAAGATCGATCAGGTTTGACACTCCTGTGAAAATGTCCTAGCAGATTTGCATTTCCTGTTAACAACCATTTCTGGTTTTGTTTATTCTGGAGGGTTTACATGTCATGTAATCACTGTTTTAGTTCATTTCCTTCCAATGATAGATTGTGATAAGTAAAGTTGGTTGTTAATAATAGTACAATTTACCTAACAAATTTTGAGCTTGTAGAACAGCTTCATTAATATGTTTAATTTATCGTTACAATTCCTTCAGGTTAATGGTTTGAGAGTATGCTGGAGTCTAATCTGAGCAGTTATTATAAAGTGCTTATTTCTCGTTAAAATGTAAAATTGAGATACTCAAGATTTCCTTGGGATAAACTGGCTAAAATAAATCTTTCTTCTTTGCATTGGGGAAGGAATGAGTGTTGGCTATTAAAAATGCTCGGAATTGGAGAGCCCCTTCTGATAACTTTAAAGTAATTTTGCAGATTAAACTGTCTTTCCCCAGGCCTCATGGAAGAGATGTCTGAGCTCAGGATTTATTCTGGAAGGATTCTCTCTGGAGGCTGCAGGATGGCAGGGGCATCAGAAAACAACGAGAACTGAATTTTGCCCAAACATCGCATCACAGATTCCTGAAAGGTGTCTGAGTGTTGGGTCACGGGTGACGGGAAACAGACTCCAACTTTCAAGCCATTCTTGTGTCTTAAGGAAAAAATAAAATCAAGAACACAAGCCCTTCACAGAGACCCAAACAGGACAGCGGCTTTCTCTCTTCCAGCTGGAATTTTGGCAGGGTCCTCTGATGGGCACACCTCCCAGAACACTGTGCAACTCAGACCCCTGCCCTCGCCCACCGCCCCTCCCAGGGCCTGGCAGGCAGTGGGTGATGAGAAGCTGGCTTCTCAGATACAGCAGCCCCTCTTATCACGCCTACCCAGTCTCTCTCCTCTTCCGCAGACCTTGCTATGGTGGTTAATTTGACTGAGCTGTGGGGTGCCCAGATATCTGGTTAAACACTATTTTGCTTGCATCTGGGAGGGTGTTTCTGCATGAGAGTAACGTCTGAATCAGCAGACTGAGTAAAGCAGATTGCCCTTCATAGTGTGTGTGGGCCTTGTCCCATCAGTTGAAGGCCTGGGGGGAACAAAAAGGCTGAGTAAGAGAGAATTCTCCGTGTTTGCCCTACTGTCTTTGAGCTGGGGCATCAGTCTTCTCCTGCCTTTCCACTTAGACTTGAACTAGAACTAACCCTTGGTTCTCCTGAGTCTCCAGTTTGCTCAGTGCAGACCTTGAACTTCTCAGCCTCCATAATTGTGTGAGCAAACCTGTGTGTCTGTCTGTCTGTCTATCTCTCTATCCACTTCTCTGAACAGAGGAACAGATATGCCCCTAAACCCAGAATAAAGCCCTTGAATGATGGGCCCCAGGGGTTTCTGTGACCCACACGATCTGGCGCTCTCTCCACTCATCCACCCCCACTCTCTCCTCCCTCATTTCACCCGGTGCCTCTGGCCTTCCTGCTACACCTCCAGCCTCAGTCTCAGGACTGTTCTGTCCACTTGGGACACTGTCTCAGCGAACTCCTCATGGCTCACCCCTCACTTCTTACAGTCCTCTTTACTCAAATGTCATCTCTCCTCGAAAGGCCTTCTTTGGCTCTCCCCACGCTAATGGCTCCCACCCCTAATCTGTCTCCATCCCTTTGCCCAGTTTTATTTTTCTTTATAACATGAGCTAAAATGATAGCTGTTCATTTATTGTCTGCTGGCACCACCAAACCGTAAGCTCCCTGTGGGCAGGAACCACGTCTGTCTCATCCCCATTGCTCCTGCAGGGCCTGGGCCTAGGACTCAGCACAGAGTGGCTGTTCAGTAAGTTTCATGGCGGGAAGGGAAGGAGGAAGAGATGAAAGAAAGGAGGGGGCGAGGGGGACATCCATGCAAGCCAGGCCCTCAGCCCTCTGTCCACTGTCTGAGGACGGCCCCTGCGGTCTGCTCATGACTACAGCATCCCACAGTTCAACATGCCTGGAGGAGGTGGCAGCCCAAGGGTGAGAAGAGCCAAGAGACAGGTCAGTTGTGCAAATCAAAATTAAATACAATTTTGTAGTTTTAAGATAAGCTTTTCCCTGAAGGTTTGAGGAAGTTTATGATTACTAATGATCAAATCCTATTGGCCTCCCCCATCCCCACCCCTACCCCTAAATCTTCTGAAGAGTAAATTCTTCTTCCACAATAAGATGAATGCATGTCCTGCTTGCCTGCAGAGTGAGACTCTCTGAACAAATTTCACTGGTCGCCCTTCCAGCGCCCCTGGCAGCCACGCGTCCCAGAGTGCGCACGGGGGGCTTGTTGTGCTCTGCGTCCCCGAGACACAGAAGTGAGCGCTCTGCACGAGGAGACTCCAATCTTGATGGAGAGATTTGGTTTTCAATTTATACTACACTTAAACCCTTTCTAAAGAAATTGTGGTATAAATTAATAAATCTTTTAAAAATTATTAGAGCGTGTGGTTCATTTTGGCCTGCATGTGAACAAAGGACAGAAAGTCAGTCCCAGATGGCAGAGAAATTTCCAGCAAGTCCTCCATCTCATCCAACTGTTGGATGAGGAGAAGGTCCCTGTCCTTTATACTAGGCTCTAAGAACAGGGAGACCTACCCCTCCTTGGGGGCACAGGTGAGCTCTCTGATCCATCCTGAAGGAAACCATCAGCCAGGCAAAGAGAACTTCTGGTCTCCATGGAGGGGATGCGGGGTGGGCAGATGTCTTCTCAGTAAGGCCCCTGGCCCTGCCGATGGGGGCCGAGCTTTCCTTTCTCGTCTCCACGTTAAGTGAGGGTCATGGGGGTCGAGCAGACGCAGGCTTCTCTTCCTCCTGACAGATCCATAATTAGAAGGAGACAGGGCTTTCAAAGAGGAGTGTTTGGCTCCAGGCACATCCTTGTCAGCCTGTCAAGCAGAAGCCTGTTCTCCATGAGCTATTTTGAGCCACCTTCTCAGCTGCATTTCTGATCTTTTTGGCCCATGTAACTCCCCTCCCCACCGAGTCTCCACCGTGACATCACTGAGGCACGTAGGTTTTGGGAGAGGGCTGGACAAAAGGGGCATTTTGTGCAAGATGCTTGAGGGCAGCAGCACTGGGGTAGCTGCCTGAGTCTACTATGCCTCTCCCACCGCTGGCCCAGTGGGGTCTGCACAAGGACCAGAGGTCGTGGGGTCTTGATCAGGGAGAGATTATTCCCAGAAGCCAAGAGGTTCAACAGAGTCCTGGCCCTGGAGAAAATGAAGGGTCAAAATTGCTCAGAGAGTATTTCATGGTAGCCACACCCAGATGCAGGTAGAACAGACGGGGAGTATTCTCTGCTTAGATCTGCCCTACAGAATTCCCGGGGACTGGGGAAAGCCAGGCAGCAGCGTCCAGAAAGACTACGAACCGTCCTGAAGTCCCCAGAGCCGCGCTAGCTAGAGGAACACCCCAGGAAAGAACAGCTTCCTTCCTCAGCCCACAGGGGAAGGTGCTCAGGAGAACACTTAGAAGTCAGTCCGTAGAGATGGCCTGTAGGTACCCAGGTGTCTGTCCCACATGCCTCGCAGGCGCTGGCCCAACCTGCCTGGGCCTCCACAGCTCACTCAGGACAGAGGTACCTACGGAGGCTGCTCACACTGCACTCCCAGCCCTCTCGGGGCCCAGTTGGGGTAAGAACGTGGGCCCACGGCGGCACTGCATGGGGGTGTGCTGAGGGACCGGGGAGCCACTCACACCGGTGGAGCAGAGAGAGCAGGAGTCGGGAAGGCAAGGCCGGTTCTGTGCTCCAGGTTTGTCGTTGGGTGTCAGCCTCAAGCTTGGCAGGCTTCTGGGTGGGACAAACGCAGCACTTTCATCCTCCAGGTCCTCCCGTGGCTGGCAGCACTGACTGTGGGAGGGGCGGCGGTGCTCCTGCTCTCAGAACAACAAGGCCCTTCACCTCTGCCTCCCACTGAGAAGGCGGACCCCTGATGACTGGGGGATCGATTGATCGAAGACACAGCCCTCCATGGGGAGGGACTGTCTATGGGAGGGTGCCTCTCCTCTGTGTGGCCTGTGTAGAGACTCGCATTCTCTCCCCGACCACCAACCACCCATTCTTATGAGATGGCTGACTCAGTGTGGGGAGTAGGGAACGAGTGACACTGGATTGTCTGAAGCCAGCTGAGCAAGCTGCCGCAGGTAACTGTTGAGAGCATCACGACCTGCGTTATCTCACGTCATGCTCATGGCGACTCCAACACGCAGAGACTGCTGCAGACGAGGAGGGGTTAAGTCTCTACACAAGACCCAACATCCGGCTGGGGACTGCAGGGTCTCTGTCCCGGGTGAGACCGGTTTGGATTCTCTAGGGCTGTGGTTCTCAAACAGGGGTCCCGGGCCAGCGGCCTCAGCACCACTTGGTTCATTCAAAACGCAATTCTTGGAGCCCACTCCAGACCTGAGTCAGAAACTCTGGGGTGGCGTCAGCACAGGGGTTGTGACAACGCCCTCCAGGTCATTCTGACACAGGCTCGAGTTTGGGGGCTTCTGCTCGAAGGACGCCTATTGTCAGCCCACACGACACACCTCTAGGCAGATTCTAAACCCCCACCCTTCCCCTCGTAGCAGGTGGAGTCTGCCCCCTGAATCCAGCGCCAACATCACCCTTCTAACTCTCCCTCCCAATCCATGGGGTCTTCCTGATTTGGGGGAACACCGCCATCATCGTCCCCAGAGGCGCACCTGCCGCTGGCTCTAGGTGCATTTTTATGTGTTTCATGTATGTTTCCCTCTTTCACAAGAGCATGGTGACTGCCTCCTGTGTGTGGGCCCACAAGATCCTGCCCAAGGGTGCTCAGCCCTGTGCCTGCCTGCCCCCACTACTGACCCCGCACCCCAGGGACCCAGTGGCTGTCACGCACCGCCTTGACAGAAACCAGAGAGAATCGATTAAGCACAAGCCTTAATTGTGGTGGCATTTCCCGAGAGCCTGAAGCCAATTCCAACTGCGTTTCCTTGTTTGCATCATGGGCCTCAGCTCCATTGGTTGTTTTTAATCATCAAAATAATAATCCAAAGCCCTTTGCACCAGCCATTCTCAGGGGACCACAGGACAAGGAGAGACAAGTGGCTTGGCTACTGGCCACTGCATGCACTCTGGAAATTTGGCAATGCAGACGGGTGGGTGAGCCCTACCTACGAAACAGGGATCCCAAGTTCTAGTCCTGCTGTCTCTGCATCTCTACTTGGTGACTTTGACCCTGTCTCTCTGAGCCCTGTGATGAAGATTTTCTTCTTTCAGAATAGGGTGGATGCCATCATTCAATTTAGCAGATCTTTTCTGAGCTTACAGGAAGCCAGGTGCTATGCTGAGAATTAAGTACAAATAAGGTACATGAGACGCAACTCTTTAGGGGAGGGTGTTTGTGTTGGGGATTGAGGGCAATGGCTGAAATCTACAAAGTGCTGCCAGCATGTGGGGAGGGAAGGGAAAGGTAGCACAGCAAATTTCCCTGAGCTGATTCTTAAGGAATGAGTGGGCATCCTGCAGACGGAAAAGAGAGGGAACAGCCTAGTTTAAGGAATAGCATGTGCAAAGACCAGAGGTGGCAGGGACCTGCAGTGATTGGGTGACAGCGAGGTATTCAGTATGGCTGAGCAACAGACGCCCGAAGGCTTGGTGGCAAGAAAATGGATCCAGGAGGGAGAGCCCTCAGCTGTGCTGGCCATGTCCCGTCAGGGGGCCTCTGGGACCCAGGCTGGGTTTAATCAATGGTCTCACAGTGGAGAGTAACCATCAGAATGACGCTTTCACGATTTTCCAGTAATCACTATTCAGAGAGAAATATAACCGTCTTACCAAGAATGATTCAGAGGGGACAAGAACAGAGAAAGGGTGGAAAAAATGCTTAGCCCTTAAAAATAAAACCTGCCTTCTGCCCTATAGCCATCCTGAGTATTTTACAATACCCTCTAAAATGGGAAAATAGAGAGAAGCTGGTAAGCCAGGGCAAAATAGAGAGAAGCTGGTAAGCCCTGACGGGGGAATCCTTGCCAGTTCCACGGGTGCCCATGCTTGGCTGTAGGAGCGGAAGGGTCCCAGTGGAAAGCCGCAGGTGAATGGCACAGGGACCTGGGGCCTCGGGCCTGAGTTCAGCTGTGGGTGTGACCTGGGCTGGGAGTAGGCGGGGCTCACAGAAAGGACACGTCTGCAACCACATGCCGAGAGGCCACAGCACCACCAACCCTGGCAATCGCCCTGGAAAAGTGACCCGGTCACCAGGCCACACAACAGCAGCCCTAGACACCTGGCACACGGGGTTGCAGGGAGTGCCTCAAGGTATAACAAGACATTTTTCAACGAATGGGAAAGGCAACCAAAGGCAGAAACAGAGCAGAGCTGCTCCTTTCACTGCGACCCCCAAGCCACCTTTGACTTTGGAATTGCTGCCTGGGTCTCAGGATCCACCAGCCCTTCTCCAAGGTTCAAGGCTCCAGTCATGTCAAGACAGAGTGGAGAGTGGGGTGGGACAGCGTCGGGGAGGGAGAGCCAACCTGGCAGTGGCGATGACTCCTTGGCCCCGTTCATGAGGAGCTCTGGTCTGCATCACCTCGCTGTGTAATAACAGCAGGAATTAATATAACCACAAAGTGATAGCACGGGAGAGCAATTGGGAGGCAGAGACGCTTTCTTAATGGGCTCGATGAGAGCGGGAAGAAGGATAATGCAGCCTCTACCAGCCCGGTCCTGAGCCTCACCAACTGCGGCTGGCAGAGGGGCCATGATAACCCCCTGCCCCATGCCCCACTTCGGCCAAGGATGGAATGCTTGCCTTTACGAAGGGTCATTGGGACCTACAGCCTCCCCCGCTGTTCCCTGCCCCCACCCTGTGCTTCCCAGAGTCGCTCCCCCAGGAAGGCACAACACGCGCTGCTCCGCTGCTCAGGGACCCGGGCCATCCGAGTCTGAGTCCTCCCCAGCGAAGGCGAGAGCGCTTCTCACAGCTGCCTTTCCCCGGATCCAGTGGTGATGGAAAGTTGTCAGGAGAAATTTTCTATTAGGGCCAAGTGAATTGCTCACTCAGCCATTAAATCTAATAATAACAATGATAGCGGTAATAACTTCAAGTTTACAATATCTCTCTCATCATAATAATGTGTGGTCATTGCTCTCAGGCTTTCCTTTCATGCCTCCCCTTCAGGGATCCCAAAGCACCGGTTCTCCATCCCACCTGCCCGGGCACCATTGTTGGAAGAGGTGCGGTGGAATCCGGAGAAGGAGCAGTGCCCCGAGAACCAGTCGTCATGGTCAAGGATCCGGGGCACAATGACAGGAGCACTTGGGTACTGAGATCTGTATTCGAGACCCTGCTCAGCCCTAGAATTCTAGGTGACCTTGGGTAAGACACTGAACTTCAGTGGGCACTATGTATAGCTTCTGTGTAAATATACATATTAATTTCTCAATTCCCATTAAGCACTCACATCTTATTAACAGTAAGTTAATGGTTAATTAAACAGACATTCCAAAAGCCAACTCCATGCACCTGTGAAGGGAGTGGAAGAAAACCATTGTGTCCCCCTCAGGTGTAGAAAAGAAGGTCACCGTTTTGCACACCCCAGCTGAGATCCTCAGGCCAGGGAATGGGCGTTCTTATCGCTGAAGCTAAAACTTGGGCTGCTATCTGACAAGCTGGGGTTTCTGAATCTCTCAGGGGGAGAAGTTAATCAAGGATTATTACACAAAAGGAGGCTGGATTTCTATAACCACGTAAGAGAAATAGTATCAACCGGTATTCAGACCAGGACAGCAGGGAAGTATTGATCACTTGCTGAAAGTGAGGAGTGTCCACGACTTGACAATGGATGTGAGGCATTTTCTCCAGCTGAGACCCGCACACCGAGTGGCTCTCCTGGGTTCCAGGGGCTTGGAGGGGAGTCAGAGCCGAAGGGGCTGGGGGCAGGCTCCTGCAGCTTTCCTCCAGCTCTCTGAGACTTACAATCGGCAATAGGTTGCCACCCAGGACACATGTGCTTATTATAGACAACTGAAGGAAAAGTTCCGTTTATATGTGACATGCATTCTGATACTTTCCCTGTTTTAAAAATAAAATGCTGGTTACGACCCACTAAATTGCTTTCATGACACATTAATGGGTCTCATGCCATAATTTAGAAGTCACTGGTTTCAATGATCTCTAAAGGACATGACCAGTTTCCAGCTTCGTGGTTCAAAACCAGGAGGGGCAGATACGCTCCCCATCTCCTTGTTCCACTCCCCTCCCCACTTGACTTGTTCCCCCACCACAGCCTTCCCTGGGCATGGCCCGTGGGGGGTTGTGGGGAGGGGTCTCCAGCAGCATCTTGTTACCAGGATTCCCTGCCTGATGCTAATGAGACAACGTGTGTGCAGAGTGATAATGGGCTCCCCAGCTCCTCCTCATCCTGCACCTGCTCCCAGCCCAGAGCTGGTGCTCCCCTGGATTCTCAGCAAGGAGGAAGGAGAGGGAAGCTGGGGAGGAGGGAAGGTAGCAACAAGCACCAAGCAACTGCTGGGTAACTGAGGAAAGGTGAGCACCAGTGGGGGCTGCGGGATGGGAAGCATCGGGGTCCCCTCCCCAACCCTTCCATGGCTCCCAATGCTAACAGCTCCACGGTGAGAGCGGGTGAGAGCGGGCCGGGCGTGGATGGTGCTCAGCTGCCACAGGGGCATGGCCACTGTGAGGGCCTCCCCCTGGGGGCGGAACTCTGAGTGCTGAGAGTCAAGCAGGGGTCTCCGGGAGACAGGCGTCAGGAGGAAGCACCTCTCCGCTCCTGTGGGAGGATCAGTACAGTGACCCACTTCCAGGGATCCTGCAGGGACGTACTAGTGAGATGCTGCCTAAGGCTTTGCTGCCACCTGTGACTTCCTTGTCACCTACGTACTGACAGCACACTTTTTGGAGGGCCAGTTGTTGGCACAGCACAAAACCCACTGCAGCGTCAGCCCCTCTGTCCTTCCCCTCACTTCTACGCCCAGAGAGCATTCCTCTCTGGGGTCCTGTGAGAACTAATTCCTCCCTGTTTATTAGGTGCTTTGAGAATAGCAGTGTTTTGTATACCTGTTTAGCTACTGTTTTTACCCTAATGAAATGCATTTAATAACTGTGATGATTTTATAACATCTGTAACTTTTTATACTATTTAGAATCTCTTCCTGGAATTCTTGTGGCTCAGTAAAAAACAAACAAACAAACAAACATTTAAGTGGCAAGGAGTACAGAAGTAGAGAGCGATCCCCGCCCCCCCCCCCCCGCCCCAGAACAGTCTTAATGATTGTCTTTAAAAAAGAGGTAGGTCTGCTAAGAATTGTTTGCTGGTGCTCTAAGAGCTTTTCGCTTACTTTAGAAAGTCATACCTCAGACTCTGTGGCCTGATTGCAAACAACAAAAAAGTCAAGATTTAGGAATCACTCATTATATTAGGGCCAGAATCAGACTTGGACTTTGTGGGTTAAGCATGACGAATTGGTATGTGTTGGGGTCGGGGTGGGGAGAAGGTGGCTGGGGGGGAGAACACCTCCTCCCCTTCATGCGTATAGAAGTTGGACTGTGGTAGAAATGATCTTCCTGATATTCTCCAAACTGACCCTCAGAGACCCCACTCCCTGTGCCCGGGACATCGGTGTGAAAAGGGAACGTGACAGGTGGTTCTCATCAGAGTCTAATTTCCCAACTGTAAGATTAAGCAGATTACCAAACACCTGCAGAAAGAAGGGCAGTACTGTCCACTGCCTCTGTTGTTCCTCTGAACCAGAACACCTGAGCATTCGTACCGACAGGCTAGTATTTGGGATGATGACTCTAAGTACTGTAGAAATCTTGACGGCTTCCAGATAATTTTTAAAACAACATTATATTCAGCATAACTTTATCGTTAAGGCAAATGTGTTGCTTTTTTTCCCCTCACCCAAGGACATGCTTATAGACTTTAGAGAGAGGGGAAGGGAAGAGGATAGAGAGTGGGGAAAACATCTATGTGAGAGAGAAACATTGATTGGTTGCCTCTCGTACGTGGCCCTACCGGGACTGAACCCGCAAACCTAGGGATGTGTCCTGACTGGGAATGGAACCCACAACCTTTCAGTTTATGGGACCATGCTCCAGGTGAGCCACACTGGCCTGGGCCAAACATGTTGCATTTTAATCTGTTGAAAATTCATCACATTCATCACCCTTTGCCCCAAATCTGTGGTTCAATGACTCACAATTCTTAGTCCCTACTAGTCACAAATGGGCAGCTCCCCCCAGCACGCTTCGCAGGGACCGTGAGCTTTATCAGAAGTTAGGACTGAAGATGGAGAGTATTTTGAGTCTGGGGGGAGAACACTAAATCGTGTACCTTTTCTATAACCGGGGGCTCAGTAATTGCTAATATCAGCAAAATGGGCTTGTTCTCTGACGTTATGACTCGGAAGCCTGTGTTCTCCTCTGGAGGACGTCCATTCCCAAGTCCATTCCCAAGTCCACTCCCCTCTCCCCGCTGCCCCAAAGCACATGAGTTAATTCTCCTAAATGAGTCAGCCTTGTTCGGCGGTTTTCAAATGCTTTCATTCTGGGGCTTCCTGGGCCAAAATAGAAACTTTCTTCGTCTTTTTTTTTTCTTTTTTAGCATTAAAGTGCAAGGCTAGCCTATGTTAAATTGATGAGTTCTGACATTATCCATGAAATGTTTAGTTTCAACTCAGGAAACAAAGCTATCATTGTTCTCTCACCCAAACCCTCAGAGGGTATGAATGTACGGCACGTCGATGTTCTCAGAGCTCTTCTAAGACAGAGCAGGGCAGAGAAGATGCCAGACAACAAGCTCCCAAGGAGGAGGCACTGAGGCCACGGAGGAGTAGAAGCTGACCCAAGCACCTAAATTGTCAGTCTTCCCTGTATCAGCTTAGTTGCTCCACCCAGCACATGCCACTTGGCGAGACCAGTGGGAGCTGCCGGGCCCATCTGCGGAGAACGAGGGAGCCACTCCTGGGGCGAGAAACAGCCTCCCAGCCTGGGGAGGCAGTTGCCAGGCCTTGGAGGAACGACCGTGGGGCTGACATATTCTTTGTCATCTGCTTGCCCTACCATCGGTGGCAGGATCCAAGGACCCAACTGAGAAGAATAACAAGGAAAGCCGTGTTCTTGTGAAAATAGCTGCTGCTCTCCAAGCATTCCAGTCCGCACCAACTCTGTTTCGGATTTGAGACTTAATTAGCTTCGTTAGCGGTATCAATAAGAACACTAATCCCTGCGCCTCATTCGGAGGGACTGATGGCAGGCCGCCCACTGAACTCCCGGGTTTCGGTCACGTTCCCCCTGCAGGTGCTCAGCGTCTGAGCCAGACACCGCCGATTTTTGTTGTGAATTTTCCAGAATAGCCCTTTCCAAGTTCTCAGACTGTATGTTCTGATTTGGGGGTCCAAAACTTTCGCACATGGTCACTTGTGTATCCTTAATCCTTTCCCATTAAAACCCCAAAGTCTCTGACTTCCTCTTGCCTCCAGAGATATCCTGGAACAGACGAGGTTTCCTTGGCAAGAATTGAGAAGAGGCAGGAACACGTACAGAGAGCCTCCTATGTTGCAGGTGCTTGCCTCCCAGGGACCTCCGAGGGTGGACTTACCATCCTCTCCACTTCACAGATGAAGAAATTGAGGGCAGAGATGAAGGAGCTAATAGCCGGTGAAGCTGGGAATTGAGCAGAGACCATGCCGACTGCATAGCTATCCCTACCAACATGTGTTGCTTTTCAGCAAAAACAGTTGAGCCACCTGGTCATTTTCTCGTTCTTCCTCTCTATTCCCTGACTGACATATACCCACTGAGGGCTGCAGCCAGGCCTCTGCTGAGTGATTAACTAATTCTTGCAGTTACACAACTTAAAAGCCAACTAGAGCAGCCACTTCACTCCTGCGTGGACTCTGGTTCCAACCACCGCTAGCTCCCTGCTCTTACTCGCTCCCATCACACCCAGGAAATTTGGGACATGGAGCCAACAAAAGCTGCCTCTCTCAATCCACTCTGCTGTTGTAATAACAAACCATAAAATTAACTAAATTTCACCACGGTGTAATGTGCAGCATAAAAGCAGTGGCAATGTGTCTGCAGGGCAAGGGAACATTCCACTGAAATCAGTTTCTCTTTATTGCATTGCCAACATTTAACAATTTCTCTCCCATAAAGGCAGGGGGAATAGCAGGAGCAAAAATAGAATGGGCATTTGTGAATGTGCTGCAAATACCTGTATACAGATGCAGGCATGGGTGATATGGAAATAAAAATGGACAAGGGCCTCGGGTGCACGTTCACACACACACGTGTGCACACACACACACACACCCCAGGTCCACACAGGCCGGCTGGCTGTGGAAGCGCACAGCAGAAACACGGCTCATATACCTGTGATATATGCATTCACACTCGCTCAACACACATGGGCAAATGGACGATCATAGGAGGAGGGAAGGGTTTCATTCTCTCTTTACTTGAAGGTCGCCAGTAACCACCTCCTAGAAGTCTGCAATCAACTGCACCCCAGGAGTAGCAAGTTCAGACCGGTTCTGAGTAACAAGTTTTAAAAGCTGGGACACTCTCTTCCTGACCTGTTGCTAAGGAAAGACACCGGGGTACTGATAGACAGCATCAATGGCTTCAGCAGGCTTGGCTTGATCCAAAATGACACCACTGGTGGGATCTGAGGCTGTGCCGACAACCGTCTCCAGGCTGGGTAAACGGGCCCTGCTCACTAACAGGGCTTCTCCCGCACTTCCGGAGAAAACAGGCGTGTGAGGACAGAAAGCCGCTCACAGCAGCCCAGTGAACCCTCAGCTGAGAGCATCTGCCTTTGCAGAGTCTGCAGAGCCAGGAAGTTCTCCTGATTGTCTGCCCTCAAGCCTCCCTCCAGCAATTAAGTCCATTTCCTGTAATGGTTTGAGAAAACAGCTGCTCATCACACTCTTGATGTATTTACGGGAGAAACCTACTTATTCACCTCTCAAATGGTGAGGCCTTCTCTGAAATTCACTGCCACGTTCATCCTCTACCCATCTCAGATGCACAGCTGCACACTGCAGCGAGAGCAAGTCCTTCAGACTTCCAGTTTCTGCAAGGACTGCTGAGGGAAGGCTACTGGGAGGGAAAGAGCATGGGGCTCCGAGACCGGAGAGCCGGTTCCAGGCCACTTCCGCCACCCGCACAGGAACTTGGGCAGATTTGCACTTCTACTGGCCTCTAAATGAGCCGAGGATACTTTAGCAGGTCAGTGTGGCCCTCCCAAACTCTATGTCCCCCACGATGTTTTGAAACCAGTTGACAAAAGGCAAATGCCAATCTCACTTTGATGGAAAAAACAGTATTAAAAAAAAAAAAGAATACTTCTGCTGTTGTCAAAGGTAGCCAGCTATCACCTCTGATGGAATATAACTGGTAAGAAGGAATTCTCCACACTTTCGGGATGGATTTCTTTAAAATGTTGCTGATGTGGTAATTAGTCAGATATTTACATGGTGATTAGTACCCTCCTCCTCCAAATAACATGAGGATGTCTTGCAGACAGCCAGACATCCTTCTAGTCCAGCCTTGGTCTAGAAGTAACAAGTAATTACTTAGTGACCACACTGTAAATATTGGTGGAGGGGGTGTGGCCTGGCTATGGGGACACAACACTGAACGAGAGCACAGGATCTAACCTCGGATAATCACTATGAAGTCTGATGACCCCCCACCACCCACCTCCCTCAACTGGCACTTTGCTCTCGTCCTCTGAACAATAGTAGCTTTCTTCCCCAAGAAGACAAATGTCTGGGCCCCGATGGTATGCTACAGTGACAACTTGGCTGCCGGGCTGTCCGCATGGCAAGTGAGGGAGGAAGGATGGCTTGCATCCCTGTTAGCACGATGCCATGGACCACCCATCATTGTCCTCCAGGCCAGCCCCCTTGCGGAGGATGCGATGGCTACAGAGGAAGAAGGGGGAGCCCGCAGATCTTTCCTGCATGAGACACAGCTTCTTCCAGGATGTTGAGCAGCCCAGCAAAGCGAAGGACCTCACACAGACTCTGTTCTGGTCCAGGTGATTATGCAGCCAGTCACAGGGGGAGTGGCATCCTTGTCCTTTACAGACCAGACAAGAGACCCAGGGAAAGGAAGGGGTGAACTCCTGGAATCACAGAGTGTTCGAGCTGGACCCAGTGTCAGAGCCCCTATCCACCCTGCGTTTTGTCGGTGAAAATCCTGAGGGCCGGGTATGTGGCCCTTGCTCTCTTGCCCTACCCCCAAAAGACATGTCCTACCATACCATGCCAGTGAAAAACACATTTACCTCATGAAATGATCTCTCAACCTAACTTTATATCAGTTCTCAATCATATATCAATTTTCCATGTGTTATCCCATGGAAAGATCAGTTTTAATAAAACCACTGAGCTAGAGATTCCTTCCATTCTTCCTTTCACAAGTATTTACTGTATGGACCATATGCAAAGCATTAATAAAAAATAGTATTTCATTTTGTGAAAAGTAGCAATTATGAATGTATTTGCTTAAATGAAATAAATAAGCCTCAATAATATAACCTCTCCATGCATCCCTTGGTTACTATTATTGGAACAGATTTAGGTCTAATTTTTCCATCTTTTTAGGCTGCAACAGAACACTCAAAGGCCCCCACTCTAGGTTTAGAAGATGAATCCCACACAATGCCTACATTCAGGACTTATTCTGACGAAGCTGTGCAAGATGGATTTTTACTGGAAGCTTCTTTGAAAGCATTGAAAAGAGCCTCTAAATGATTCTTAACTGAAAGGACCTAGCGTAGAAACTGAACCTAATAACGAAGACTTTTTTTTCCACCAAAGACACTGTAACGTACATGCACATTATATATGATAAATAATATAGACCTGGACTAGAAATACTCACTGAGCTTCCCTGCCTGGCTAAAGCAAGGAAATGACGATGGAAGAGTGGAATTCGGACCCTGCAGATCCCTAGCAGAGTTTTCCACTCTCTAGGACCTGTGTACAACTCCTACTTTCGACCCCCCAGTGAGTCAGCCTGTGGCACAGCTAAGTTTGCCAACTGGGTGAGTCCCCTCAGAGCCCTCAGGGGCCTGGCTGAACTTCAAGGGTTGAGTGTCCAGGGAAATCACACCATACACTTCTCGCACCCCTCTTCACCCTATTCCTTACACATGTTAAAATTGGACAAAAATGCCTTTTATGGACTTGTCCGAAGGGAAGGGAGGAGGAGAGGCTATAATGAGGAATGAGTTCGAAAAGTGCAGTGGACACTGTTGCTAGGCAACCAGCCCAGTCCACCAAAGAGGCGTGGGGCTTCTGTGTCCTCTGCAGGTAGCTGAGCCTCTGACAGTTCTGAGCATCTGCTGATGGGACCTCCAGGTTCTTCACTGTCTGCCTCCCTGTCCCTGTCCCCACAACACGGGAGCCATGGGTTTACTGTGCCCCAAGGATAGCTCTGCTCAGTGGAGGGAAGCAGGAAAGAGGGGCTTAAAGAAGAATGGGAGGAAATAAAAGAGATGTGAAAACACACAGAAGAATCGAGAAACTGAAAACCATGACGACTCCTTCCATAGCATTGCCCCTCAAGACCAGCTTCCTGCTTAGGTCCTTGACTCATTCTGCAGAGCTGACAGCAGGTACGCACAGACAGCGAGATCCAGTCTTGGGGGAAGTTGTAGAACCTTCCAAGGAACCTGAGAAGACGTCTGTGTGAAAGGGAAGAAGGCCGGCTTCTGAGTGCTGTGCGTAAGTTGTTTCAGGACCATGCCGCCTATTTTCTTAGCAGTTTTGCTTCTTCTCCTGCGCTCCTTATTTCGCACACGTGGCATTTCGAAGAAAGACAGTTCATATTGGGTAAGGATTCCACCCTGGCTGGGGCCTCTACCCTGAGACAATGACAGTTAAGAGTTGGGAGGACACATGTGCCTTATCAGCACTGAACTATATCTGAGCACAATTGAGCGTTTATTTACTGGCACTGAGCAAGTTACTGGAATGGGAGGGAAACAATAGCGGCACGAAAATTTCTCCAATTAGGGCTTGGGTCCTGCAGCCTTTAACGCGTCATATTCCATCTAATCTGAGGCCTCGATTGTACCATACACTATAATTTTGTGTACGACTAGGAAAAGAAAAAACGCTGGCAATTAGCTATGACACATTAATTGTAAGATGCATTCAGTTCAGAGATGTTAACATGGGAGTGGAAATGTGTCTTAGACTTGTTAAAATATAGGAATCTCTGAATCCCCAAAGATGGCATCCAAGCCCTTCAGAGAATGGCCACGTCAGCGGTTCCAGACCTGCACCCTGACCTCCCTCTGTGCACCAGTACTCCCACCAGACCTGATCCTCCTTCATCAGAACACTCACACCTTCCTAGTTCTGGGTGGGGGCTGACGCTGCTCCTTTGCCTCGGAGGAAGCCCGTCAGCCCCCAGGCTCCCCTCTGGCCACACCAGGCCCCACACTCGGATTCATCTTTGTCAGGGCAGCCCTTCGCCTGCCCCTTCAGTCATGGTTCTGAGTATTTGGGGGCTCAGTTCTCTTTCTAGGTTATGAGCTCCTCGAGGAAGGCAAACTAACTAAGGCAGAGTTAACACTTATTGAGTATGCATCCCCTGCCAGATAATATAAGTATCTGCTACCCACACTTCACGGGCAAGTGGGTGCTGCTGTTGTCTAACGAGGGAAATAAGATATTCATAGTAACTCTGCCAAATTCACACAAGCTATCGACTAAGTATATTATTTAGTCAAAATGGGACTCAAGTCCAGGTCTGGGTGATACCGTTGCCCCATTTTTAATCACTCTGGATCTCAGTGGCCTAATACCAGCACCATGCAAGGCAGGAAGGGAATGCTCAGGAAACACGTGTGATGCAAACAAATCAATCCATCGTAGATTTTTCCTTTGGCATCAGTGCGGCTTTGAGGAGACCTGCTGGTTTTCCTCTGTTTCTTCCTATTCTCTTCCCTGTAATATCAGGAAAATTACTCCTGCTGTTAGGGAATTTGTGATGATAAATAAAACAAAGCCTTTAAGATATTACAGAAAACTAAAGAAAAAGTCAACTCGATGAAAATAATAACATTGGATAAAGGTATGAATAACAAGGTTGATAATAACAAGGGAGTTTGTGAGCCATCGAAATACACTTAAGCAAATAAAGGTTCCATGACTCTAATGAGTTACAGATTCAGCTTGGCAATGAGAAGCTTCTGCGATCGTTGCCGCTATGATTATGAATTAAGCTGGGCTTTACAACAGCATGCTGTCGACCACTGAGAGTTTCGATGAACATGAAAGCACAACCCAAAGCCAGAGCCCTGTGTCTCTGGCTCGGAGAGGTGTTTGCAGGTGCGAGGCCAGCATTTGTGTTCGTCATCTCGAGGGTCCAAGAGCATGGTGACCCCTGACTTCCGCAAGTTGTCTTAAGGGGAAAGAGCCTGGTAAAGGGAGTGGGACAGGCCTGATGGGTGTCTTCCCTCGAAGACGAGAACGTCTTCGAGGGGAGTGAAAGCTGGTGTCTGGCGGAAGTCTCCTGGGAAAGGGGAAGGGAAGCGGTATTCAAGATCTAGTGCCGAAAATCCATTTAAAAGAGTAAGATGAGTTTTAGGGCTAGAAAAACAGACCGTAGGAAGAAGAAGCGAAGCCACTTTGAAGCGATAAAGAGTGGGCAGGGTGAACTCTTTCGATGGGAAGGGCTTTGTTTAACAAGATTCATTGTAGTACAATCCACACAGTTGGGGTATCATCTGTTTTCTTAAATGCACTGTTCAGTGGTGTTAAGTGCCTTCCTGTTGCTGTGCAGCCGTCAGCACCATCCCTCCACAGAGCTCTCCACCTTGCAAAACTGAGACTCTGCACCCATTAACCAAGACTCACTATCCCTCCCTCTGCCCAGCTGCCAGAAGCCACCCTTCCACTGTCTGTCTGACGAGTCCCTTTGAAATGCACCATTTCATCATCCTTATTGCATTGCCCCGTCAGAGAGTTTCAAGTCCAGAAACTTTTGTCCTTGGAAATGGGAAGGGTCATCCATCCAGTATCCTCTGGCTTAGAGAGAGACTGGTAGGAGAACAAGTGGGACACCGAGGCTTGCCTCGGGACACACGGCAGACAGGTGCAGTGCTCAGGCAGGCACCACCTCTCTGCTGACGCTTAGAGGCACAGTGGTCGCCTTCCCTCAGTCCCAGCTGCCAGCTGGACTCCCGTGCCCTATCAGGACGATGCAAGCGGTGTTGACTGCAGGCAGGGAACGGAATCCATGCCTTCCGGAAAGCACCTGTGCTTTCACCTGTGAGGCAAGCCACCTGGAATAACCCTCCCGACAGGGTCCACAGCACACACGGCACGTCATCGAGGGGCTGCGGAAGCTTCCAGGCACAGCTATTTCCCCTCGGCGCTGGCGGAGGCAGCTGTCTGCCACCTCGCGCAGCCTCAGTGCGCCCCACACTGAGGACCACTTCCCATGTGTGTGGTGCCAGGACAAAGGACTGATCGGATCTCCGCATTTCAGCAGCCAAAAAGTTCACAAGAACTCTGAGCCCTCTGCGGGGAGGAGGAGATGAGCGCGATAAAGGACTACCTTAGAGTCTCAGCTCCTGCAGAGCCAAGACCGTGGGCCTCGCCTGCTTTCTGTGCTCAGAAACAGTCAGCACTGGCCGCTGCAGGAGAGGGCGAGCATCCAGGCCCCTCGCCTTACTCTCGGTGTTCGTCTTTAGCGTTCTCCTTCCTTTGTTCTTCTTTCTGTTGTTCTGCTAGCTACATACTTGATTTGAGGCAGATTCCCCAAAGATGTTCATCAAAACATCTTGTATGTTTACCTTTGTCTTCCAAGTGTTGTCATGTCACTTTCTATATCATTAACTTACTTTTCGGTGGAACTAGGGGATAATAATACCTCCAAAGCAGGCAGGCATCCTATGTCTAAAATCGTAGCACACACACCATAGCAAGGAGAGCCCTGGCCCCTAGAAGGGAACTGAGGAGCACTGTGGATTTGATGTGCCCCCTGGACCACCTTACCTCAGCTTTCTCATTGGAAATTTGTACATAATTAATATTTCTCCCAACAGAATAGGTACCAGCTAGTACCAGCAGTTGCTAAATGGTGAAATGAACAAATGTATAAATATGTGTGTGTTTGTGTATATGTGCATGTGTGTATATATCTATACATATATATTTGCATAGATCTTAGATCATTAAAATAGCTGCATTTGGGGATGAATGTAGGTGTGAAAGTAGGAAATCCTGTTGAGGAGAGTGTTTAGATTAATAATCAACAAAACATAGGCATTCAAGTCTACACTCCTAACACATTAAAACTGGGTACTTTGACCAAGAGCTCTCAGAGCATGTACAATCACACTGGTAAACTTACCTGCTAAATCAACACCCCGCAGCATCATCACTACCTCAGGGAATGAATGACTCCAAAGGACTATTTGGATAATGGAGAACTACAATAATTTCTACATCCATGGGGGCTTGTTCTACATGTGTTAAATATGAACCCTTTGCTCTGGCTGATCTCCTGCAGCAAAGCTCAAATGTACCCAGTACACTGAGCTCTCCTATAGAAAGACATGCTTTATAGCCTCTACAATTATAATGAGTACCCAGTTTCCTATGAATCTTTGATGAATGAATGAATGTGTGAATAAATGAAGAGCATCTGCCAGAACTCGTGGGGAAGGACATGATATAGTCCATGGCTCTCACGCACATGAGTTTGGGTCGATCAGTTGCTCTGGGGACTCCACAGAGTTGTGCCCTCTAAATCTTCTGGGCTCTGCCTGCCAACCCCATTTGGCACTTCCCTCCCATAACCGTGCCTACACGATGCCCCTGGAAGGGCCCCAGGGGCTCCAGTGTCTCACCCCGAGAGTAACTCTTCTGGCGGTGCCAGAACAGGCCTGGTCTTGCAAAAGAGCCCAGCTGGACCATAAATTGTACAGACAAAGATAAAGACACATTTTCTCTCGGCTCAAAGGACTGCGGCGCAGGTGTTCCCGTGGCCTCCCCTTTCCTCCACTCTTTCTCCTCTCGCACTCGACCCCTTTCTCTTCTTTCCCCACCTGCTACACGAGCCATACGGCTCCTATAATCCCTGGTCACTGGAGCTGCATATCATTCCGGAGCTGGTACAGCAGGCTGTTTGTTGGGATGACCTTGAAATGACCCTCTCTCTGAGTCCCAGTGCTGGTTTAACCTTGTTCCCACAGACAGCTGTGGGCTGATGAAAAGCACTCAAGTTGAAGTTGACAGTCCGGACACTGCCGCTTGCTACCTGGGTGACTTTGGGCAAGTCCTTTGATCTCTCTGAACCTTACAAAATAATGCTAGCTTCACAGGATGGTTGCAAGCACCAAACGAAATAACTCATAGCTTTAATTAAACTTAATATTTCTGGTATGCCTGGGAGGTTACAAAGTATCTTCATATCTTTGGATCTCCTCGAGGGAGGCAGGGAGGCATTTTAATTCCATTTTTTAGGGGGAAAAAAAACCCTTTAAAACCAAAGTTCAAAGCATTCTGTGACTTAGTCACATTGGCAGTGGAGGAGGCAGAATGAAAAAAATCCAGGTTATCAGGTCCCCCAACCGGTGCAAATTTCACCCCTCTCTCCGTAAGGCAAGTCCTATGGTGAGGATTTTGCGGAAGGCCTGTTTTCCAAACAGGCCAGAAAGGCCACAGAACAATCAGGACTGAACTGTTTTCTACTTTGGGCCCCTAGATTTCAACCTATTTAATTTTTTGGACTCTCTGAAAGGACATGCCATCCTTCATTTATGCTCTGTACCTCAGTTTCCCTCATCTGCCCACTGCAGCAGGAGCAGGGGCCTTTCTTCTCCTGAAAATGCTTGGGATTATGTAAGGCACTGGTTAAAGTCCTGTGAGATGCTTAGAGATCAGTCCTGGGTAAATCATACAAATACACACATGGGCATGCCCCCCACCAAGTTTTTCTAGTCTAAGCCCCTGGAGGAAGTACCTTACAGAAATTCAGGTAGATATTATTGATGAGCTGTCTACTCGGGGCCTTGAATGAAAAGGTGAGGGCTTTTTGATGGTGGTATCAGTAGGCAGTGAGATTTGAAGAGCAGTAGGAGGATATTACATGAAGAGTCAAGGACAGAAAGAGACCTGCATCCCTCTGCGACCTTGGGGAACATGATAGAATAACATGGACATTACCCTGATTTCCTTTTTTCCTTTTTTCTCTGATTGCCACTTGAGGTAATTAGTTAATACGACAAGCCAAATAAAAAACCTCCTGGGTTCTTTGCCAGCCCCTTGCCCCCTCCCTGGCGGAGTGACTTGGACTAGGCAGCATCAGAGCACTCAAAGAAGGAGAGAGAAAGGGCAAAGCCAGATCCTTCTTTTCTAGCCCAGAAAGGTTGCTGGGAAGAGCTCAAGGGCTGATGTGGGGAGGGAAGCTGGATGCGTCTCCATGACAACCACCCAGGCCCAAGGCCAGTTTCATCATCTGGAAACTAAGCAAGACATGATCAGAGTATCTGCCAGGAAGTTCAGTTTCTCCCAAACATGAGCCTGTTTGTACGTGTGTATGTGTATGTTTGCAGGTGAGTGTACGTGGTGGGATGTGGAAGGGGAACGAAAGAATCCAGAAAGGGACTAGGAAACTGACAAATCAGTGCCAGTTCAGTGAAGAGGGATTTCTGGGGGAAAGTTTTTGCTGCTCCAAAAAGAGCCACCTAAGATAGCCAAGCAGGAAGTGTCAGGTCGGCACAGAACGAGAGGCAGGCTGAGGCTCCAGTGATAAGCTGGTCACCCAGGGCAACAGGTGATGTCTGCTTGTAGAAGGGTCTACACACTGCATCAGAGGTCTGGGAGGAAAGGCAGTTGCCAAGGTCACACAGAGGAGCACAGCCCAGACCCGGTCCAGGCCCCAGCTCTCAAGCCAGGGCCATCCCTGTCTCTGCAACTGGCTTCACTTTGTCCTTCTACCCTCCTCCAGTCTTTCCGGACAGGCTCTGACCCCCTGAGGCACTTCAGTGCCATCTGATTTACCTGCAAAGAAGCTCAGGAACAGGACAGCTAAGCACTGGGATTTAGGCGCCTCCTGAGGTATGGCTCTCTGGACAGATGTGGGAGAAAGGATGAAAGGGAGGGAGGAGGTAGTTTCATTTGCTTCCCAATTTTTCCTTTGGCTGCTGCTGAAGAAGTGATTCATGGGGCGGGGGGAGTGGTAGGAGGTGTCAGATATAATTAACCTGCCCTTCTACCCACCTGCTCATCACTCAGCTGCAAAGACGGGTTCAAACTCTGGCCCTGCCACTTGCTAACTCTATAAGCCTGCCCAGATAACCTCTTTGTCATAGTTTCCTGATCTTTAATAGAGTAACAATACCCACATAGGCCTGGGATGCTGCTAGCAGCCAACCTGCAGCCCCGAGGGAAGCCCCATCCAAGGACACAGCTGACAAGCCCATAAGTTTGTGAGCAAGTAGTGAAGGGCTCCCTGCTTATCTTTGCATCCGAACCTCTTCTCTCCTGCTTAGAGTGTCCTGACATTTTCCCTATCGGACTACGTGCAGAAAAGCCCTAACAGTAGCAGATGCAGACGTAAACTGGAGAGGTGGCTCACCTCTCCAAGCAGGCAGATGGACTCTGGGGCTGTGGCTGCCCCTGGTCCCTCCCGTTGGCTCCCTGCAATCCCTATCTAGGTGCAACCAAAAGAGAGCAAAGCAAGCCCAGCCCTAAGATACGGTTGTGGGGGTGGAGGTGGGGCCAGGGAAATTCTGGGCACATCCTGGTTTAGGAGTAAACCCTATGAGATAAAGTAGATAGGGTTACCCTGTGAGCTACTCAGGCTAATGCGAGCCCTGAGGGCACTCTGCACTGCGGTCACCGCACTGTGGGAAGAGGCGGAACGGCTGTGTGGAAGCTCCCATCCTGCCCAACCACAGACGGACCCAGACAGACAGAAGTCTACTGGGAGCAGCATCCCAGATCAGAGACGGTCCCTCTGGGGCCCTAAGGATATGCCTGCCCCAGTGTGCACTCGGGTCTGCGCGTCTGTGACGCAGGAGTAGCTAGCCAAGTTCTCAACCTCCAAAATCTGGCAAGGACAATAACGGCCATAGGGAGACATCTATTAAAAGACCAAACATTTGCGCTTTTCTTGAAAGATTTTAAAAAATAATAATAAAAGAGTTATTTAGCTCTTTTTCTTCCCTCTCTCTTAATAGCACCTTTCAACCCAGGAGCTGCCAAAGGAGTTATAAGCCGGGGCTATGTATAGAAACCACATCACTCACTACTGAAATAGAGAGAGCAGCAACTCCCCCACCCCGCTGAGGGTGCGAAGAGAAAGCAACTGGATCCAGCCAAAACAGAGGGCAGGGTGTGTGGCTGGCGGGGTGGGAGAGTGGGGTGTGGCGGCAAGTGGAGAGGTCACTTCAACACTACCCGGGGTGGGGACTGGCCCCGCAGGGAGGGCTCCCAAGGGGTGGGGGGCACTGCCAGGAATTGCAGAGCTTTTGTGATAGAAGGAACCACCTCGGGGCATCTCATTCCTCCTCCCAGCTGCAGTTTATCATATTTGGAAAGGCCTGCAGGGACAGGAAATTTGATAAATTCCCATTCCAATGTTTCACAACCCTGACAGCGGAGAAGTTCTTCCTAATAACCGAGCCACAGTCTGCTCCCCACAGTTTAAATGCATTTTCCTTCTGGTGTCCTTAGTGGAGCTGGGGAACAGCTGGTCACCATCCCCACATAATAACCCCTCTTATATGGAGGATGGTTATTATGTCACTCCTCGCCCTTTGCTTCTTATTAAAGAAACTCCAATTTCTTTATCTTGGCATCAAACGCCCTTTTCTTTGTCCCAACTCAATCCATCATCACCCTCCTTTTCTTTTTTTAAGTGATAGTCTTTCTCCCGACCTTGCTGTAAAATTGGTGGAACATGTATAAATATCATTCCCATCGTACAAGCATAAAAAGGGAGCTACAAGTATCAGGGTTGGGGGAAGGGAGGGAACTGTATTGTCTGCAGACCCTTGTAAGGTGCTTGCTTCCCTTACATGCTCTCAGCCTTCACAACCCGAGAAGGTATCTCAACCTCAAATTCACACCAGACCTGCAAACTGAGCTTCATGCAAATTATCTGTTTAAGGTTACCTGGTTAATAATCACCACAGCTGAGGCTTGTTACTGACTCACCGCCCAGTTTAGACCAAGAGTACGTCCCACCCATTCAGGGAAATGCCAATCAAACCGCAATGAGACCCCACTTGACACCCCCTGGGATGGCTATAGTAGAAGACAGACAATGACAAGTATTGGTGAGGAAGTGGAGAAACTGAACCCGCCCACATCGCTGGTGAATGTGAATGAGGCGGCCACTTCGGGAACCAGTCTGAGAGTTCCTCAGATGGGTTAGCATCAATTTGCTGTGCTATCCTGAGATTCTACCCACAGGTCTACAGCCAAGAGAAGTGAAAGCACGCTTCCTGCAAAAAACTCCACACAGATGCTCGTAGCAGAACTATGCGTAATAGCCCCAGAGTGGAAACAACTCAGATGTTCATCGAACGAGGATCGAATACATAAATTGTGCTCTACTCATATCAGGGGTTACTGTTCAGCAATAGAAACTGATGAAGGACTGATACGCGCAACGGCGCATTTGGACCTTGAGAGCACTACGCTGAGTGAAAGAAGCCAGGCACAAAGGACCACAGAATGTACGGTTTCATTTGCGTGAATGTCTAGGAAAGGCAAATTTGCAGAGACGGGAAGTAGATTATTGGCTTCCTAGGGCTGGGAGGCATGGGGTTTGGGGAGGGTGACGGCCGGCGTTGTAGGGTTCCTTTCAGAGTACTGAAAATGTGCCAACTGGATTGTGCTGATAGTTGCATAATTCTGCAGTTATACTAAAATTCATTGATTGTCCTCTTTCAATGGGTGAACTGTATGGAATGTGAATTATATCTGTCGCATTATAGCTATTATGAAAAGGAATATACTGAATCCCCAAACTTTGCTTTTTAAATGTTTGGGAATTCTTTGCTCTCCTAAGAATTGAACCAAGATTCCACAGAACGGGTCCTTGAATCAGTTACTGGACTGTGTTCCTGAGCCTGGCCCATCATTATCCATGTCATCACCTCCACCACTGGAGTGACAACGGCCATCGGCTCCACATCCTGGGAGGGAAGACGCTAGGCCCAGGAAGAAGAGAGTGATGAGGCCTCTCCCATGCAAAGATGTGTATATCCAAGATAGACGTCTCAAGGAATCCCACACCCATCTCCCCACTGCCAATGGGAGGCAGCAAAGCAAAACGCAGCCACCTGTCCAGGCACTGAGCGAGCCAAGAAGAGGGCCCAGGACCCAGGACCACGTGCCAGAACCGGGGCCCCCAGGGAGCAGGAGCCAGGAGCCTCTCAGCCAGAAGCTCTGGGGGAAAGAGGTGTGCCTACCTGCCCTCACGCCTGCCTTGCCCTGTCTCTCGACAGAGCTCCAGAGAAAGAGAAAGAGGAGGCAAAGAAAGAAGGGAAGAAAAGAGCATGCAGGGACCAGTTGGAAAATAAAAGGGGGCCAATTCCCTCTTATTAAGCCTGTTATTAGGCTGTGAATCAAATTAAACCACAGGGCTTTCCACTTACAGAGTGCTATTTTAAGGCTTATTAGACTATATTAGGATTGGCATACATTTCCACTGACATAATATCGGCCTTTAATTGGATTTAAGGGCGAGGAGGCTGCTTTCAGCTGGAATAGGCCCCTGCAAGGAGAAACTTGGTATTCTCCTCACAGCCTTCCCACTTCCCCTGCTGGCGGCCATCCGAGGGGGCTGAGCGGTCCTGTAACCCATTCAGATCCAACACACAGCTGTTCTCCTCCTCCCCCCTCCTCTTCCTCCCCTCTCTCCTGCTCCTTTGATCAACCCCCCGGGGGCCCAGCAGGCCCCTTTGGTGCCTGCCAGTGCCCAGCACAGACTGATGGGATTTCAGTTCTCACAGCTGTGGGTGCCTCTGAGGCCGGGCAGCAGACTTCAGGTGCTGTGAGTAACAGCACCAGGGAGAGAGGTGGCCTCACCCGACTGATTCTAAGCAGCGGTGGTCACTAGGCTGACCAACAGCGGGAGGTGTTGGGGTTCCTTGAAGGGCACTGAGGAAGATGGGGACTTGGGGCTGGAGGCTGTGTTGGCCTGCGTCCTCAAATCTCCTCCCAGCCCCGGCCCCTAGTGCGACTGAGACACCCCTAGGCCAATCCTTGATCACGCCTCAGGGGCAGGTGGTAGAGTCCAATTAGGGTGAACATGCGGGAAAACTTTTGCACCCTGGGTGAGGACAAGAACATTCACTGAGCAGGTAGCGCGTCCCGCACATTCCGAACCAATGGCACTCCGCAGCAGCAAGCGCTTCATCGTGTTCTCTGCAGGCGGCAGGGAGAGTAGGAATGTGATACAGCAAGTGCCAAGGTCAAGACCATGGCTTCTGGAGTCAGACAGACCCGCCAGGCTGTGTGATCAACCCTCTCCTTCCACTCAGGATTGTTTGGAGAATTAATTGAGGCAATGCTGGTAAATGATGAGAATAAGGGCTTAATATCACTGGTGCCTTCTCCCCTTTCCTTTAAAAAGTTCAAATATTCCTACTAAAAGGCGTCATCACAGTAAGAGACCTCACCAGACAAGTACATCACAAAACAAGGTTGGGCAGGGAGAGATCTTGGTACGGAGACAAGCATGTATGAGATACCATTTCCCAAAATATTGCTCAAACATGGAGAAGAATCCCAAATTCCTGAAGATTTTCCACTAATATATGTGAACATCGCCTGCTCCCACTTGCCAAGATGATCTTGGCTTTACTTTGATGTCTTCGATTTCCACACTTGTTTTCAGCTCTTCCGCCAGAGCCATGTGCTTGTTTATTTTTACTACATTTTTATGACATTTCTGCTATAGCAATACGTTTGCATTATTAGTTTTATCAAATAACAGAATGTCTGGTAGGCTGGCAGAGATTTATTGGCCTGCTTCTCGTGGCTCCATCCCAGAATACTTTTTGTGATCACTTTCTAAGTTGTTCTTAGATCCATTCTTAAACATGTGTTTATGCCCTTATTAACTCGCATTTGAGGGCTAATTGCCGTGGTATAAATTAAGCATCAGCATGATGCCAACTGCTGTGATCTTATCATTATTACTTTATCACAGGTTTGTGTACTTAATTCAATGCAGTGGATGTATGTTATCAAAGTTGCTTGTAAATCTAATATTTACAAATGGGATCTTTTTTTACATTCATTAGGAAGCTGCCACATACTACTATGCATTAACACACTTAAAATAACTTCTTGGCAAGTTCAGTTAAGTTGGGATATATTGAATTTCTTGAAACTGGGGCAAAACCTCATCACAAAATAAAGAGAAACAGACAGACATGACCGTATCTCTGCAATTAGTAGCCTCCTCTACTGTTCTTATTTGACTGAATAAGTCTATGAATGACTTGGTTCTATCTCTAAGAGGCGGAGAAAGTAGCCCCGCCTCCCCCAACTAATCAAGGTGGGAAACAGAGGCCGAAGGACAGGGAGTATCTGGCCCAGCCCCGCAGTGGAGACCAGCTGACCTGTTCTCCGCAGGGAAGGCCCCTTAGCCTGGCACTAACCAAGTTGGCTGTGCTTCTAGAGGGCTTTGCATCTCCTGCACGTCTGTGCTCTTTTCATGTCAGATCTGTTTCCCGCATGGAGCCGAAGCCCAGTGATTGTTTTCTCTCTTCTCTTCCCCAGCACATGTCCTCATTGCTCACTGACCCCCAGAGAGTTCCACATCAGTAAGAGTGGGGACCTCCTGGAATGTTCCCCAAGGGAACATCAAAGGAGCAACTGTCCTGGTGGGATTGGATTAATGGCATCTGAATCATTACAGTCAGAGCTGTGTATGCCTCTGAGCCGGGGAGGTGGGGGGCCCCGGCAGGATGTGGGGTGTGTGTGTGTGTGTGTGTGTGCGCGCGCGCGAGCGCGCGCGCGCTCATGGACATACACTGATGAGCACGTGCATAGGAAGGGGTTTAATTTAGGAATGAGCTCAAATCCACAAACATGCATCATGTTCTTATGGACTCATGGTCCTCACAAACAAGTCAGGAAGAGTTATTTGAAACCCACTGGGGTCTACAATCTTTCAGGGCTTGGTTATGCAGAGTGGAAGTGCTTTTTAGTCACATTTCTACTTCTCTACCACTACAGCTCTCCTTTTCCCATCAGGGAATAGAGTATTCTGACAGTGGGGGGTGGTAGGCTAGAGTCTAATAAAAGTACCTTTCTATCAGGATGCGTTGCCATGATCATCAGTGCTGTCTCGCACTGACACGTGTAGGTTACTCACATAGGGGCGGGCTGCTCCGTGCCTGGCTCCGTGGGTGTGTTTGTTTGTACACATATATGTGTGTCCCTAATGCAACCATGCTCTGCAGATGGCTCTAAATTAGTCTGGGCAAGGGAAGCTTTTGCAGAGAGATTCTTTTCTTTCAAAAAGGAAGAAGACAGTCTAGCTCCTCCCTCTACTTAGCAACCAGCACATACAGCCAAGGCAAAGGCAGAGAATGAGCAAAGTGGTCCGAAGTCCCACAAGGCCTGCTGGGAAGAAACTTGCTGACAGCCCCAGGAAAAGTGAAGAAGGTGCCTGAGGTTGTTTTCAGCGGGGGTTCTAGGGTGAATGAGTCTTTGAGTGGCTTTGAAACAATGATTGGTAAAACATCATGCAAATGCATTCCTTCCTCTACTGGGCTCATTTTGGGGGCAGTCCATATACAAGCACCCATCCTTTTGGATAAATCCCCCATTAAGGGAGGTATTGGTGGTAGGCAGGACCCACACTTCAGAAGCAAAAAGAACCAGATACTCCCCCTTCCTGTCTTTGGCAATCAGGACCCTGGGCTGGTTAATGGAGTCATGCTCCCAAGACTGTGGATTTCCAACAGGCAACATGCATGCAAAGATGACAGTGGTGAGTCACAGCAAGGACAGCACATCCTGCAGACTGTTCTTGCTAAAAGATGGCTGTCACACTTCCAGCTGCCAGAGTGCCCCCATTCCTGTACTTTGTCCAAGCCTGCCCCTCCAGCTATTCATCAATCAGGGAGACCCTGGTATCTTTCTCCATTCATTCTATTTTTGATTAAGATAATCCAAGTCAGCCTCTGTAGATGCAATGGAAATATCCTAACTGATAAGCCCCCAAAAAGCTAACATCAGATTTCATTAGCTGAAGGGAAGAGTCCCACTGGCTATAAGCAAGAAATGTACCCAATAGCAATCTCCATTTACATATAACATCCTGACAAATGAGCCCATCAGTACTTGACAGACTCTTTCACTCATTGAATTAACTTTTATCCAGCACTAACCATGTGTCTAGCATTTTTCTAGGTGCAAGGGACCAATGAATAAGAGAAAATCTATGTTCTCATGTGATTCATATGCTAGTGGCAGAGAGGAAAAGCAATCATAAAAAGTTATACAAATACCTCCTATGTCAGGTGTTTGTCAGTGCTGCAAAGAAAAATAAACCTGGGAAAGAGGGATAGATTAGGCTGGAGAGGGGGTAGTGTTGATTTATATAGTGGGGTTGAGGAAGACTTCTCTGATAAAATGATGTTGGAACTTGAAGGAGGGAAGGACATGTGGGAGAAGATAATTCTAGGAAGAGGGAACAGAAGATACAGACTCAGTGGTGGAGTCTAAGGGGCATGTTGAAGGAATAGCAAGGACGCCCACTGTGGCTGGAGACTACTGAACAAGGGGACAATGGTAGGAGGTGAGTTTGGAGAAAGAGCAGTAAAGGACCTTGAAGAGCCATGGTAAGGACCCTGGATTTTACACTGATTGAGATGGGAAGTCACTGGAAAATTATGAGCACAGGAGTGGTATGTTCCTACTGATGTATGAAATGGTCTCCTCTGGTTGCTTTACTGAGAACAGATGTTGGGGGAGGGGAAGGGGAAGGAGCAAGAAAACCAGTGAGGTGGTTAAGGCAACAGTCCAAGCAGATACAATTGTCACTTGGGCTGAAGTGACAGCAGAAGAAAGGTGAGAAGTGGTCAGAGCCTGCATGTACTGCAAAGACAGACCCAGCAGGCTTCTGTAACACATTAAATGTAGAGTGTGAGAGAAAGAGAGGAGTCGAGGATAATTCAAAAGTTTGGCCTAAGCAACATGAATGGAATTACCATTCACTTACAAGATTTTATGGGCAAATCAAGAGTTTAATGTTGGGCATGTTAAGTCTGAAATCGTTATTAGACTCCCAAGTAGAAATGTTGAGCAGGCCTGTGGGTATAGGAGTGTGGAATTCATGGAAAAGATACGAAGCTGGAGATATGATTTTGGAAATCACCAAAGTCTACATGGTTTTTGAAGACAAGGAACTAAATGAAACCCCCTAGGTAAAGAGTTAGAAAAAAGAAGAGGTCCAAGGATAACAAGTACTCACAAAGGGGTCTGAGAAGGAGTAACTGGTGAGGTAGAGAGAGTGAGAGACAAGGGGAGGTAGAGGGAAAGAGAGGAAGAAGAGAAGAAGAGATGGGCAATGCTGGGGAGAGGGGACAGAGAGACAGACTGAGGCCAAGAGATGAAGATGTGCGAGGAAGAAGAGGTCAAGATCTCAGCAAAATGCCGTAACTTTACATCTCAAGGAATGAGAAAAAGTGGAGAAAACTAAGCCCAAAGTTAACCGAGGGAAAGAAAAACATAGATTAGAGCAGAAATAAACAAAATAGAGAATACAAAAACAGTAGAAAAAATAAATAAAATTAAGAGTTAATTTTTAAAAATATCAACAAAATTGACAAACCCTTAGCTAGATTAAGAAAAAAAGAGAAGACTCAAATAAATAAAATTAGAAATGAAAGATGAGACCTTACAACTGATACCACATAATAAAAAGTATTATGAGACTACTATAAACAATTAGATGTTAACAAATTGGATAAGTAGAGGAAATGAATAAATTCCTAGAAACATAAAACCTACCATGACTAAGTCATGAAGAAATAGAAAATCTGAACAGACCTAAGTAGTAAGGAGATTGAAACAGTAATCAAAACCCTCCCAACAAAGAAAACCCATAGCAGCAGGCTTCACTGGAGTATTCTACCAAACATTTAAAGAAGAATTAATGTCAATCCTCTCAAAGTCTTCCAAAAAAAATGAAGAGGAAAAACTACTTCCAAACTCATCTTATGAGGCCAGCTTTCCTCTGATAGCAAAGCCAGACAAAGACATTACAAGAAAACTAGACCAATACCCCTATATGAATATAGGTGCAAAAATCCTCAACAGAACACTAGGAAAACAAATTCAACAGCATATTAAAAACATCATACACCCTGAGCAAGTGGGATTTAATCCCTGGGATGCAAGGATGGTTCAACACACAAAAGTCAACAGAGCAAAGGATAAAAATATCATGATCATCTCAACAGATGCAGAAAAAGCATTTGAAAAGATTCAACACCACATCATGATGAAAACACTCAACAAACTATGAACAGGAGGAAACTACCTCAATATAATAAAGGCCAATGTAAGACAAACCCATAGCTGACATCACAATGAACACAGAAAAACTGAAAGCTTTTCTCTTAAGATCAGGAAGAAGAAAAGGATACTCACCTCACAACTTCTCAACATAGTACTAGAAGTTTTAGCTAGATAAATTAGTCAAAATAAACAAGTAAATAGCATCCAAACTGGAGAGAAATAAAACTATCTCTGTTCACAGATAACATCACTTTACATGTAGAAAACCCTGAAAATTCCACAATAAAGTTTAGAACTTACAAGTGAATTCAGCAAAGTTGCAGGATACAAATCAACAGTTACAAAAATCACTTGTGTTTCTATATATTAACAAGGAACTATCTGAAAAGGAATTTTAAAAAAACAGTCCCATTTACAATAGCACCAAAAAGAATAAAATACTTAAGAATAAACTAAACCAAGAAGGTGGAAAACTTGTATACTGAAAACTACAAAACAATGTTCAAAGAAATTAAAGAAGACACAAATAAATAGGATGACATTCACGCTCATGGACTGGAAGACTTAATATTGTTAAAATGTCTCTGCTACCCAAAATGATCAGTGCACTCTGTATTGAAACCCCAATGGCATTTTTTTACAGAAGTAGGAAAAAAAGTCTTAAAATTCATATACAAACACAAAGGACTTTAATAGCCAAAATAATCTTGAGGAAGAAGAGCAAATCTGGAGGCATTATACTTTTCTGATTTCTTTTAGAGTTTATTTATTTATTTTTAGGGGGAGGGGAGGGAAGGAGAGAGAGGGAGAGAAACATTAATGTGTGGTTGCCTCTCACACATCCCCTGTTGGGGACGTGGCCTGCAACCCAGGCATGTGCCCTGACTGGGAATCAAACCTCAACCCTTTGGTTTGCAGGCCCATGCTCAATCCACTAAGCTACACCAGCCAGGGCTGATTTTTTTTTTTTTACAAAATTATAAGAATGAAAACCGTATGGTACTGGCATACAGATCATCAACAGAATACAGAGCCCAGAAATAACCCTTGCATACAGTCAAATAATCTTCAACAAGGGTATTGGGGCAATTCAATGGGAAAAGTACCATCTCTTCAACAAATTATGTTGGAAGCACTGTATATCCACATGAGAAAGAATGAAATTGGGCTTTATCTTACATCATACACAAGAATCAACTAAAAACTGACTGAAGACTTAAGTGTAAGACCTGAAGCCATAAAGTACCTGGAAGCAAACATATGGGAAAAGCTTCAGAACATTAATCTTGGCAATAATTTCCTGGATATGACAACAAAGCACAAGAAACAAAAGTAAAAACAGGTAAGTAGCACTACATAAGGTTAAAACTACATAAAAGCTTTTGTGTAACAAAGGAAACAATAAACAGAATCAAAAGATAAGCTAAGGTATGGTAAAAAAATACTTACAAACCATATATAAGAAATTCCTGCAACTTAATAACAACCCCCCTCAATAAACCAATTAAAAGCGGGCTAAGGGCTTTCTTGAATAGACAGTTCTCCAAAAAAGACTTACAAATGGCCAACAGCTATATGAAAAGGTGTTCAATATCACTAATCGTCAGAGAAATGCAAATCAAAATCACAATGAGAAAATCACCCCACCATTCAATAATGGCCATCTTCTGCATCATCCTAACAGAATGAAAACAAAACCAAAGAAAACAAAAATAAATAAATAAAACCACCACCCAAACCCCAAGAACCAGAAAAGAACCAGTGTTGGTGAGGAGGTAGAGAATCCAGAACCCTGTGCACTGTTTCGTGGGAATATAAAATGGTGCGGCCATTATGAAAACAGTATGGAGGTCAAAAATTAAAAGTAGACCTATCATACAATTCTGCAATCCCTCTTCTGAGTGTTTATCCAAAAGAATGAATAATAGTCATCTTGAAGAGATATATGTACTCACATGTTCACTGTAGGATTATTCACAATTTAGGTAAAAACAATCTAAATGTCCACCAATGAATGAATGAATAAAGAAAATGTGTCTATACATACAATGAATTATTTAGTTTTAAAAAAAAGAAAATCTTTTCATATGCTACAGCACAGGTAACCCTTAAGGACATTATGCTAGGTGAAATGAACCAATCACAGGACAAATAACGCATGATTCCACTTACACAAGGTGTCTAAAGTGGTCACGCTCATTGAGCAGAAAGTAGGATGGTTGCCAAAGGCTGGGAGGAGGGGAAATGGGGGTTACATTTCAGGCCTGCCTGCTGTACAACACTGTGCACGTAGTTATCAATACCATACATACTGGACGGGAACATTTGTTAATCAGGTAGACATCATTTATGTGTTTTCTGCTACAATAAAAAAAAAACTCTTTAAAGGAGGTGGCAGTCATTTTGTTAAGTGGTGGAGTAGTAGGCAGGTAGACTAGGGTAAGGACTGAGAAGTGACCATGTGGTAGCAGCAGACAACTGATGTAGAGTTTGAAGGGAGTGGGAGGGAAGATTCAGGGATGGGGAGAACAAGAAGGGAGCTATTTCCAATCCTTTTGTAAAGTGCTCTCACAGAATCAGGCTGTCCAGTCCTTGAAAGAACAGCTCTAGAAAAGGAAAAACAGCCAGACTTCTTCCCTACCTGACAGGTAAATAAGAAACCGGGGTTCCGTTTCCCTTCCCAACTGTGCCTCCCCATTGGACTCTTCCTAGCCAGGTACTCAGGTGTGAACACAGGAAGCTCAGACACTGCTGTTTGTATAAATGGCGAAGTTGGGTTTATAGCAATTTAATCAGCTGCATTAATAATGTCACCTAAGCTTAATGATAGCAATTAGAACCATAGTAAACATCTCCGAGCAGCTTATAAACAGTGATGTTAAAGATGAACTTCCCACGTTCCGTCAATGCCATCTTTAAAAAGCAAGAGTAGAAGAGTTCATGTTTTAAGTTTGCCCATATTCTCTTATTTGAAGACAAGAACACCATGTAAGGGCAAACGCTTGCAAGGGGGTATCCCATTATTTTTTTTCACCCATAGCTGTTTTGGACTTTTTGCAAGTGAGATCTAAGTCCACTCCTGCTGGCCACCACAATGAAAGTGGAACCCATGCGGGGGTGTTACAGAAACAATCACAAAGATGCAGCTGGATAATTATCCTGGCCCAGAATATATTTGTTCTGTATCTTCATCGAGTCCTGAGAAGTCCAGAGGCAAGCAAAGGGGATTTTCATTTTTTATTTATTAATTTTAGAGTGAGAGAGGAAGGTGGGGGAGAGAAACATTGATTTGTTGTTCCACTTATTTATGCATTTGTTGGTTGATTCTCATATGTGCTCAGACCAGGGACTGAACCTGCAACCTTGGCATATCAGGATGATGCTCTAACCCACTGAGCTACCTGCCAGAGCTACAAAGGGGATGTTTTAAAAGTCAAACGGAGAACCTATCAAAGCTCCAACAAACCTAAACTAAAACTTGGAGGCAGAACTGAATTAGAACCATTTCTCTCTTTGTGGGCTTCACATAGGAATGATGGAAACCAACCTTCTTCTTCCCTCTAGCCCGTGTTCAAGAGTCAAAAATGCCCCATGAGGGATTCTCATGATAGAACCAGGAAGACAGGGGCACAGGGAGAGATTCCCAAGGCAAGGCTGTGAACCCACCCCTTCCCAAGGACTGTGAAATTATAGGCTGCATCCCTGCTTACAAGAGATGCAGTGCGCAGATGGGACAGACTGATGGCAGGGAAGGGACCTTTGTGCACCAGGAGTCTCTTCCAGACATGAGAGCCTTGAAATTTTACTTGTGTTCAGAGACACCTCCATTTAAAAGCAGTAGAACCCCCCACCTGTTTTAATGCAGCTGTGGGGAATGGCGGTCTCCGCAGGGCACACGGGGAGCAGAGAGGAGGCCGGCAAGGCTGTGCCCCGCCACGGTCCAGGGAGTCCGAAGCTCTGTGCTTGCATGTCCCTGCTCTCCTCTGTGCTTCACACCCTTCTGTCCTCTGGAATCCCCCTCAGGAAAGGGCATCTTCCACCTTCTTCTGGTGCCCAAGAGAGTCTGACTCAAGGGAAGCCGATGTTACCCAGAATCCAGACGAGTGGGAGTAACCTCGAGGCCACTGTATCGCATAGGTCTTGCGGACACAATTCATGTGTGTTTTGTAAATGAGGTCCCCTGAAGTTGTGCAAATAGCTTGGCCCTGAATCCATGTCCAGTTTGGAATCTTAAGATACCAAGACACCAAAATGCCCGCCCTTCAGGGTGTTGTCTCTCCACCCAAGTTGCCGTGAAGGGGGATCCATGGGCCAGAGCCTTCGACAGTTCACCCCAGACACCTCGCAGGTGCCGAATGTCTCCCAAGAAAGCATGAAGGGCTTCACGCCTCCCTCCTCATTCCATTCATAGAAAGCTGGCCTCCCCTTCGCCTCCAACACAAACCTACTTTTCAGTGTAAAATGCCCAATGAGCAGACTCTTCGGCGGGAATTTACTGCAGTGTTTGCAAATTGCTTTTGGGCTTTTATAGATTTGTGCGCGGGCCTGGTGGTCTCAGAACTCTGCAGGCAACTCTAATAAATAAATAACAGTGCTGGGTGGAGCCTGAGCTGAAGTAAAGGACTTTGTTAGGCCGAAGTCAGAGAAAAAAAATTATAGGGAAATCCATGCTGGAAAAGGGAGGTGGCTGGACCCTGCCCATTCAGAGGGGAGGACAATCACTGTGTGTGTGTGTGTGTGTGTGTGTGTGTATTTTTTCCCTTCTAGCCAGCAGTGTACCTTAGTGGAGATGAAGATTTGTGAACAAGATTCAAATTACACTGTCACTACCAACTTATTCTTTTTAGATTCCAAAACAAAGTCTTTCTCCGGCTGCACCTATGTGGCATCACACATCTGGAAAGGAATTGAGAAGTTTATTTAATTATCCAGATATTTTGAAATATAATGAATCCTTTTCTTGTTTCCACTTCCAATTTAACCCAGATGTCTGTCATCTGTACAGAGCGTCTGCGACTCAGGTTTCTCATCTGAAAACCAGGGGGCATTCAAGCTCAATTGTCTCACGGGAAGCCCTTTATATTAACAAGTGATCCTGAAGCAAGGTACCCGCACACCCATGGGGAAGAACAAGCCTGCAGGAATATGTATTGTCGGTATAACGAGGTAGCAGCAGGATCTCTAGGTGCAGCAGAAATTGGCCAAATAATCTGGAGGAGTGTGTTGGCGAAGAAGAAAACTGAGTGAGGAGACGATTGTGTTTTATTAAATTCTCTGGAAGTAAAGTACAGCACCTTTAGGTCTGGCGATTTCAGAGGTTCCAGGGCATTATTCACAGGGAATTCCTTAACACATGGGTTCATTCACCAAATAATAATTTGATACCTACTATGTGACAGAAACTCGGGTAGGTACTAGAGATAAAGGGATAAGAACATTCTTTTCTTTTTCTTCCTTTTTAAAAAAATGTTTACTTTTACAATGAATAATTACAATTGTGGCAAGTTCTATGAAGGAAAGGTGAAAGCTGCTGTGACAAGGAGTGATGGTGGGCATGTCCTCATCGGCATGGCTCGACCAGGGTCCCTCCAGGACAGAGCGGGTGGGCTAGTGTAACAGGGTGCAGCCAAGGGGGGGACCCAAAAAGGAATTTGTAATGGGATCCAGAACTCAGATGCTCAAATATTAGAGAAAAATATATGTATGATGTCCTCACCCCCACCAGTCTGAGCTAGGGGATGGGACACAGGGAACAGGAACATGCAGAGCTATTTTGTACAGCAACAGCTTTGCAGCTAATCTCCAACATGGTCATTTAACATGTCTATAACCTTTAAATGGTTTCATAGATATGTTAAATAGCTGTGGCCATGCCTTGAGCCAGCGGGGTGGGAGTGACTTCAACCCAGGATGTAACTGGGAAGCAACTCCCCCTGTTATAGCGCCTGCGTGAGAGCTTGGAGATGATTGGCTCCACACCATGGGGCCATGCTTGCCCGGACTTACTATGGCAGCCCAGTAAAGCTGGAAGGATACAGGAATGCTGGCAGGTGTAACTGATTGTGGGAGGAGTTGGAAATGGGGCTGCAGAGGAAGACTGGTGCAAGGATTTAAACCCAGATTCGACAGCCATGATGGGAATCACTATGTGGCTTAGGCAGAGGTTGTGACCACGCAGCTTGGGCAAGAGTTAGGACCACACGCTCTGGGGTGCTCCCTTTTGCCATGTGGCTTAGGCAGCAGGAGAGACTTTGCCTGGAAGAAAAGGAGTGAAAGGACTCTTGCTGGTGGGCCATGAGAAGGTGCCACAGGGCTTTGGATTAACTAGAGATCATGGTGGCGACACAGCTGACGGTGCCAGGAGCCTGAATCTCAGACTTCTACTTCTTTTCCTGAGATACAGTAACCCAGACTGGGCAGAGGGGAGAAGGAAGGGCTGTGTGCATCTGTGGGTGTTCTAAAGAACTTCAGTATTTTAATGAAGACATTAAGTCATTACTCTAAGCCTGTATAACTTTTAAATAAATAATTCCTTTCCTTTTCACCAGTCTCTGGTATTGAGAGACATCTTTCCTCTGGTGGCGGGCAAAGAGAACCTAGTATGGGAGGGAACCCCTGGAAAAAAAGGGTGTTCCTTTTGGTGATAGTATATGGTTCACCTCACCCCCGGGTCTGTTCCGTAACACTAGGACTTGAAGCAGAGGACCCAACAAGCTGCTCTGGGAGGCAGGCAGAGCCCGACAAGGCAGGGCACGGAGTAGCCAGGGTTTTGTAGGCCACACAAGCGCCATTTGGTGTTATCATGTGTGCGATAAGCATGCCCTGAAGGGCCCGGAATCACAAGGAAGAAAACAACATCAGAAGCAGAAGACGTGGGCTCTAGACCTAGCTCAATGTCTTAACTAGCCAGGTGGCCCTGGGAAAGCCCTGTCATCTCCCCAGGCTCAGTCGTCTTGCTTACACAAGAGTCATGCGAACAGATTCACACTGGGCGCTAGAAGGCACCCAGAGAGGTTTTTTCTTTTTTCTTTTTCAGTTTAGCTCCTTCCTAGTCCAGAAGGAAAACAATCAAGGCTTCTAATCCTATCCGTCTGCATGATTTGATTGTGGCATGCAAATAAAGGACACTGTAAAATAAAGGATAATATATACCTGAAGTAGTAGTATTACTGTTTCTGATCTTCTCCACCCTGGCCACAGACTCACACCTCCCAGTGTTCCTGAGTGTGAAGGCAGGAGACAGAAAAATGGAGCTAATATACACATAAGTGTGTATATATCTGTATATATCTATATCTTTGTCTCATCACCTCGATCTAGAGAGAAAGAAGGGAAGGGAGACTTGGGAGCCCGAGTGCCGTTTTATGGCATTATTTACCGGGAGGGGGGCAGTCCTGAAAACTGCCATGTCCTCTTGGGAGCGGTGACCTAATCAAGATGTATAATTATCTGCCTTATCTAAATGAAAGTATCATTTGAGAAACAGTAATGGGCCTCGGTGTGGCTTCCATTGCTATGTAGTCCTCAATTGCTATTGAGTTCTCATTTGCCATGGAGTTCAGCGGCTGAAGGGTAATTATAATGTTTAACAAATATGTTCCCTTGAGGGACCTGGTGTTAAAGACACAACAACCCTTTTTTCATCTTACCCAATTACCCAGCCCTGAGGACCGCTGATGCACACCCAGAGTCACGGATGCCATCTCCTCCTTAGCACCCCGTCTGCCAGGTCAGGTGCTCAGCCACTCAAAGGCAGGTTCCGCCCCTCATCTGTAAACAGCAGGGAGAGCTCTCTCTGTCCCTCGGGCCTCCTGACAAACTCCAAGGAGTCTTGAGAGAGTCTGCTCTGTCACTTCTTTGTCCCTCTCCACCAGGTCCCAGGCATCCTCCCCCCATCAACACACCAAAGTCAGACTGCAACAGTGGGGCTCCCCCCAAAATCACAGATCAAAGGTACCCAGTTACTCCCTGGGACTGGGGACTAAGAATAACAATAAAGGTCCTGATTTTTATTTATTTTCTTTAGCAGACACATTGGAAACTCTTGACAGTTTTAGCAATGGCCTTCAGAACAAAATGATGCATCTCTCAACCAAAAATAAAAGCATTAAAACATATAAAAAGGGGGCAATTTGGGAGGGAGAGCCCAAACCCATGGTAGAATTGCTACAGAGAGGCCAGTGCCTCTGTCAACGTTGGAACTTAGAACACGTCACTGGGTTCTGCTCGGAGAGGAAGGTCGTGGCTGCTGTCCTCAGTAACCAACTGACTTCAGCATACACTGCTCTGGACACCTGCCCTTGTCTAGCCCCTGTCCCTCTAAGTCACTCTACTGAATACATGCCGCTTGAGAAGAGGGACCACACCTGCCACACTCACCTTTCATCCCTGGTGGCTGGCCCTGTTCTTAACCCTGCATAGGTGCTCATTGAATGTTTGCAGAATGAATGCTAAATGGAGCAAAGAGATGAGTAAAATGTATTGTATTCCTGCAAGATGCCTGACAGCCTATTCCAAGAAGTGACTTCAGTACAGATGGTCCTCAATGCCATCAAAGGCAAAGACCCCCAAGGAGTCAGCTAAAATGAGCCCCAGGGTCGGGTTGCTGCTGCTCTCTAGGTGAGAATTCATAGACTACCTTCCAAGGAAAACTGGGAGGAGCTGGGAAAGAAGTAGACCTAAGGCAGAGATGACAACCATGGGGACTGGCCACTGTGTCGTCCAGTGACAGAAGCCAGCAGGCCACACCTGCCTGGTGCGAGCCCTCACGGCTGTGATAACAGAATCCTACTCTTGTGGCCATGGCAGGTGCCATGTGAGCTCATAGAGAATGATGGATGGATTGATTTGTTTATCGGGCCTTTCATTTATTTTTCCCAGAGTGATGGATGAATTTAGTAAAGAGGGAAGGAGAGAAGGGACAATTGGGTCTGGAGAGCGGTCTGTCAGCTGCAGAGTGGCTGAGCCAGCATCCAGTGATTAGGTCAGAAAATAGAAAATCTTCTCTATTCCTCACTTACTCCTTTGTTAGGAAAAATTTTTTTTGCAACCAACATTAATAAAGAACAATAACAAACAACGCACAGAGTCGGGCCGCAGGAGGAAGTTTGGAGTGGGAAGAGTGAGTGAGCTAAGGAATTTGTTTAACAGAATCATTCCTGTACCCCCTTGAACAATGTGATTAAAGCCATGGGACCTAAATGAAAGCCACTGGAGGGAAAAATAAAGAGATGTCTGAGAACAATTTTGTTTGCTGGAATTTTCTGTATTCCATTATGATGGGGGAGGTGTGTACAAAAAAGTTCTATTTGGCCCTTTTTTGATCTTTCAAAGTAAAGAAGAACATTAGAAAAGGAAAAAGAAGAGAAATTGACACCAATCTTACTTTCTTTTTTTTTTTTCTTTGCTTGCATCACTCGCGCAACCGGATCTGAAGTGAGGTAGGAAGAGCGAGCGAGCCCAGGGCTCCCACAAATAAAAAACAGGACCATGAAACAAGAGGGAATTCAAAAGGCCACTGGGCGATCGAGGACCGTCTCCCAGCCCCAGGCCCTCCCTCCTCCCCTGGTCCCCACATAAGGAAGGCATGAGACAATGTAGAGGTCCTGGTAGCAGAGAGTGAAGGCAAAGCCAGGTCTCTCGGCTCCCAGGCCACAGAGGAGGAGATTCAGGGGAAGAGGATGGGTAACAGCAAGGAAATGCTTCCTCCGCCAGGTCCTCTTAGATAGAAACCTGTATCCCTAAGGAAACTGTTCAAACTCAATTCCTTTGAGAATTTAAAAAATGAGTTAGCAAAGCACATGGCAGGAGGAAAGCTGGTGGCCCGGGCACCTCTCCTTCTTATCACTCCGCACAGGTGCGGGGCGGGGGGGCTCCTTCATACCTACTCCCCTGGGCACCTCTCTACCTCTTGGGGAGCTTGGTGACCCCTGAAGAGAAACAGTGAGATTAGTTAGCTGCTGTGAACATGTCTCAAATGTGAGTCTCTGGTTGCAGGGAGCTTCACACTGAGAGACACTGGAAGAGATCTGTAATCCGGGAATGAACATGGATGGCCAGTCTGAACCCATAAACATGCTCGTTTTGCTCAGAGCCCTAGAAGACATTGTTCAGTACCTGGGGAAGGAAGCCTTGGCTCTTTTCCCACTTCCAAGGCCAAGGAGTCTTCTCTTTTAGGGTAATAGACCCTGTCCCTTCTATGTCACAGTTTATTTTACCTTAAAATAAGAGAGAATTAATTCAGAAGCATCTCTTTCTCCAGCTACCTTCAAAGGTAGGGGCTTTCCAGGAAATCAAGAATCAGCATCTGGGAAGAAGGTGAATGGCTGGTATTCCAGAACAGAGATTCCAGCAAAGGGCCACTTGTAACTGAGAAAATTAGTTGGAATAATAATTGAGACACCCGGACCAGATACGGTGGTGAGAGCTTTAAATAAGCCAAGAAAGAGATATCTGAAGTTACCTAAAAAAGAAACCCTGCTAAATACGGCATCTACATGTGGCTATGGAGCAAGTGGGATGATGGGAATCAATAACTCCGCTGGCTACATTTAGGGGTGGAAATGTGTGGAGGAGGGGGAGCAGCAGTGGCCTCAGCTCTGGGGACCGCACAGACCCACTGCCTGGGACCAGAGACTGCTAAGAAGGGTAAGCTGGAGGCTCTGCCACAAAACAAGAGGAGTTCCCATATGCCTGCTTCAGGTGTGAACCCTACCACCCCCAGGAGGATACACATCCACGTTGCAGGGTGGGGAGTGTACAAAAGGAGGCAGGGAAGGAAGGAGATGCAGAAGAAAGAGGAAAGAAGGATGGAGTCTTGGGAAGAAATGATGGTGGATGCGCCGGCAAGAGGTGAGGCCTGCTGGGGTTGTATAGGGAGGGGTGAAGAAAAAGGGAAGATGGAGAAATAGGGAAGGGTAATAATTTGGGGGAGGGGGAACCAATAATGAGCCTCCATCTTCAGGCAACATTCCAGATGACTCAGTCCAGATAAAGGACCCACTGGGCTGGGACAGAGGGCCACAAATGGGGGCAGCATGTCTGTGGACAATAAATGCCCATGGGGACCCGGAGACAGGGAGGGAGGGAAGGAATGAGCAAGGGGCATTGGCAGGCACCGAATGGCCATCAGGCTCTCTAACGGAATTGACTGGAGTCCAGCCCTCACAACACTCTCCGCGCAGGTTTGTATCAGGTGAGAAAGCTGAGGACCGGAGACTAAGGAGCTGGCCCATGGTCCTCCAGCAGCGAGAGGGAGAACTGCTGTTCCCTCCCTGGCTTGCTGGCCAAAGCCCCCTGTCTTTCCACTGTGACACTTTTCTCCTGGTGCTCCAGACCCAGAAGACAGAGATCATAAAAGGGGTGTGGCCAGGAGCTTTCTATAGAAACAGAGGCAGCAGAGGCGCACAATCAGGAGGGTGGGCCGGAGAGGTGGAAGTCTTGGAAAGGGCTATACAACCGGTGTCGCCTGAGTGAGCTGGATAGCACAGTCTGTGGGGGGGTGGGCTGGGTGGCCTCCAGCAGGAGGGCGGGCCCAGGGAACAAGGAAGAGAGGAGAACCAGAGGTTTTTTTTTTGTTGTTTGTTTGTTTGTTTGTTTGACGATTCTAGGCTAGCTAGTTTTTTTTTTTTTTTTCAAGTTAGCATTCAAAAACTGATCAATTATTAAGGTCTGAGAGAAAAGAAAGCAGCAGGGAGATAGAATGTTGTGAGGAAAGAGTAGGAGGGGAGGGGAGAGGACGAGAGGCTGCATCCACACAGGCCTGGTTCCCTGCTATCTCCTTCCTGCCAGCAGGGCAGCGGGCCTGCCAGGAGTCCAGAGGAGCAGCTGTGTGAACCCAGGTCCAGCTGGTGGGCCACCCACTGACTGGGGCACCAGAGGTGGAGCCAGGGTCCTGCTCTCTCCTGTCACCCCTGCCCCTGCACAGCCAGCATGCAGAGTGGTCCAGGGTGGGTGCTCAGCAGCTCCTGGCCTGCCGCACCGACTGAGGTGTGGCTGTGCCCAGGTGTTTCTTGTCCTGCCTCACCAAGGACACCTCCCTCTGCTCTGGGCACAGTACCCGTCTCAGCCAATCTTTGCAGACAGGGCCCAGGCTGACGGGACTTGACACACATGCATCTGCCAAGGAGCCGGACACAGCCTTGAAGGAGTTCGGCCCAGGCCCCCAAACAGCACGGTTGCCAGAGTGAAATCTGCCATCGCCAGCCTCCAGCCGTGTGGTGACATTGGACTTCCAGCACCGACCTTGGGACCCGCATCCCATCTGGCAGGCAGCTGCATTCATTCACCTCGTTCCATTCTGAGTGCGTGCAACTAGCTCTCAGCACCACCTGAGGGGGCTTTCCTGGCTATTCTCCTTCCCATCTCCCCTGCCTGAATTCAAATGATTCCAGCCTCATCTCATGCATCCTCCTCCTCTTTCCGGTCACCTGCTTGGATCTGCATGCCTGAGGAGCCTGGCTGCTCCCAGGGGCCCAGGGCCTCTCCCCGACCTTTAACAGGATATGAGAGGATCCCTAGCGCCTCTGCAGTTTGACAGAGACAGCTCCTTTCAACTTCTGTTGTCCCCTCAGGCGAAATCAGCAGCCCAGACAGCACTAGGCTGAGTGGCTTAAGCCCCTCCTTTGATTCTCAGGCCCCCGGAGCCACCCAGGCGCCAGCAACCTGCTAAAAGGCAGCACTGGACCCCTAGCTGATATTATGCACATTTTTCCATTTTGCAACAGAATTGACAGCACGTGGCTTCCTGAGGCAGAGGTGAGCAGAGGACTCCCCAGGCCTGCTGAGGACAGAGGAGCACCTGTTTCTCAGCCACTCTCCTGAGAGCCTTCCAAGGGGACAGGCTGGTGACCCCTCTGCTAATGGGAGGCACCCCGAGTGAGTGGAACACTGGTCAGAAAGAGCATTGACCCGGTATTGACAGAGGAAATATTTTCCCGTAGGCTCAGCCGAGAGGTGGGTACTTCTCATCTGCCCAAAACCACGCTTTGAACAACGAGCTCATCAAACACAGGGAACTTGTATAAGCTCCGGGGGGAATGATTCTGGTACCTCATCTGTCCATTAGGGCCCCCTGAGAAGCAAGTGCAAAGAGGTGTGTGTAGGAGGCGCACTCCCTTGCAGGAAACCCCGAGTTGAAGGCTGAAGGGACCAGAGTCAGCATGGGCATCCTTCCCTACCAGTCTTTCAACCCTGTTTGGGAACGAGAGTATAGAAAGGGCAGATGCATCCTACCCAAAGCACCCTTGTGGTGGGTGGATTCAGAGAGACTGCACATCACTCTGTGTGCACAGACTCGGGCCTGGATGAGGCTCCAGGGAAGTGAAGGCAGCCAGCTGTGGGGGGGGGGGGGGGGGGGGGGGGGGGGGGGGGGGGCAGGGGGACTCTGGCTGAACCCACAGGCCTCCACGCCGGAGTCCATGCTTGCTTAGCTTGGATGTGGCCTCCCAAATGCTGGAGGACATCCGGCCACGGCCTTCTGGGATGCCCCTGCCCCGCTAGCACCTTATGGAGAATCCTTGCCCCTTGCAAATAACTTCTACAAAATCATCCATTTGTTTAAAAAGTCTCATTTAGTTACTAAAACGTGCCTTGCTTCACCATACTTAGCAGGGCCAACGCCCCTGGACTGCGTGTGTGTAGAGCCTATTGCCATTCCTCTCATATCACTCACATAAGAGAACATAAATAAATGCCTGCAGGCAACAAGTTCACTCAGTGCAGCCGTGAGCAGACTCCTTATTTGGGTTCTGTTGACTCATGCTTAGCACCTTTTCTCCCGGCCCTGCTCCAGCCCTAGGCGCTGTGACTGAGCCCGGCCATCCCCCCGTCTTTCGGAACAACTGTATTCCCAAATGGGCACCATGTGGCCCAGGAACTGGTGGCCCGTTTTCATCCCGAGGGAGCCCAGTGAAGATGCACACACCTCAGGCAGGGCACCTGAGGGAGTGTCAACCCCGCCAGTGGGCAGAGGGCCAGGAGTGAGGAAAGAAAGTCCTCGGAAAAGAGCAGGGGTTGGGACCAGGCTGCTAATGAGTGTGTCCCTGGAGCCGGGGGTCGGGAGACAGGTTGGGAGAGAAATGATGAAGGAGGTTATGTGTCCTTTGGCTCTGCAGACACAAAGATGAGAAATGATACAGGATATTGGAAGTTAAGACAAAGGCCATCTGGGTGGCTGAGAAAACAGCTTCCCCAAAACCGCCCTGTGAGCCTCAAAGATGACGCGTTTCCACCTTTGACAGCGGCCCGCTCTGCAACCGTTAGGGTCTTGAATCACTTCTGGTGAAAACTCCTCTCCAAAGACCTGGGATGGGAGAGCCCGTTTTGCGGACGCAGCTCTGGGAAGAAGGGAGCACAGGACAGGGGTGCCAATCCTCCCGAGGGCGTCACAAAGCCGAGGTGCTAGGAGGTCTGGCAGCAACCCCGAAGTGGCAGTGAGCCTGGAGGGGGGCACGCCCCTCAGGAGGGGGCCTCAGACTGGGGTCAGGACGGGGCTGAGAGACTGTCACAGGAGCTTCCGCAATGAAAGAATCAACCGGGGACAGTAAGACCCTTCTTATAGCCCAGGGTTGGGGATCCTCCTGATCTGTCCCCCAACCTCCCCCTCCCACCTCACACAAAGTGTGGGACACACCAGCCACTGAAAAGTGCATTAGTCCCCAAATGTGGACTGGGAACTAAACCTGGGAAAGCTGATTAGGAAGGTAAGTTTGACCTGGTGCGGAAACCTGCTACCGTGCATTCCAGAACCAAATGACACAATTTCTCGGTTATCTCTGTCACCACTCTGTTGAGTGACCGATGATCATTGCCACTGATGCCCACGTTATTTTTGTCCAGGCCTGGCCCTTACAGCTCACAGTGATCCAGTGTGACCAGGATCACTCGGACGCTTCGGGAAAACTTACGTCCATGAGGCATGCTACGTGGTGCCGCATTAGGGGCTACGGGCCAGGGATTGAGCAAAGACATACTTCCTGCCAGCAAAGAGCTTAAAATTTCTAACCCAAAAGAAACAGAAACACAGGACTAAGTCAGAGAAGATAACCTTGAGTGGATCTGCTGTTTTGATTTTTAATTTCCCGGAACAAACTGCATGCAGCCGGTATCACCACACAGAACAAACACACCCACGGTGTGGGCTGTGCCTGCTTCCTCAAGCTCTTCTTCCTCAAGAAGGTGTTTTTGACACCTAGGTGGCTTTTCCCGGTGGGACTTGTGGATGCTGGCCTTCCCAAATGGGTGAGACTGGTCTGCGGCAGACCCCTCCTCTCAGTGGCTTCAGCTCCGCTATTTCGCATCTGCCTACGGAGAGGAACAGAAGCTCTGAGCCTGCGAGCCTTGTGTCCTCCCCCAGGTTGGGTGGTATTACCCACCATCTCCCGAGTTTTGCAGCCTGGAAACCAGCATGATGCGTAGAAAAGACGAAGGCTTTTGTAAGCAAACCACAGAGGTTCAAACCCCCAGAGCCTAGAATAGTGCCTGACACACAGGAATGCTGGGTAAACAGCTGATGAATGAAATTCTGGCTCTGCCTCCCACCCACAGTATGATTCCGCGTAAGTTCTTGAAGCTTCAACTGGTAAACAGGGCAAGTTGGAAGGCATAAAGCAGATCATCTCTGTCTGCGGGCTCAGTAGGGGGCTTGGCGTGGGGTGCAGGGAGGCCCTAAGAAAAAGGGCATTTCTTAAATGTCTGCTAGCAAAATCATAAAATGCTCTAATGCGATGCCATTATAAAATACTAAACATTTATTGAGTACTTACTATTGCCAGGCACTTTTCTAAAGGTTTAGCATCCATTATCCCTTTAAATCTTCAAAATGCTATGTGGTTGGTAAATACTATTAATCCTTATTTCATACGGGCAAGAATTCCAAGTTTTGAACGTGGTTGGGGCATGACGTGGCCAGAGGATGGAAGTAACGAGAAAGCCTACAGGGTGGGCGGACCGGCCCTGGCTGCCGGGGAATCTTGGCTGAACTTCACTGCTGAGTTAGCGCCCAGCCCTGGCAACTAGTGATCCAGTCGTTAGCCAAGAGCAGACTTAAGTGTCCTCCCCAGTGTCAACAGGAGAAGTCAGGAGAAATCAACAGGAGAAGAAGAGGAAGGGAAAGAGCCCCCGTTCTTCACAAACTAGGGGTCTGCGATTGGGGCCAGGCTGCCGAGTCCTAGAAGCTCTTAGAGGGAGTTGCTCAGACCACGGTGGCATTTGGGGTGTGTTTGGGTCACAAGAGACACAGATGTATACACACCTTTCTAGCTTGTCTTCTTTTTCCCCAGAAATCAGACCACATCATTGCCCTGAAACTCAGGAGCCTTTTGAAGTCTTTGTACCCAGACTATAAAACACACGCACACAGATCCGCTGGCCTTCATTATGGGGAGGAAAAGTTGTTGGCTGATTTGGCTACTAACTGCTTTTCGGTATTTTAGCAGGGGTTTTAAATAATGAGGCACCCATGGAAACGAGGGGGTGGAGGAGGGGCGATACAGCAGCAACAAAAGAGAGGAATCCAGGAAAATGAAAAACTTTCATATGAGATAAGAAACCCTTACGGCTGTTATTAGGGTTTTTACTCCATCAGGGAGGTCCCCTGGCTTTCATAAAATCTCATTTTCTCCTTAAACTCTTCCATGTGGTAGGGGCCCAGAGTTTAATGGGGATATAAGAGATGATTCCAACCTGAGGCTCAGGTGGCTAGGCGCCCCCCACCCTCCAGCCCAGCAGCTGGAATTGATTGCTGAGCTGCCGGTCCTGCAACTCACAAGTCACTACACATCAGAGAATAATCATGACCGTTCAAAGCAGACCTGGGCCAGACAGAGACGGCAGCCTGGCTCCCGTGCACTACGCTCTGAGCAAGCAGAAGCTCACCCTGGTCTTTATTAACGGTGGGCCCCAGGAGCAAGTGAACAGGTTCCAGAATGTGATTTATTAGTGGGCATCTGCATCAGTGGCTTTAGTCTATGCCTGATTCCTGAAGGTCCCCTCAGCACCAGGTGACTGTGTTCATTGGACTGTGGTGACTTCATCTCTCCTATCATGTATCTGGGGGCTTCCCTCTGGGGACTGTGGGGCTGATCCTCAGTGCCTAGTACTCACAGCAGACTCCTTCGCAAGACAAGCAGGATGTCAGAAGTGTCTGGAGTGGCCAGGTCAGCACCCGCAGAGCCTGGAGGGGAGGTGAGCCTGGCAGCTCATAGTTAGAAGTCACAGGTGGGTATCAGGACGCATCCATCAGAAATCCATGGGGACAGACCCACCCAGAGTGTCTGTGGGTGATGGGGCAGGTGTGGTTTCTGGGTTTTTCTTCCACTACTGCAGAGCGAGTCCTGCTTGTTAAGTATCTGAACCCGAACCTCAAGACAAACAGAGCCACCAAGACTGGCAACATGGTTTTCACTTCTTAAACAAATCTGTGGGAGGGACTGACATCAACAGAAAGCGATGTTCTTCATCCAGCAATTTCATTAGCAATTCAAGCAGGTACGCTTACTGTGAAATCCACAAAATCGCTCCAGCTTTCTCCAGGGAAAAAAACACAAGAGGGGGCAAGATACCAAGGGTCATTGACAGCTGATACCCACGATTCATTTCAGAGAGATGTGCAGGGGAGAAGACCCCACGGCCGTGCTGAATTCCTGAGCTCACTTAAGGAAGGCCTCAGATGTTCACGCCCCCACCCACATTTAGAATGCTCTTCATTCTACAGTGGGACGTCCTGCTGGAGGCCTGGGCAGGACTGTGGGAGGGAAGGGGCCCGGCCAGTCTGCCTAGCTCGGCTTTTCCAGCACATGCTGACCAGGGCTGGTCATCGTCTGGGCCATCTTGGTCCTGGCCTCTGAGCATTCTCCAGAGATTCAAATCACTCCCCTGCTCCTTCCTGTCCCAGTGCTCATAAAGATTCAGAACATGGCATTAAACTCACAGAGACATCCTCCTGAGTCTCCAAAAGTCTGATTGTCACCCCCCTCCCAAGAAATGGAAAGTCTCTGGAGGCTCCATGAAGATGACATATGACTAGGGTTCCCCAGCCCCCAACTCCATTCATGAGAAACGAACACTATGTGCCCTCTCAGTGTGGCCCTGGGGACCTGAAGCTAGGTGTCAATGCCCCTGTCCCCCAGGGTGCCACGCAGGGCCCAGCAAAGAAAGGCAGACAGACAGTTGGTCAGATAACCATAACACAGTATGATCTGTGCAAAGACAGAAATATGGAGGGGCCCAGCAGTAGCTCAGGAAATGGAGTGACTCATTCTGTTCTGGTCGAAGAGGAAGGGAGGGACAAATCAGAGAAGGCTTCCAAGAGGAGGTGACATCTGAGCTGAGAAGGTGCAGTGAGAATAGTTAAACGGATGAAAGAGTTGCCAAGGACAGAAAAAGCAAAATGTGTTCAGTAAGAGAAGTAGGAAACGGCACGGCCTGCTGGAGGGACAAAACACAATTTAGCCTTGGTGCAGTGTAAGTGTGGAGTGTGGGGACCGGCAGGGAATTTAGAAAGGAAAAAGATTCACAGGAACCAGGCAGGGAGGCAGGACAAGGAACAACATTTCTGTGCGGTTCATGTGATAGAAAAGGGTGGACAGTAGGGTTTGAGCTCCCGTTCCACGGGTGTGACCTCAAATGCCTGACTCGAAGAGCCTCAGTTTCCTCATCTGTAAGATGGGAATGGACCCCTGCCATGCCTGCCTCAGTGTCACTGTGAGAATCAGATTGAGATCGGACCGTAGAGAGCTAAGGAAATTCAGAGGCCTTACTACTCATCACCAGATATCTCAGCATTGGCCCAGGGACGGTGCCAAGTTTGCCAAAAAGTCCTTGGAGTTTTCACCTAAGGGGAAAATTACCCATTGTTCCATGAGGCAGAGCACAACCAACCCCACGTGGGGGGATGGAGGGAGGGGAGTCCAGTCTGTGTGGCTCCACACAGGGGCCTGGTGTGGGGGTCCCTGCGCCCACTGCATCCCCACCGCATCCCCATTAGGTGGCTGTTTCTCATCTATACTTGACTCCGCTCTCCCCAAAAACCTTCCTTTAAAGGCTTGGGGGTTTTGGGGTTTTTTTTTAAGGTCCTTCAAACTCCCATGACTATAAACAATGGTGTTAGGCAAGGCGCTTTCAGCAAGAAGCAACCATAAGGAAGCGAAATTGCTGCTGTTAAATCTGCACTGGCAGGAAGCGATTTGCTCAGCGATAACCATTTCTCAGGAGCCCTGATCAATCGCCGCTCAGGCAGGAGAGGACTTCCTGTTTCCCAACGTCTCTATCCCATGGGGAGGCCGCACCCCCTCCTCTAGTTTCATTCGGCAGGCCTGCCCACGAGTTCAGTCTGGTTTGGGACCAAAAAACAATGGTCCCTGTGACTGTCCCAGAAAGGACACAGGTTGGCGATGACCCCACCCCGTCCCACCTGCACCAGGCTTCCTTGCGTCTGCCTCTGTTCATTCAGGTAAACCTTAGGCTTTGGGGGCAAAACAGGGTTAATCATCTCCCTGCTTTCAGTGGGAAGTGCTGGATCCCGGCCTTAGGCAATGTTTGCTTACAGAGAACCTTATCTTGCCTGCGTTGCTCTCTCTTCATCAAACATAAATGCCAGCAAAATCTCCTCTTCCAGCCTCATGAATTTTGTAAAAAACAAAACACAGGGAAAAAAATTGTACATAGTATTCCCTAGATGTTCTCTATGAGGCAAGAGAGGGATCTCTCCTCTCCTCTCTTCTCCTCTCTCCCCGTCCCCCAACCCCAGTCTCAGCGGGGAAAGGCTGTTTAGGAAAAACCAGTGAATATGAGATGCTTATGTTAGAGACCAGCAACCCAGTAGCCTTGTTTACTGGGACCCAGTTGGAAAAGAGCCAGGTCCAAAACTGAGTGAGTTCCCTCCCCTTCCCACTCAGGCCTCCCGGTCACTTTTCCAAGCCGGATGCCCCCAGCCTCCCGTTTAGAGACTGTCCTAGGATGGCCCTTGCGGCGTGTAGTTCTCTGATAAGCTCAGAGCTTTCCCAGACACTACCTTCTTCAAGCTCCACATCAAACAAAGGCAAGAAGAGAGAGCTGGATGATCGCCTCAGGGAAGGAAGAAAAACTGAGGTGCAAGATGAGACTTCCTGCCCCAGTGGTACCCACACATTTGGTTGGGCAGTGCACAAGACAGGGGTGCCAGGGTGTCCCAGGGGGCCCCACGCTGCACCCTCATGGCGTCCATGCCTCCAGCCTCTCTCTCCTAACACCCATCATGCCCCTTCCTGCCTCAGCGCTTTGCTGCTTGAGGGACCCTGTGGTTTCCTCGACCCCTTCAGTGTCCACCGGATCAGGACCAGCAGAGTAGGTTCTGCTTGTTACTTGAAAATCACTTTGCTTTGCAGGAGCAGGCTGGTGAGAACGACCAGGGCATGAGAGACCTGGGGCTGGGTAGAGGAAAAAGCTGAGACAGCTGGCGGGACAAGCACTGAGCCTCCCAGCAATGTCCTGGAAGACAGAAAAGGGGCATACGCTCAGGCTTCAGGACTGTACAAAGGGGGGCTGAAAGCGGGGAGCCAAGACACCGGGGACTGAAGGGGCCTTTGCAGCCATCCACCAACTTCTGCCAGCACAGCCGGAATTCTCCACTGGAAGAGAAGGTGGGAGCGACCCCGGTGACTCCATCTCTTGCCTCACCACCACAAACTCCTGGTAAAACCATCTCTGTGTCACTAAAGTTCCCCAATTATCTCGTTCCTGTCACAGCACCCCAGTTATTTTCAAGAGGCACAGCACTACCTGCCAGTGGGAGCTAATTGTTCCGCTCGGTGTCTTACACTGCAGAAGTGAATTCCCTCTCACATGCCGGAGGTCTAGCATTCTCAAGCCACAGAAATAGTTATTCTCCCCATTCAGAGTTGGAGATGTGCTTTGGAGCAAAGAGGAGGAGTATGTAACTCGGAGCTGCAGCTTCTCACCACCCCGGGCACGCGGCTGGCACACGGCATGTTCGGGGTGATTGCTCCTTGAGTTTTTGGCTGATGTCAGAGCTCTCTAACGTGGAGCAGCTGCTGGAGATTCGGGTGGTTCGAGGAAGAGGCCTGGTGCATGCTGCGCCCCGAGGGGATGGATTTCTGCAGGCTGTGCCCACCCTTCACTACGGGAGGCCAGAGCCCTGCCTTCGCAAGCTCCCCGTTCTCTGGGAAAACTACCAAACATCCCAAGAAGTTTCATGGGCAGGAGCCGAGGTAAAGCACTAACTTGAGCCGGTCATGTCTCTTCTTTGGGTCTCAGATCTCTCATTTGTAAAATGGGGTATGAGGAGAGAATGAGAATGATTTAGGACATTCGAAACCCCCTGCTGCCCCCTTCAGAGTTCCACACCAGGGTATCAGGACATACCGCTAGCTGAGATTTCGTCTACTTTACTTATTTATTTATAGAGAGAAGGGAAGAGGTAAAGAAGGAAAAGGAGAGAAACATCAGTGTGAGAGAGAAACATCAATTGGCTGCCTTCTGTACTCGCCGCAACTGGGGACTGAACCCACAACCCAGGCACGTGCCCTGACCAGGAATCAAACCGGTTTGGGCACGTGCCAGATTTTCTGGGACGATGCCCAACCAGCGGACTCACATCGGTCAGAGTGAGGTTTAGTCTACTTCAAACCCAAACAGCCGCCAAGACAATTCTGAAATGAGTATATCCTGCTTAAAAGTTCTTAAGTGGCCATTAGTTCTCTTGCTTGTAACAGATGTCCACAAAACTCGCTGTAGAAGTTCCTGCAGCTAGAAGTGTTCAAATGCAGGCTGGACAGACACTTGGCTGGGTTGCTGAGTGTGGGCAAAGGTGGGTATGTTTTGCAGGAGGGAGTATGCAAGCATCCAGAAAGTGGTTAAACCAGGCAACTTTTCATCTGCCTTCTCGCTGTGGGAGCCTCTGCAACAAAGGAGAGAACTAAAACTGGGTGGACGGGACTTGGCTTTTACAAAATCCACTGCAGGGAAGGAAGAAATGGATGCAGCATCTTAAGCTTTGAGAAGCATTTCTCTCTCCAAAGCATTCATAGCTCCGTCTTCCAGGCTGCCACCGGACGTCGCCAATCCCTCCCTTGCTCCTGGAATCACCGTCCATTTACAAACACCCTTCCTTAGTACAGAGGTCACCTCTGCTCCTTGACGTAGCCCCAGGTGACAGGTAGAGTGCCCAGGGCACACTCAGCACTAATCTAGTGTGGAAGGAAAGTGTAAAAGAATGAATGGAGGAACAATCTTGCCCAAGGTTACAAACCGTTGGTGACAAAGTCAATACTTAAATTCAGCCTTCCTGAAGCCCCGAGTAGCGTAGCGCTCTTCCTATTAAGTCTGCAAATTCCACAGGCAACAAAAGAGAGTATCCAATAGATTACCCTTCTTGGTCTATACACTTTAGATTTCAAGGCCTTTGAAGTAGGAGTCAGTTATTTAATTCTTGCCTGACCTTTACCGCTTGCACATATGATTTTGGAATCAGCCACCACCATCTCCCCTACATGCACACACACAGACACACACACACACACACAGACACACACACACACTGAGAGAGAGCTCACCACGCAATACAAAGGTGTGGACTTACCTGTATGGCTTAAGAACTGCCTGAGAGTTGCTGAAACTGGCCCCGTATGGGATTCCAGGAGAAGAAGCTGCCCCTCCCCCTGGGCCTTCTGGGAACCACAGACAACTTTTTTAATGAACTAAAATACCAAAGAAATAACCCTCAGGGCAGTTGTTACCCATTGCCCAACTCCCTGCGTGGAGCAGCCTGTGGAATTTGCAATGTTACGGTCAATGTAAAGGGTGGTGCCAGGCCCCGTGGTAACAACCAGGAGGCATATTTATCCAACACTTCTCCCCCGAGGACTCATTTCCTTTCCCTGCGGCCCTCTTGGCTCCACCACCTGTGCCCTGGCAGGAACGCAGCACCGAACCAGCCTGGTGGAGCTGAGAACCTACCCGGAGAGGTGGGGCGAGGCGTGAAGTGAGCCACTGAGGTGATGTGGCCCTGCACCCCATGGCCTGAGCATGAAGACATGCCAGCCTTGAAGAATTTCGTTAAGCCTGATTTTGAGAAACCTGCCACCATTCTAAGAACCCAGGAAATAGACAGCCATCCTCCATGAGGAGGCTGCAAAGGAGATAGGGCAGTTGTGAGTCTTAGGAGAAGGCTACGTAGGAGTGAGTTCCAATGTTCTTGGCAAAAATTAAGATAGACGATGTTTTAGGGAAGAGATTTTCAACCCTAAATGAGCATCATAATCACCTAGACAACTTGCTAAAATCCCAATGGCGGGTCCCCAACTCCAGAGAAACTGACTCTGTCATCTGGGCCCAGAATGCATAGGTCTAACCAATTCTCAGGTGATGCTGATGCTGCTGGTGCAGCAGCCAGTGCCTTAGCAGGGAATGAACTTGGCCAGATACCAGGAAGAACTTCCTATCTCCAAGGTTAGAAGCAAGGCAGGAGACCAGTTTAATCCAGGATAGCACCAAAGCCTCCTCAGATGGATACTCACGTTTCCGCAGTGGATCTGCATCAGTTCTGCTTAGCTACAAGGTAATTTTATCTACCATGGGTTGTATTTATATTCAGTTTCAATGTGAGATCAGAAAGAGTCTCCTAGGTCCCAAGCACTGTGATAAGCATTGTTAAGCATTGTTACAATAGCACGTGCAATTGGGGGGTTGAGTGGTTGATTTTAATTCTTGTTATAGAAGCTCAGAGACCCCTGCAAAATCTCTCAGTTGGTATGAAGGAGAAACGCATTCAAACTCACATCTCCAGCTTCACTGTATCTTGTTTCAGGTATGAGGGTGGAAGGTGGGGCACATGCCAGCGTTTTCCTGAAATGTGTGCTGTGGGACAGTGTTCTACAATATGTAAAAGAGAAAAAAGGGAATCTGAAAGGTGATCCCATGGCCAAATAAATTGGGAGAAAACAAACGCAAAAATGCAAATGAAGAGCTTACTGCTAGACTTCTCAGGTGTTTTAATACACTCAAGTGCATAGTGAATCTCAAAGAGGAGGCTAAATAGCATTTCCCAAATTGACCAGAGACTCCTTTATTTGAAAATAGCTATTTGAATATCAAGTGACATTATAGTTTTGGTGAACACAGTCTGCAATGAACACAGTCTTTAATATCTGGCATCGATATTAATAAGGTAAAGGGCCCTGGCTGGTGTGGTTCAGTGGATTGAGTGCTGACCTACAAACCAAAGGGTTGCTGGTTTGATTCCCAGTCAGGGCACCTTCCTGGGTTGCAGGCCACATTCCCGGTGAGGGGCACGGGAGAGGCAACTACACACTGATGTTTCTCTCCCTTTCTTTCTCTCTCCTTTCTCCTCTCTCTAAAAATAAAAAATAAAAATAAAAACTTTTTAAACAAAAGGCAAAGGACTTCCACCACTAGCCCATATTCTTCATACACACTCACCTGTTTGGGTGACTGTTCAGACCACACCTGGTGTGAACCAAATCAGATTAGACAGAGAAGAAGCTCTGTGATTCTGCACGGTTCTCCCGGGGCGCTGGACTCTAGCGGAGGGCCCAGACAGGCCAGGTGGCCATGGCTGTCTGTGGGCCCCTTGTAGCCTGCAGCCCCTGCAGGACAGGAGCCAGAGGGGCCTGGTTGTCATTCAGATCACCTCCCTCTGAGCCTCCCGAGGTGTCCCGAACAACAGAGGTTGCAACCAGAACTCTTCGATGTTGCAGCTTCCCTAAGTCAACTATTCACACTTCTACCCATTCTCTTGCTTTGAAGAAGAAAAAAGGAAGTGAATCACAGAATGAGAATATACAAGGGAGAAGGGGGAAAAAAGGAAGCCAGGGGCCTCCGTTCTGTGCAGGATGTGTGGGCAGGCCTCTGGGTGTGCTTTTGAAGGGGTCACCTGCATTTGCCCTCGTGGACTAAGCAAACAGGTTAAAGGTCCCTTTGTTCCCTGAAGTCCCAAGAAGTCCACGAAGAGAAAACAGGAAGAGAGTTAAGATCACAGCAGATCTCAGGGGACAGAACATATTCCAGACTCAAGCCAGGGCCTCTTGCAGCTGTTTGCCTTGCCCACCCGGGCAATGTTTGACCAGCTGAGGAGCGCAGCATAGCAGCAAGCACGTGTTGCTGCCAGCCCCCTTCTGCCAGGCAGCCCGCTCTATGCTCAGTGTCTTCGGGTGGGGAGAGGGGGGATGAGGGGGGCTGTTCAGACTCACCTGGACCCCTCCAGGTGAGAACCAAACACGAGATCCTTGTGGCAGGGTCTCCCAAGCCTCCACGAGACTTTCACCCTAAGCATGCCTACTCAATTTTGGCAACATAATCAAGACTTGAAAATTGCTATGTGTGGCATTTTGGAAATGGAGATTGCTAGGGCATCGGCTCATTAATGACAGAGAGTATATTGGTATGGTCTGCAATCATTGTTATTGCTGTCGAAATTATCTGCAATGATATGCTGTCCTTTGTGTTCCAAGACAATGCTACTTACACACCATGATAAGTGCTTATTTTCCATGGCACAATTATCATATATTGTCAGAGCTATCAATACATTTGAGAGAGTGTTCACAGTGTGTATGTGAATGAGCATGTATGCGTGTATATTTATATGCACACACTGCATGTGTATGTAAGTGTAGTTATGTGCACGAACTGTTTTGCGTGCATGTGTCTCCGGAGTGTATTGCCACTAGGTATGAATGCCAGTTTGCAAGTTCTTTCAGGCAACAATTTTCCTTTGCACTTCTGTATCATCCTCAATTCAAAACAGGATGTATTCTTCGTAGGAAGCCCTTAATTCTAGTTGGCTGCTGGATTTATCTCAGCAGTGGGGGAAGGCTCGTGCTGATCCCTCCTCCCACATGCCATCTCTCTGAGGCCCACTCATGGCACGTGGATGAGATGGCCCAGCCACCACGCAAACCACGGAACCACCCCGAAAAAGCACCCCTCCCTGCTGAGTTAATTGGTTGGCCGAACAGAGATCTTTGGGTTGAACACATATACGTTAAATTCTCTCTGTTCTCAGAACTAGAAGCGATCTTAAAAAAACCCCTTTGGGATCCTTTCTATTTTTAAAATTTTATTTTTCCATTATAAAAGCAATAAATACTCATTGAAGGAAATTTAGATAAAATGCAGATAAATATAAGAAAAAATAAATCACACTTAGTCCCATTTTCCAAGCATAACTATTGTTAGCATGTTTGGTGGATTTCTTTGCAGTTTTTATTGTATGCACTGTACAAAGTTTCAATTGTATCATACTTTTTCACTAATGTTATCACACAAGAATCAGTTACAATACTGGCCTTTATGAAATAAATTTTAAATGGCTGCATAATATGCCAAATTTACCTAACCACTCCCCTATAAATGGGTAGTTAGATGAATTCCAATTTTGCTAAACAATGTTGAAATATGCATGTTGTTGATTAGCACCATTCTTTAAAATTTAGAATTGTTCTCTGTAAAAAAATGATCACTAGTTCAAAGACCCGAATCTTTTTAAGCTTCTTGCTAAATATTTACAAATTGTTTTCCACGAGTGTTGCACCAGTTAGAATTCCCAACAGCCACGCTTCAGATGCAAACAGCCGGATTCACAGCACACTCCTGGGACTCATTTCTGAGGAACTGTTTATAATGCTTCTGACTCCTTCAGAGTCCCTGTTTACCTGTCCCTATGCAGGCTCAGATGGCCGGTGATGAACCTCTATACCCCGGATATGAAATCTCTAGTTTTGGAACTCATTTCCAGCCCCAAATCTGGAGCAACCTCCCAGGCAGAGGTCCTCGAGGACCCCCAGACCCATCCCTAGCCACAGGCCAGGAACCCTAAACTACCATTACACCGCACGCTGAACATCCCGCAGAAATCATTTGGGGTGTAGCATGGGGGGCCCTAAACAAGAGAAGGAATCTGCAGAGTTTTCACTGGTATTCAAGTCATCAAATTACTACATCAATCTCTAGCTTTACATTTCGCCTTCACGCATTTTTACCCCATTTTTATTTCCCAGTCAACTAGTAGGAATCATGGGAGCATGTGACCCCAAGTGCTCTCCCTCCTCCTCCTGGCCTTCCTGCTTGAGAGTTACAGGATTGCACTGGAGGCGGGTCACATGCAGCTACAGCCCACACACAGTGTTAAGGAAAGGAGACAAGATGGCATTTACTAGTTTTTCTTGCGCTTCTTTCCTACTCCCAGGCCAGCAGAACTTTTTAGCACGTGTGATCAGCCTCCCTCTTTCTCTCTCACTGCACAGACTGGTATGGTTCTGAGCACAAGTTAATTACTTAATGCTACAATGAGGCGGGCTCCGTCCACACACGCACACACAGTATCCAGGTGACTTTGACAGTAGAAGTGGAGAAGTAAATGTGAACTTAACCTCTTGTGTCAGGAAAGACATTAACCGGGGCTAAGAGTATTTGGTGGGGCAGTCAGTCAGTTTCGCTGAAGCTCACCAGAGAGACACAGTAAGCGTTGACTGTCCCTGAACTCCAGTGTCCAGGAGTGCCCGCCGGGTGCCTGGGGCAGGGAAGGGAGACCAACCATCTAACCAAGCTCATGGGGAGAGGTCCTCAGAAGTCTTGTTTCCCCAGGGACCTGGGATGGCAGCAAATGAGCTCTAACGCCTGGCTAGGGTCACAGTGAGTAGATGGTGGCCCCTCCGTCCCATCTCCCAACATCCAACGCAGACCACATGCTAAACAAGTCCACAGGGCTCTCAGGTTGTTCTCGGTTCAATTAGAGCTAGAGGGCAGGGCTTCCAGAGAAACTTGCTCTGGGCAATTACTCTGAGGAGTCTGGGGGTCCGTGTGTAGCTGGGGGATAGAGAGGGGTTAGTCCCAGGCATCTAATCAAGGTGAATCATTTCGGTGTCTTAATAGACTTGAACCATGGTACAGGAGGCGTGGCCACAAAGGCCCTTCTTCCTCTTCTCCTTTCTATTAACATGTGCGTTAACATTCAGTTTCACAAAACGTGTTAAGAGGCTCAATAGCAATGGGACAGGAACAATGAGGCCACAGTCATGGGCCCAGAGCCTGGATTGACCAAACAGCTTTGCTTTGGTTCCCCGGCCATGGACATCATCCCTGGCCACAGGCACCTGTCTCAGAAAGGTATGCAGTGGCGTTTGTCCTACACACTAAGAAGGAATGACCAGAGGAGGTCGGCTCATCTCCATCCCTGGAAGAATAGCTCAAAAGTCCCACCTGATCGATCAAGTCCCCTCTTTTATACATAGGTGAGCATGCACCCCCCCAACACACACATTCTCAATGACAAGTCCTCCTATGGCCAACCTAGACCTTCACTAACCACTTCCACAAATTGAAAGGTAAAGCAGCTTCAGGTCAACCCATATATCAGAGGCACAATCAAAGTCTGCCCACTCAATTAAATCTAGCTTAGCTGAAATCATAGCCTTTTGAACAGGGGAGTGATTGATTTCTAAAAAATGTAAAAAGATCATTCAACACATAGTTATTCAACATCAACCCCTTCTCTCTGTGATTTTCAAACCTAATTAATGTTTAGTAAAGATGGCAATGCACCCTATAGAACTGTGATAGTTGAGGGAATACCATGAGCTACGACTATAGAAAAGGCATTGATGGGGGGCTGGGCGGCCCACGAGCCTCCCACGCTGGACAGGCACTAACGGTGGGGGACAAAGAAAGAAGGCAAGACGTGAACGGAGCCCTGCCTGTCCCGCCTCCCCAGGGTGATCCCCGCCAGTCTTGTCCGGCATGCGCAACAGCCTGCCGTGGGCCAAGAACAACAGAGACTGCCTCTGCGTGAGAGAGCCAGACTTGTTTTCGTCTCTGACCACTCCCTCAGCAGTCTGGGTCCTGCCAAATGACCGCAGGTCACATGTGGGCGGGCTCCAGCTGGCCCTATTCCTGTTGTGACCGCACTTGGGTTCATTAACACCCAGCCCACCCCTGCGGGCACGCAAGGCAGGAAGGCTTCTCACGGGCCTGTTCCTCAGGCCGGCTGTTTCTTCCTCAGGAGTGGAGCAGGTGGTTGCCACAGTAGAGTCCAATCCTGCTCAGGGACGCACTGGCGGGGGTGGCTGCCCAGGCCCGGTGTGGATGTCTTCCAGGCTGGGCCCTCAGAGGCTCTCCAGCTGCCAATCTCTCTTGTTAGCTGGCATTTCCTGGCATCATCAGAGGCTAAACTCCCCTGATACATTAAACCTTTGTCTGAAATATCCAGAATCCTGCCTGGGAACAAAAACACCGTGCAGAGCCTGGAAAACAGTCAAGGTGAGGAAATGCCAGGGACCTGGCTGGGGGTGCCCTGCAGGGAATCACCTGCCACTAGGGTCAGTCCCCACAGACAGGACACTTTTGTCCATGAGCTGCAGCGTGTCAGAAGTCATCCAATCCATTGCTCCTTGCACTCTCCATGCTGAGGAGCCATTCCGTACAATTTCCAATCCATTGTAGATGGATACTTTTGTCAAATACCACCAGAAACACAAATTACTAGAGAAATGAAATTTAAAACTGCAAAATGCAAATTCACTCTGCAATGTTGCAGCAATGTTGAATTGCTGTATAAATTTCTAATGCTCACAGTCAGTGTCTGCAACATCTGTTTCATTATAGACCATTAGCAAAGAGTTTGCAGACTACACTTTGAACAGCACTGGCCTCTACCTAGGCGACTTCAAGTGCGGTTCAAGGACCCCAGCATCTGCATCACCTGGAAGCTCGTTAGCAATGCAGGGTCTCAGGCCCCACCCCCAAGTGACTGAGTCCGAACCTGCATTTGCATAAAATCTTCAGGTGATTTAAGGACCTGTTAAAAGTTGAGAAGCGCTGGGACAGACCAAGCATTAATAGATTACAAATGTCTTCTCCACACCCACAACACTTACAGCATCTCTGAATACAGGAGATACTTAACGTAGAAGCATCTTGACTAAGTTGAAGAGTGGAAGGTGGGTGTAAAACTCGGTAGAGTCTTCAGGCTGAAATATTTCATGGGAGTTGGGCCACCGGGCCGGGGTGGAGAAGAAAAGCCGAGAGAGCCCATCTGTGGCTGGGTTACTCCGCGGTCACCAGAGGACACCTGCACGTGCCCGCCAGTCCCAAAACGGGCCCAGCAGAGTGAGCACAAAGGGTGAGAGGTGGTCATGAATCTGCTATTGGGAAATCTGGCGCTTCGCCATGGTCAGGTAGAGAGTCCAAGGTCAGGATGTTGGAGGAGACAGCCTGATTCCACAACTGAGAGGGGGGCCGCCGAGGACGGAGACAGAAGCGTGTTTATTTAGATCTTGTCTGCTTAGCTGCTTGACTGGCCGCAAGGAGTTTGATTTTCATTCCCCAGGGCTCCGCACCCTCAGCCGGAACCATGTTCCTAATCTGCTGGGCCATTAAGGGCTCTCTGTGCCCGGCTCTGTCTCCAGCTGAGTGCCAGGGAGGCTGGCAGCCCCCAGTGGGCTGCTTTGCACCCCTCCTCCAGCATGTCTCTGCCTCTATCTGGGGCTGCAGACCCACTTCAATCAATTCCCACTGAGGAGCCGCCCCAGTCTTTAATTAACACATTGAACCTGAGCATGAGGGAGGAGAGAAGTCACAGCCCCATTAGTCCAACCCAAGGAAATTACAAGAGATTTGCACAGACTCACAAGAGACCCCATTCTCTGGGTGTAGCCTGGACTGGGTGCAGCCATTCCTGGGTTCCCTTTCCTGCACCCTACTCCTTCATGCCCCTTCAGTATGACCCTTTCAGGGGTCCTCTCCCCTCCCACCTAAAATCATCAATTCACAGAACTGGTAGATGCTCAAAACTGAGGTTCTAAGTGGCTAAGTATCTCGCTCAAAGTTATCCAGCTTGTTTGTGCTGCTGCCTGAGATAATGAAAGAAAGAGTCATTTGTGAGCCAAGCACTCACATTAATCCCGGTCCCTGGGTGTCCCAGCACGGTCACAATCTGTGTACTCAATAGTGTGCCCAAAGAGTCCAACTCAACTCTCAGTTTTGGTTCAGAAAAAATGATCCCCTTATTAATGTATTTCATTGATCTTGACCATGTATTTTCACCTACCCAGCTAAAGGGTCCAGCCATCCAGCTCTTTGCAGAATAAGTCATGAGGAGTTACACCCAATTACTTCTCCAAGGGTCCCCTCAGGGCCCTTGCTGGGGCCACACTGGCTTCGAGGGTGGCCAAAGAAGGAACTGCATTGACCTCTAGGTCGTGGAATTCAGGACCTGCACAAGCCTGGGGCTTCGCGGATCAACCCCTTTTTCTCTTCTGGTCCAGTTCTGGGACATTCTTGGGAGGATTCGCTTTTATTCATTATTCCGTGCTTCAAAGTGGGGCTTCTTTCTGTCAAGTCCTAAACATCTGAGAGGGGCCTGAGTCACACAAGCCATGACAAGGAGCTCAGAGCAGGGGTGGTGGCTTTCCCAGAGTGCCGGCAGGAGGCGCCAGTATCCTCAAACAGAAAAGCCGGCTGCACAGGCAGCGGTTGCTCGCTTTCCCTTTGGACACAGTGAGCTCCAGCATATGCCATGGTGTGAGCCCAGATTCCTCCCCCCGTGCGTCCTCACCCACTTGGTCACCAGCAACACCCTGCCACCAGTGTTTCTTGAGAAATTCCCAGCCACACCCAACATTTCAGTGTGCCCTCGGGACTCCCCGAACGTTCAGTTTTGTTTTTAATTCCTAACATGGTTGGGCAGGAGCTGGCTACAGCCTTTCCCTTTCTCCTTTTGTGTTGTAATCTCAGAAAATGATGCTTATAATAAGAAGGGAAATTCTTTTCTGGCCACTCAGAAGTCAGTGAAAAGAGAAGATGGTGGAGTGGGAAGGAACCTGGAAAGGGAACTCGAGTCCTATCTCCCCAGAACTGTCCATCTGAGGACACTTCCCTTTTTTTCTATCCTTCCCCATAGGAACAAGGCAAAGGGGAGACGGGACCTGTTTCTGCTCCCCTCCAAAACATAGTTAGCATCACGGGAAGGTAATTATAACCCAGCCAGGAGCACAGGAGAGCACCAGAGGCTGGTAGGAGCGGATGGGTGGCATGGACATGCCAGCAGTGTGGTATCAGGTGGACAAGGGATATGCAGGAAATACAAAGAGGAATGTGCAGCCTTGCACCCAGGACAGAGAAAATTGGGGCTGGGAGAATCCACTGCTCTTCTCTTACTAGAGCTTCCCCATTCTTGTTTCCTTCTTGGTACAAATGAAGGTAAAGTACAGGCCAAAAAAGGATGTGGGAGAGGAGAGCAGAACTTCTGTGAGGCTGTCTTCTGCTGGTGGGCAAGACTTGAGCTGATAAAGTCTGCTGATTTTGCTGACTCCCCTAGGCTACATGTGAACTAAGGGGAAACATCAAGGGGATGTGCAATATCTCAGGGCTGATGGAAGTGAAGTACTAGCCGCCCTCTGACCTAGAGGAGAAAGGGGTGGGGATGGTTACGGAAGCTGAAAAGAGAGAGTCGCGAAGACCAGTTGAGAGAAGTGATTGCAGGTAAAGGATGCAGCCATCCCAGGGCTACCCAGTAGGAATGGGAGAACACAGGGGTGAGAAACTGGGATTAAATTCCTCAACTTCTGTCTTTTCCATCCCAGCCTCCTGCCACCGTCCAATGCAACCAGAAGTCACATGCAAGGGAGCCCCCTGAGGGGGTCCTTACAATCCATAGAGAATGCAGAGATCCCGAGCACAGACAGAAAGCAGGGGACAAGCACACAACTAGCACACGAGAAGCGCTTATTTACCTTTCCATAAATCCTCGATGGCAGAGTCCCTGCACCCAGTGTGCAGCAGACAATTAATATTTACTACATTAATGAGTGAATGCATTAAAAAAATGAATGTGTAAAGGAGGAAGGGATGTCTCCAAGGGCGGAAACACAGAGAACTAGCCCTCATATAGTATCTAAAGGTGAACTTGGTTATCATTAGGCTGAATCTCATCTTTCTGGTTCATTCTCTAAAACGTGGATGAAGATGGTCCTCCCAACCTGTCCTCTGTCTGACCCCTTCCGGGGAAACCCCTCCCTGAGGTTCTCAGGTCTCTCGAAGACCAGTCAGGGCACTCTGAGCTGGAAAGAACCACCCAGGGAGCTAATACTACGGACAGGGGCAGGGGCCCCTGGCAGTTCCTGTCTGGCCCCAGCGCCCTCCTGCAGCGAGGTGGGGAGCCAGGCACTGCATGTTGCCATGCTTCCCCTTGGCAGTTACTGTGGCAACAGCCAGCATTCAGCCTCCTCCAGACTGTCCCGAGGAGCCCTGCTGTTGCAGGCTGTGGTGATGCTATAAACCAGGGTTGTCCTGGTCACCGCACAGTTCCAGGTGCCTTAAACCAGGGCATGGGTACAGCCACTAGTGTCCTGCTGGGCCCAGGGGTGGTCAGCAAGTAAGATGTGATCATGACAAGAAAACCTGCAGCCCAGGGATATGCTGACTCTCCATCTGTCTGAGCACCCATGCCCAGTGGTCAAGTCCATGGACGTGACCATGCTCCTCTTGGGTTAGCATGAAGGCACTTCACAACGCCCTCTCCAGCCGGGCCCTGACCCACCCACACTCCAGCCAGATAGAACTATAGCTCTTCCCCATCCCGGCTCCTCTGACTTGGCTCCTGCGCTTACCCACCCTCCACCCACTTTTCATCTGGCAGGTTTCGCTTACTCCTCCAGGTCTAGCCCAGTGCTCTCCTGGACCAGTACCACCTCCCACTGCCATGGGCCCCAGAGCCCAACCCAGCCCCGGCCTCCCAAGGAGAATCTGCATCCCCCGTCCCAGGCTCCCGCAGCCATTGGTGAACCCCTCTGCTATTGCTCTACAACAGGTAGTTTCTGTGGTGGACCCCCCACCAGGCTGTGATCCTCAAGGTCAGGGAAACCATCTCTTTCATCTCATTATCAGCCCAGCGCATAGGACTGCCTGGTGCTTAGTAGTGGATGGAATGGGTTTTAGCCTCAAGGCCCCACAAATCAGAGACAGTTTTTGGTTCTGACCCAGATGTCAGACCAACACGTGGAGAGCAAACAGTACTACCTTCCAGCTTTGGACAGGGCTGGTCATGGCTGCCAGCCCCAACTGGCTCAACACTCAGGTCCTAACTTCGTTAGCTAAACGTTCGTGAGTGCATGAAGTCATTCATTCATCCGTTCATCTGAGAAATCTGTTGAGCACCTACTAAGGGCTGCCCCACTCAGCACTGGGAATTCAGAGGGGAACAAGACACAGCCCTGCCCTTCTAGAAACCCTTAGACTGGAAGGAGAGATGGAAAGTAAACAGTCGTGGGGCGGGGGGGTGGGGGGAGCAGAGGGGCTGCCGGACCCACAGACGAGGCACCTGACTGCACGTGGGAGCAGAGAGCCAAGAGCCATCAGAGGCTTACAATGCGCTCAGTATGGATGGGACTAGGAGGGTGGGTGGCACCAGGACAGTGACCATGCCATCTTCAGCGTGTGACAGGAAAGCCAGGGCTGGATTCGGAAGGAGGGCTGTGTTACAACCTAGAATCCTCAGCCGACTTATGGTGAGGCCCATTACAGATTCCAGGCACAGAGCTTTTGAGACACAGGCCACTAATTTATACCCACCCTCTATTTTTCCCCTCTTTATGCTAACTGGCATCCCTCTCTGACCTTCCCCAATCCCCTGACAACCTGGGTGTCTGTCTGGCTAGCAGCCATCCAGAATGTATTTAGTTCCAAGCCCTGGCTGAAGCCCAGGACACATGGGAGGGGCGGGGGCAGAGGGGTGGGAGCCGTCTGTGGCTGTGCAAAGCCCGCTCTTCCATTCAGCCCATGCGCTGGGATGGGCCGGCTTCCCTCTGAAGTGATGCCCAGCTTGTAGGGCTGCCTCCGTCCTACCCCCGTGAGACACCCAGGCCGATTTCAGTGCAGATGGCACCAGCAGATGCCAGTCCCTAGGAGGACCCTCCTCCCTAGCTAATGAGGGGAGCAGGTGAAGAGACCAGCGAACGTGATCGGGGGTGGGAAGTGGCACAAACACTAGATTCAGAGTTAGGAAACTGGGGTTCTAGTCCAAACTCTGCCACAAATGAGCTGTGTGACAATAGGCAAGTTGCTTCCCCTCTCTGAGCCTGGGTGTTCCTGTTGTCGGAGTCTGAGAGGCTAGCTGTCAGGATGGTATACAATTCTTGGGAAGAAAATAGGACTGGGTCCTCATTTCTGCTCCACCGTTTCTAGTGCTGTGCGACACTGGGTGAACTCCCTCTCCTCTCTGTGCTAATGTTGGCCATCATTTACAAGATGCATTGCATATAGCGTGGGATTACGGCTAAAGTTAGTATAAAGCACAGGCCACACTGGACCAAGGAAGAAATCACAAGGATCCATGAAACACTTTCCCTGCTTTCTCCCACTGCCCCTGCCCTGGGGTTCCAGTTGCCAGGAAGCAGCTGGCCCACCTGCCTCGTTTCCTGAACTCCTGCCCTTCCTCTACTCTTACACTCTCCCTCGGTTTAGCTAAAGTCCTCCCTGGCCATCTGAGGCTCAGATCCACCAGCCCTAGGAGCTCTGGGTCCAGCTCTGGGAATTCTCAGCCTTGAGAGACCCGAGTCCACATCCCGTGCAAACGTGGCCCTGCCTCCCAGGGGCGGCTGGGGCTGGCTGCACACTCAGTAGAGGTGAATCTGCATCTGTCCGCAGCCCCACAACTAATGGGTGATAACCACAGCCACTGATAAGCAGTCACGTGGGCTATTGATCAGATAACCCCACTTTCCACCCGTGAAAATAGCGAAGGAAACACTCAGTTGGGCATTGGGGGCTAGGCTGGAGTGCCAGCTGGCCACAGCGGCGCCTCCAGCCACTTACAAAGTACACAGATGTGTCTGCCGCAGGACGACAGGGCAGGGGGGTTACAGAAGCTGGCTGGCACAGCTGAGGGCAAGGGACTGGTTGGAGGCTGTCCTGAGAGAGGACGATAGAGGTGTAGGCAAGATGTTGGGAAGTTTCTTTAGACTCTGAGGGCCCATGCGAGGCAGAAATAAATAACAACCTTGGGAGAGAAGAACTCAGAGAGAGTCCTGCTCAGGAATGCTAGCCATAAGGCTGAGGAGTGCAGCCGTGGTCTGGGGGCATGAAGTTATCATCCAAGTATTGTGGGCGCCAGGCACTTTCAACCTATAAAGTTTCTATCTGCTTATGGGGCCCTGATGTGCTGCTGGGGCAGACGCAGAGTGCTTTGAAATTTGGAGATTCCATGAAGCAAATGGGGAAACCCAGGGGTTCCCTGGGCATCCAAGGCAGCTTCTAGAATAACACTAACAATGGCCAACATTTATGCAGCACTCACAGATATTAACTCCAGTTCTCACAACAGCCCTGTAAGGTAAGCACTATTATTTTCCACACTTTGCAGAGCAGGAAAGGAAGCCACGGAAGGGTTAAGCGCCATGCCCTGGGCCCAACAGCTGATCAGTGTCAGAGACAGACAGGACCTCAGGAGTCCCCTTCCGAAGCCTGTGTGCTTAACCACCACGCAGCCCCACCTCTGCCCCATGGTGCTGCCTTCTTCAGGCAAGGCCCTGCGTTTGTGGAGGATGAACCTTCCAGAAGGACTGGAGACCCCAGGGCTAGCCTTGGCCCATACCCACCTGGGGCCAGGGGAAACCCAGCCTGGAGACCCAGCCTCAGGCACCTGCCAGTGACAGCTGGCCCAGGGATGGGGGCTGGGGACCTCACACCACCCACGTTCTCCACAGGGATACCCAGCCATCAGTTTTAGGCTAAAACTCCCAGCCTTCCCCAATTTTTTACAAACACTGCAAGATAAAAGCGCAGGGACTGGCATGAATGGAATGGGTTTTAAGGGGCGGTGTTTAACATCAAAATCCCTCTGATGTGAGTCATTTGGATCCTGATGCATTTCTGGATTGTTTGTTGAATTATGCATCAGCAGCTTCTGGTGCCATAAAAAGCGCCACCGTCACACGGCTGCTCTGAAACCTGCAGCAATGGAGACAGTTGGGTTCACAGTTTGGATACTGAGATCTGTCTTTGATGAGAGTGAAGCAGCAGAGAGAGGGAGACAGAGGGGAGAGAGAGGGAGGCAAGGAGAAGTGGAGAGAAGGGGTAGGAAGGACTGGGGGCATGGGGGAGCTAGGAGCTCCTTTCCTCCCCCCACACTCATGCAAGCCCGTGCCAGGAGGGAGGAGGCCCAGGCAGAGGAGAGCAGATCTGCACTTCCCAGAAGTGCAGCCACATCCACAGGACACAGTAAAAACAGGAAGTCAGAGAGAGCTGGAATTCACCCCAGCAGAGGACCCAGCAGCACCTAGATGGCAGAGGCCCATGGTCCCACCACCGGAAATGTGCCGCTGTGCTCCAGGTGGGTGCTCACAACCACGGGGCCTTCCTGCTGCACCAAGGCAGTTACTGTTGTTATTATTAATTTTTCTAAGTGCTTTTCCATGTGTTGCAGGCTGGCATTTAAAAAAAAACACACTAATTATAGTACGCTAGTTTGGCTGAGGGCACAGAGCAGGGAGATTATACATTTAATGTCACATGGCTGCTTTGTAGCTGGGGCGAAAGCAGAATTCCAGTTTCTCAACTCCCAGCCACCTTCTATTCCATCAGATCAGCTGAGACCCCCCATCCCATCTCACTGTGGAGGCTCCCAGCATCTCTGACACCCCTCAGACCCAGGCCGGTAATGCCAAGAGCTGCGCTTGGGGCCACAGGGAGCAAAGGTGCCGAAACCCTGAGCCAGGCCACCTGGTCCAAAGCTGAGCTCTGTCTCTACTAAGGTGTGTAAATAACCTTGACCAGGTTACCTAACCATCTATGCTTCAGTTTCCTCACCTGCAAAATGGTCCCGATAATAGTGTTTACTTACACCTTGTTGAATGACAAAATACACCTGGAGCCTTCAGCTCAATGCTAAGGAGGCAGTCAGACAGTCGTAAGCAGTAAGTCATATCACCTGCTGTTTTTATTATTGTTATTCTGCAAAACTGCTGTGAGTTCAGAAGGCTGATTCCCAGCGTTGGCCAGTGCAGACCTTAATAAGTGTCCTACCTTCCCTAGGGGACCGTGTTCTCACCAGGGCAGGTTCTGTTGAGTCTCCCAAACAAGGAAGCACATGCCAGGGTTGGGGAGGGCAGTGGGGAGGTGGGGGAATTGAGCCAGGGGCCCCTGGGGCGTGCCGGAATTGGGTCTGTGGAGCGGCCGCTGCGCTGGCAGGGACCTTATCCCTGTATTGGTGCTTTTCATAAAGCCAGCGAGCAAAACCACCCTCCTGGACTGGCCTAGTTTGGAGCCTGGACCCCAGGGACACAGGGGTGCCCCCCAGACCAATTATAAATCAATCTAGCAGCTCTGGCCAAGCCTATTGCCGTAAATGGCTCTAAAAGCTCAGCCTCTTTGGGCCCCACCGGGCCTGGGGCTCCAGGATTAATGAGCATCAGCTGCAGGCAGGCTGGTGGGGACAGATGCGAACCTAATGAGCAGGGTGGCCCAGCCCTGGAAGACTGAGGTGGGCGGGGCTGATGAGCAGGTGTCATTGTCATGCTGCCCTTTTGCTCTTTGTCACTTTGAAAGGCAGGGCTGTTGTCATCAAGTGGCATCTCATTATCCCACCCTGGGGTGCCACAGGAGACTCTGGAGCCCAGCCAGAGAAACAGGTCCTCTGAAGCCACACCCACTGCCCCTAGGCTGGTTTGGAGACCTGGCTTTTCCACAGGTCTCCAAGGGTGGGGCTCGAGAGAGGTTTCAGAATCCTGGGCCGCCCTCCCTCTGCCCGGCCCCTGGTTGGCGCTGCATCTAAGTTCAGAAGTCTCTGCTAGGATAGAATGTTCCTCAGTCACGTCTCTGATGTAGTCAGGGTACCCATGTATATGGGCTTAGAGTCTGCCTGGAGTTTATACACATCTGTCAAGATTTTAATGAGCACAAGTGTCCGGCATCATGCTGGTCACCAAAGGGACACAGTCTGGCCCCCGCCAGTCTTGTACATCCACAAGGACACAGGCCCTAGGGAGACCGATCAGAACATAAATGACAACAATCATTTATTGGGCACTTGCTCTGTGCGAGGCCCTGTTCTATGCTTTTTAAATGTGCTAAGTTAGATAATAAAAGACACTGAGTAGTAAGGGGTCAGATTATCTTCAGACAGGCAATTCATGAGAAGCAGAAAAGGGAAAGGCCACTTAGACTGACTGAAGAGATCCAGGAAGGCTTCACGGGGGCAGCAGGACCACTGGGCCCTACTGGCCTGTGGGAGAACTGCCCCAGAAGCAGCAGCAGGCACACGCAGGCCAAGGGCACAGCAAGTTCCCAGAAGAAGGGCATGTGCCTGCATTGCAGAGGGCAGAGGCCCAGGGATCACAATGTTCGGTGGGCACCAGCCCCTTGAAAATGGTGTTAGGGTGAAATTGCAAAATCGGGTTTCGTTCCTGATTAAAACAGCCTTCCCCGGGCTGTGGCTTCACTGCTTCTCTTCCATTTCCATTTGAAGTGTGATTTTTTAAGGTAAAACTTACACAGGGGAAGGTACAGATCGTCAGTGTACCCTTTGACGAGCTTTTGACAAATGTATTCGTCTGTGTAACTAGCACCCCAGTCAAGATCTAGAATGCTTCCATAAGCCAGGAAGAATAAGGAAGGCGACTGTGAAAATCCAACCCTTCCGTCCACGCATCTTCCCGGCATCTGGGAGTTGAAATACGTGTGTCAACACGATCAGCCTCCTTGCTCATCCCGTTCCAGTCAACTCCCACCCCAGGAGAAAATAAATAAACAAACAAATAAAGACAATTAAGCCACAGCTAGAGAGACAAATGCCTGGTATTTGTTTTACTCACCTCTGTGTCCCCAGAACCAAGCTCAATGTGAAGCCCAGAAAGGATGATCCATATTTTTTCGTTGACATTTTTTTCATTTTTCAATTACAGTTGACATTCATTATAATTTTATGTTAGTTGCAGGTGCACAGCAAAGTGATAAGACAATGATATAATCCATGAAGTGATCTCATTTATGCTTTTTAAATAAGCGAAAGCATGGATATCCTCAGAGCCAAGTCCCCCAGGCCACAGTGGGCTCCACTTTCCCTGAGTTCTCGTATGAAACTGACAATTACAAAACCTCCCTGTCCCCTCTTTTGAGATTGGAGAGGAGTCCCCAGCAGCATATAAAAGAGCATTTTCCTGCTACCCTCCACCTCCAAACTCTACTGTGCTGTCTACGGCCAGCTGCTCTCGGCCCTCACATTCCAGGGTCTTGAGAAGAGCAAATCTGGGACATACGGAGGCCTGTCTTCCCCCCTAAGCTATTTAGTGGGCAACATCTGAGACAAAACGGCACCAACCTCAGACACCCTCACTCTTCCCGGTGCCCCTCGGCCAGGCTGCTCCGTAGCTTTCAGGCCAAAGGCATTGCAGAGCTTCCAGGGAACAGAGAAGCTACAACAAGGGCCATCCATATGCATGTGGCCCATTTCCTTCCTAGCCTAATGAGCACCTGGCTGTGGCCACCGCCAGCTACTCGCCAACACTTTGCCATCCAAGTCCCTGGGAAAGCTCCCTTCGCACAGCTTGCTGCAGACTGCAGGTTTATAAACAGCATTTGCCAGCATTCCAGGCAGAGTATTTCTCACTTGCAGTATTGCACAAAGGGGAAAAAAATAATGCTGAACATTCTGTTCATGGAAGAAAAAATAGCAGCAGAAAACTGTCACATTGTTTGGTCTATTTTCATTTTCATTCCTGAGCCCTGGAAATAGCTAAGTGGGCAAGCAGGCCAGAGGAGGGCTCCAGCAACCAGACACACACCCTCCCATTGCAGGGTCTCTGGTTGAGGGAATGGGAGAGAGCTGCAGCTGGGAGGGACAGCACAGCTCAGGGGTCACAGTGGGTCAGGGTGTCGGGGGTGGGACTGACTGCGCATCTGGAGAAGAGACCCCGAAGCAGCGAGGACACAGGGGGCATCGCCTGCTGGGCATGTCAGAGGCCAACGAGGTGGTGCTCACGGAGCGTGGTTCTCAGCCTTGGTCACACACACCGTGGTCGCTGGGAGCTTTGGAAAATGATGCCGATAGAAGGTAGTTACACCATCTATGCATGCTATGAAGCGGCATAGAACTCGGTGCGTGTGCACACGTAAGCACACAAGTGGTGAAATCCGAACAGGTGGCTTTGGTGGGCTGTACCAGGTCAGTTTTCCACCTGTGAGACTGAACTACAGTTACGTAGTTATCACGGGGAGAAACGGAAGGGAGGGTACAAAGGATCTTATACAATTTCTTGCCGTGGCACGCAAATCCGCCATTATTTCTAAGTAGAAGGTTAAACAACAGTGTGGCCAGGGTCTGATGTGATGGATCTAGGGAGCTGCCTCTAAACAGAACTTTCAAATCCCTCCAGGTGACTGACTCTGTGCAGCCAAGGTTGAGAATTAATTGCTCCTTCAGAAGTGGAGATGCTGGTTGAGAAAGGAAGACAAACATGTGAAATTGGAAAAGAATCTGCATAAGCCTCTGTTCCAAAGGCTTAATTAACACCTGTGGAATAAGTACATGAACTGCTAGAGAGTTACAGGCGTTCAGAGAAGGGGTGAAAGGTAGCAGGAGAGGAACTAGCCCAGTACTTGACCGAGGTGGAGAATTCAGAGAGAGGAGCTCGGGAGGGCGAGCGAGGCCAGCAAAGTGGGCTTGGAGACGGCGCGGCCCTCCTGGGGAGGAGGACAGGGGTACATTTGGGCACAGTGGAGGAGAGAGGGTGGATGAAACGGCCACTAATGAATTGGCTGCATCCCTGCCCTCAGGAAGCTGGATCTCTCAACCCCCTGAATGAGCTTTATGTCCTTGAAAATTTCAGGACTAATAATTGTCAACAAAAAGACAATCCTCCAGAAGACACCTGGCATCTCTCAGGGAACCACGTGTGGAGAACTTAGACGGGCTTCAGAAGACAGTGTGAATGGGTATAAAAGTGAGCGGTTATCCTCATGGCTCATAACCCCTTGCCTATCTGCACTTCAGTTGGTCTTAGACATCCCCAACCTTGGCCTCCAGCCAAGCACTAGAAAATACCAGAAACACTCCAGGAAGGGCTAACATAGAAATCTCAGCGTGTACACTCCAGAGCTAGTGAACTTGACTTAGCAGGTCCCTGAATACTCGCTCAATGCTGCTTCATTTTTATTTTACACACAAGTCTAATAAGCTTGATTATCTATTTGCAAGCTCACAGAAAATACAAAAGAAAAAATTAAACAGGTGAGGCATCAGACAACTTCAGTGTCAACAGTGTCAAATGGTAGGTGACAGACACCTGAGCAGCAGGGGAAATCTTTATAAAGTAACCGGGGCACTCATCCGACAGGAGGAGGCCACCTGAGCAGGGGGCTCCGTTGTAAAGGCGGAGAAAGAGCTGTAGGACACTCCAGCCTGAGTTCTGAGAGCCCTGCAGAGCCTCTACGTGCTTTTGCTTGTGCCCGTTAGTCAGTAATTCATCCAGTCGCATGCACAGAGGGGAGAGGCTGTGTCCTGCTGCAGGCTGCTGGCCCTTTGATCCCAGAGAATGCCCTCTGCCCCAAACACCGGTGCCCCTCGTGTGTGTTGCTTTCTACCTTTGCAGCACCCACCACTGCCCTCCCCAGGCATGCAGAGAGAAGCACAGGCTGCCTTCAGTCTGCTGAGTCAAGTGGACCGAACAGGAAGGCCAGGAGAAGCACCGCCCACGCCCTGAACGGAGTGCCGCTGCTCTGTGTGCAGGGGGTCTGGCTGGAACTTCAGCCCCACTTGGTCACCAGTGCTCTGTGTTGCATTGGGTGGAGTGCTCTGGGTGGAGCGCTCATACCACTGAGAGAGCTAGTGTGGAAGAGCTCATTAACAACACACAAACCCCTTCGCTGACCCAGTGCCACGATGCCAACGTGCAGTAACCAGAGATCTCCTTCCCTGGAGCTGACCCTGAGCACCTCCTCTGCCAGCTGCATTGCCTTTGCTCTCTGTGAGGTCCAAAGCCAGAGAGGGTAGGCCTGCCCAAGCTGGGCAGCCTCCCATCCGTGCCCACACTGCAGGAAGCCATGCTCAGAGCAGAGGGAGAAGAGAGAAGACTGCACTCCCCTGCCAAGCAGCCCCAGATCTCTGCCTTGAAGCTCGGTGGCCTGGGCACCGTCACCTGGCCCTGAGGGCTGCCAGGAGGAGGATGGAGGTTCCAGACCAAGACATCGGCCATGCACTGTCCTCCTCCAGAAGCTCTGCTTCTGATGGCAGCATCCTGTTTTCATCCAAAGGTGAATGTTGAGAAATCAGGCAGGGAAGGGAGGCTTTTGATGCCCCCATGCACGTGAAAGTAGATAAAAGAATTAGCCTAAAATCAGACAAGCAGATAAGGGGAGGGGCCTTGGGACAGTCTCCAGCTCTAATTGCTGCTAAAGATCACTGGGCAGCCCAGGTGACACCTGGAAGTCTTCTGTGGGTCTTCAAGCATAAAACATAAATCATCTCCCTCTCACTTGTTACTAATCTTGCTTCCTTGCTGTGTCAGCTGGATTCCTGCACCAGCCTGGGTTTAAATGGGGACTTCTGTTCCCTTCTAGCTTTTTTCTTCTTTCTTTACAACCTTCTCCCCCGCCCCTTCCAAAAATGATGACAGGGGAATGCAAACTCCAAAAGGTAGGCTGGTGGCTTCACTCTGGGAACAGGAGGGTTTCAGAGAGAGAAGGAAGAGGGTGTGTGGGCACCAATGTGGGGTGGGGCAGAACTGGAGTGACCCGTGGGGAGCAGGTGGCCATCTGGACCCACCCTGCATCCTTTCGGAGTCCAGGGTAGAACCCTTACTGGTTCCCAGGGCATCGGGTGAGCGTGCAGCACGTATGCTGGCTTCCCTGCAGGCTGCACCCCCAGGGGCTTGGTGGGGAGGGTGAAGCACTCAGTCAAGCTGCATGAAGGCTCTGTAGCTGGCCCTGTCACTTCCCAGGAACAAGCGTCCCCTGGGCTCGGTGGGCACCTGGGAGAGAAGGGCTTCTTTCATGTTTTTGTTCCCTCAGTCCCCAAGCACCTCTGTGACGCAATGCAGGTCAGCTCCCCTTGAGAAAGTCACCTGGAGGCCTGACCCCCGGTAGCTCCATGGGAAGCTTGCACCTTATATAACCCCCCAGCAGGCTGACTTGAGGCTGCATGTGAGGGTCCCACCCTGCAAAACTCCAGGAGACACCCCCAAAATATTTTGGAAGACTCTTCTCCCTTGAGCTATGGGAGACTCACCCAAGTGACTTCACTGCTGACCCCCTCAGGGGACAAAGTGCCCTTGGCCCTCATGGGGCGGAGGGAGAGGCTGGAAGGAGAGCTGTGGGACCCCACCCACCCGCTGTTTGCTGCCTACCTGCTCTTAAGGCCTGAGTCAGGGAGGCGCCAGCGGATGTCACCGGACACAGGATGACAGAACTGGGACAGTCGTGTGGACAGCGTGGCTGGTGCTGCGGTTTCAGCCAAGGCTGCTCAGGCCCCGTTACGCAGCACCCAGCTGTGAACCAGGCCACGGGGCGCCATGATGTAGGGCGGTGGTTGAGAAGGGGGCTGCCGGCCGGACTGTGGGGCTGGAATCCTAAGGAGCCGTGTGACGATGAATTATTTAGCCTTCCCGCGCCTCATCTCGTCTGCTGCTAAAGCAGGTGGCGGCAGCAGCAGCGCCTCACAGGGTGTAAGACTCAGATAATCCACGTAAGTGCCTGAGTAGGTGCCTGGTGCAGGCTATAATTACCGTTCTGATTTCGGCGACTGTTGTTCTTGTTGTTCTTCTCCCTTATTATCCTATTATTACTGTTATTGTTGCTATCATTCTCTCTTGGCTGGGAACAGAGGTATGGAGGGGTGGGACGATATGGCTACAGGGTCTGCACAAGGGACCATGCAGAGGGAGGGACGCCAGCGGCCATCCGGTCACCCCTGAAGCCGCTCGCTGGCTCCCCAGGGCTGGCCTGCTTGTCAGCACAGGGCCTGACCCCATCGCTCTCCTCTGGGAGACATCAGGGGACCGTTTGCCTCCAGGGAAGATGAGAGGGGCCAGCTGGATGTGTGTGTGTGTGTGTGTGTGTGTGTGTGTGTGTGTGTGTGTGTGTGTGTTGGGGGTGTTATACACATTCCCCACTCGGGGATGTATTTTTTCACCCGGAAGCTCTCAGAAGCCCGTTGCCTAAGTGTGGCCTTCCCAGCCGGGACGAGGGCGGTGCCCGGGGAGATGGAGCATGAGCTCCGCAGGTTGGAAGGCTGCGTTTCCACCTGGCGATGGCACTTGTTTGCCCATAACTTTACCGAGTGTCGGGTTCCTTGCAAAACGATGGGGCAGCTCGAAGCTGTTTCTACCGCTCCTTAGAGTTACAAACCCCTGGGAGCACTGGCTCCGTTCCTGCCGCACGTGGGACTCACGTGAGAGGCTGGGCCTTCACTCCTTTTCCTCTCTGATTTGACTCCTCCTTGATTCAACTTCCTCAGTTTTGAAAACAGCCAGAGAACCAGGGACCAAGGGCAATGGAGAGTTACCTGCCCCCATGGAAAGGACAGGTGACAGGCGTTTGTCCTCCTATGAGCGGTGGCATTGGCACTGCAGGGCTCCGAGGCCAAAAGTCCAGGCCACAAAGCCGGGAGCCAAAGGGCTGAGTGGACGCACCCCCGGCCCCACCGCCCGTCACCCACTTGCACAGCCCCCTGGTGCCTCTAGCTGTCAGCACGCAGGTGCACTGAGGATGTACAGAGGGGCCCTGGGTGCCTTCTCCCTCAGATTCTCCCTCCTACAGAGCAGGGTTCACTGTCTTGAGACCCACTCAGGAACTTACTCACATTTCGACCCAGGATAAAACCAAACTTTTCAGAAAAACAAGCCTGTTGCTGCAATGCACTCCAATATTTCTTCTTCTATTCCATTTTTGGCAATGTTGGTTGCAGCCCACTAAGCTGGCTCAACGGCACACTAAGGGGTTCTGACGCGTTGTTGGGAAAGCGCTGTGTGAGGGGCAGGGAGTGACAATGACTCGGCGTGGCTGCAGTGCAGGCAAAGGTCCCCGTCCGCAGAGGGACAGACGGCCTGAGAAATTCAGAGACTGGATGTGCACGGGCTAAGTTACAGCGGGAGGGACAGAACTCTCCAGGTGCCTGCGTCACGTGAGAGAACGATTTCCGTATCGCTCCAGTGCCCAATTGTCCGCACAGACCCAAGTGGGTTTATTTGGAAGAGATGGCAGCCTTCTCCTGCCACACCGTGTCCCACGGAGTTTCTCCGGGACGTGAATGAAGCTGCGCAAGGTAAGTCACTCACACTTCCAAGAACTTCTTCAAAATTGCAGTCAGCCACTCAGCAATTCCTGCTGAGGTTTTGCCCCTCACTCCCGGGCCGTGTGGGAAAGCAGTAATCCCGTCTCTTTCTAACTCACCTGCTGCTCACCTTTAACTCTTCCCTCTGCCTGTGGATGCCCGTGGATGCCCAGGAGCCTCGTGGACACAGGAGTTAGAGGAAGGGCTGCTTTCCTGGCCTCCTGGATTCAGAGCAGCTGCTTCTTTTTTGTCAAAATGTCACTATTTAGGCATACTTCATTTTTTATCATGTTACAAATTGATAAAACTTAAAAGAAACACCCAGTGTTCACCTAATCCAGACTCCTGTTTCACAAGTGACAAGAACGTGACCCAGGAAAGCTGGTGACTTGCCTGGAGTCGCATGCACAGATTACTGGAGGTGGGCTGGGATTCAGGTGAGGGGTCCCCCAGGCCCCAGCAGCCCAAGAAAGCTCTCCACGAATGGAATTTAGAAGGGCCGAGTCTCCCATACTCCCAGGTTCACCCACCTCTGCATTAGACCGAGCATGTCCCAAAACAAATGAAATGGAGATGGTGTTGATGTGGAGGGGGAAATCTTGAAATTCCCCTCATTTCTAAAGATAAGAAAAATGAGCCCAAGTGAGATACTCACTTCCATAAGGACCAATCTTCCCAGCATCCTCCTGTCCCTCAGGGAATGGCGGTGGGGAGGTGGGCTCTAGAAAGGCTACACTTACAGCCCTGGAGGGGTGGATCTGGAGAGACAGATATTGACACTCTCATTTGTTCCGCGTGGCCCCTGCCTGCCAGACCTCGCTGTGATGAGCGGAGGCTCATCATCGCAGCTGGCCTTCTCCCTGAGCCTGGCTGAAATGGCCTGACCCTTGCTGGGACACCTGTCCCCCGAGCCTGGGAGGGCCTCTGAATAGCAGGGCTGAGACGGACTGACACGGATGGGCAGAGAAGCCAAATGAGCCACCGGGTGATTTTCACAGGACAGTGCATCGGTCCCATTTTCTGTTGTGAGACATGTATTTATGAGTCCATTGATCCAGCACTCTGGCTTTCTCCAGGGATGGAGATGCTTCCTAGACACACGCCCACCCGCCCACACAGGCCCACGGGCTGGGCGGGTCCCACATTCCGGCACACCCCCCAAGGACTAATTGGCTTTGTCTTCTTTCTATTCCTGGGGCTCTATTGATACACCTCTCCTGGTCCAGGGTCCAGGCATCACTGCAAGGATGGAGGGACTGGTCCCAGCCAGCTGGCTCAATGGGGCCAATTCTTCGTTTCTTAGGGTAGGTCCACGGCTTTGTTGCATTTTCAAAAATGTTCACTAAAACTGTTTATTCATTTCAGAATCTCTGCTGCCTCCCAGCCACACTTGAACTTAGAAAGCTGAGGTTTTTCACATCGGAAATGAGGACTATCTACCACATTAGCAAAGATCTAATAAAATTTCATAGCTTTCCAGTGGGAACATAAATTGAAACAATACTTTTGGAGAACAATTTAGTAATAGATAGCCAATCTTTAACACATTTGTACCCTCTGACCTAGAAATACCGCTTTTGGGACTCCAGCCAAAGGAGATAGTCTGAAATACGGGGGTTTAAAAAATAAGAAAAGCAAAACTTTTACGCACAGTCATTTTTATCTTAGGATTATTCACAATCTGAAAACATGAAAAGTCACTTCAATATAAAGCAGGACAACAGTGGGCCAGTAACCATGGTGTGTCCACGTGATAGAGGGTCAGACGCATGGTTAGCATCATGTTTATGAAGAGTTTGTGACAAGTGGGGAAATTACTTGCATTACAAGGTTTTACCAAATAGGCTGGAAAGAAAACCACATATATACACACATACACACATGATTTTATATGTATATGTATATAATAATATATGTGACTTTGTCGTGCATGTATTTTCATATATGTATATATTTTATATGTATATGCATATTTCATATGTACATAATTCTGAATATATGATTTTCTTTCCGACCTATTCAGTGAATATGCACATATCATACAATCTTAAATAGGGAAAATCATCCGCAAACACGTTGAAAGGGACCGTGGACAACGGTTGTGAGGCGGCACTCTGGGTACACATTTTCTTTTCTCTGTTTTATATGTTTCTGTATTTTCCAAATTAAACTAGTACTTTTCTGTAAAAACTTTTTAAACTCTGAACGAAATGCACGTTGCAGAGGTGAAGGTCAAGTGCCCTCTCCGCAGGCGACCTCAGGGAAGCTCAGTGACCTTCCCGCCTGCCTGCTCCCTCCCCACCCGCAGCCCCTCCTCACCTCTGCAAAAGGGTGGGATCATGTGATCTCTAAAACCCATTCTGCTTTAACATTCTGTCTCAAAATCTCATCCCCCTGTGTTTGAGAACGCGATCTCACAAAGGGGCCCAGGAGGCGTAACCATCTCCCGAGTAAAATACCATAATCATCCTCACGGGTGAAGGACTTGGAAGGTCCTCTAGAAGATGCAGATGTTCTTTTACAGTCAGGGCAGAAACAGGCCAACATGATGTCCTTGGGTCTGGGCAACTGGAGCCAAACAGCCCAATGCAGGGGGGTCGCTGGCAGCTGCGTGTGCAGCCAGGAGCCGAGGCGGGGGGAGGCGGGCCCTCGCCATAGCTGATGCCCAGGGCCTGGGCCAGAGAGCATGACCCACCCTGGGACAGCAGGACGCACCTCACACCCTGAGGCCTCCCCAGACACCGCCCCCGACCAACCCCGCAACTGTCTTTATGTTTCGAGCATATACTGTGCGGTTGTCTCGTGTTTCTGAGCCCCATTTCCTCAGAGGTATTATCTGCTGCCCTTTGCGGTCTGTCCCTCTCTGTTAGTTCCCCGCCCCTGGATGGTTCACAGGGGCCAAGAATGAGGAGAAGCCACGCACTGAACTAGCTTCCTGTCCTGGATGAGAGGTGCATGGATCGATCCGGTCTCTTCCCAGGTGGGACCCCACAACTGCATAATTACATGTGATTGGATCTCTGCTCTCACCTTGGCCATCTTTCCCAGAGTCCGGGGAAAACATGCCTTGTTCCTGGATGTGATGCTGAGCCAGTATGTACCAGGAGGGATGGCCATTAAAATAGTGAACTATTTCCACACTTGTTGGTAGCTATCCACTGCCTTCCAGTGCCTCCCCCATTGCCGCAGCAGGCCTCACTCTTCCCCTAGGACACCCCACAAGGACCTGCTAAGCATCCATCACCTACAGGGTTCATGCCTGGCCCAGCAGGGGACCTCCAGGATCTTGACCCAGCGCTAGGCTTTATGCCCTTGGCGGGGAAATGTTTTGAGTCTCCTGTCTCCTGCTGCCTCTTCCTGAATTGAGCCCCCTGGGTTGAGAGGAGCTAAGGCTGTAAATCCTCGAGGGGAGAGTTGTAGGCGATAACCACAGAGGTTTAACAGTGATAAGGACAGGTTGCGGTTTGGATCCCCGAGCTGCTCCTGCCGCCTGGGGAAGGGGGATGAGAAGCAGCACAAACAGGTGGGGCAAGGGGGGCTGTGCCCCTCTGCCTGGCACCCCTAATGTGTTTGGAGGGTTTGCTTTTCTGCCTTGCAGAGTGGGTTGCAAGGCCTGAGTAAGCCCACCCCATAGTATCGTGTAAGCATCACAGTTCCGCCCTTTGAGCTCTTCCGGCAGCCATGGAACAGTAAGCACATTTCCCCCACGGCCTCTTCAGAAGGCAGAAGGACATGGAGAGACTTTTCCTGTCCCTGTCTAAGGGGAGAGGAAGCACGGAGAGGCTGAGCAGGTGGCCTCAGGTCCCCTCATCTGCCATATGCACAGCTGAGAACAGCCCCCTGCCCAGGCTTTCCCCCTGCACAGGGGAGTCGGAGGGTTGCCACCCCCATTCCAATCAGTGGAAAAGTGCTTCAGCAGGATTGCATTGTGTTCCCATAAGTGGGAGAGAAGCTTATGCAAAGGAGACCAGAGAGACTGGTTTCCTGGGGAGAGGAGGGATCGAAGTGTTGCCTTTTGATAAGAAAGCTGCTGTCTTTCCGGGCTGCCTTCTCTCACGCACTCACCCCACAGCCACCACCATCAGGTCCCGGGGGGGGGGGGGGGAAGGTCACCATCGTTTTATAGTGGCTTGGCCAAAAAGTCCATTTAGTTTTTTCCGTAAAATAAAAGACACATTTTTCACTTTCAGCAATAACTTAATTGATTTGGCTATTTTGAGTATTTCAACTATCTCCCACTATTGGCTTCTAGTGGGCAGAGGCCAGGGGTGCTGCTAAACATCTTCCAATGCATGAGATAGGCCCACAGCAAAGAATTATTTGGCCATAATGTCAACAGTACCAAGAAACTTTGCAAACCACTTCTGACAGTTCAATCAGTCACAGCATGTTCTCCATATACTGCACACACATCTTTTTTTTGCATTTCTGTTGAGTTTTTATCTTTCTTGAAATAATAAAACATAATATGCCAAAAAATGTTGCATATTTCCTTCTATCTTCAGTATTAAAATGGCTACACAAAAAATTCACCAACTTTGATAAGTTTTTTAAAAATGCACGGATATGACAGCTGTCACAATACAATCTAACAAAATTGTTTTGAATACAGTTAAAGATAGCTAAGCGCTCCTTGAGCCATCGTATGGAAAACATTAAACAAACAGTTTGGCCAACTCAGTACTATTACAAACCTCCATCAGGAGGAGTAGAAGATGCCAGGGACCTTCCTGGACTCCAGGTCTTTCCATCACCTGTCTGTTCATCCCCTCGCTACAGGTTAGCATCCTTGCCAAACAGGGACTCCGCTGAGAGCCAAACCTCCCGTCTCGAGCCCCAGGAGATAACAGCCCAGGGGGTGAACCCCAGGCCTCGGCAGCATCCTGCAGAAAAGATTCCGCTGCGCTGGCCGTCACCCCAATTCTGTTCGCCATGATGTGATCTGGCGGTCGTGGATTAAAAGAGCACAGAGGGTTTTAATGCGAGGAAATGTTTCGAAACAGAGAATGAACAAAACAGACTTGTGCTCATATGTTTTTACTTGAAGGTATTCCGATCTGGCAGAGAAGGGGGGCGTATAACTTCTAATTAAGGAGTTGCTCCCCTTGTCCAAACAACTCTCCCATTTCTCCCCTCGCAGAGATGAAGGCCCAGCTCCCCTGGAGCTGAGCATTCTCTGCACAGCTCGCCCTTGCCCAGGCTCTGTGGTGCAAGTCCCACCCACCCGACTGTGCCCCGAAGCCTCGCCACCCTGCCTGGGCCTCGGCCCCGAAATCCCTCATCACCAACTAGGTCCCCATAACGGAGGAAGGACCTCTGATGGGCTGGGCTCTCGCCACCAAATCCATCTCAAACTGAAACCGCTTTCAATTCACTGACAGCAAAGGGCCCAGAGGTAAGAACAGCTGTTATCGTCATTGTTGCAATCGTGGTTGTTTTTGAAACCTGGGTCTTGGCAATTCATCACAAGGCTTCAGCCGGGCCCTGATTTCAAGTTCTGTCACAATCTGAGCAAGAGGCCTCTGAGTCCAGATGCTCTGGTTGTAGTCGTATCATCTTTATAAACATGGAGCGATGGAAGACACAAGCAAATGATGTGTCAATCTAAGTGTGAGCAGAAAAGGAGACCCAGAAATTCTGGCATCCCACCCACACTGCCCAGCATCCCTTCTTCAAATTTCACTCCTTACTTTCACTTCTTCCTCATTTCTGCACCCCTGACTTCCCAGCCATTCCATCTCTGGATCACATGGATCTCTGTGCTTGGAGAATGAAGAATCCCAAATTTCCCCTGGCTGGTGTGGCTCAGTGGATTGAGCACCAGCCTGCAAACCAAAAAGTTGCCGGTTTGATTCCCAGTCAGGGCGCATGCCTGGGTTGTGGGCCAGGTTTCCAGTAGGGGGCTCTTGAGAGTCAACCACACATTGATGTTGCTCTCCCTCTCTCCCTCCCTTCTCTTCTCTCTAAAAATAAATAAATAAAATATTTTTTAAAAATCCCAAATTTCCCCCACCAATCACATCCCTGAGTACCTTGATCACCCCAGACATTTCTGCAATGGTCTAGCCTTTCCCTACCTCTCTGCACCCAACAAATGCCCCCTTTCATAAAGTTTTATCCATAGGCAGCCTTTCCGAAGCTCTCAAATGTGCTTCGGTCTTTCCCCACCTCCCAACCCCAGGTAGAGCTGCTCCCTCTGCTTAGAAAGCTCTTCCCCCACCTGTGTTTGTGGCTGATACCTTGTCATCATTTAGGTCTCAGAGAGGATATTGCCACCTTCCAGTTGAAGTCAACCTCTCCACCGCAACCTGATTATCCTCTATTTCAACACCCTATCTGTTTCTTTCAAAGCCCTTATAACTACTTGTCATGATTTTATTATTGTTTTTCTTTTGTCGTCTCCCCCTCCAGAGCTTGGCTCATTTGTGGAAGGATGGAAGGAAGAAAAGAAGGAAGGAAGGAGGGAGTGAGGGAGTAAAGGAGGAGGAAGGAATTGGACAGACAGATGAAAGTGCATGCCTACCGAGCACCAGCCACTCTTCCTACTGGCAATACAACATTTAACAAGACGGATACCCTCATGGATCTTATCGTCTTGCAGAAAAAGACCTTGCAGGCAACTGAAATTGTAGGAGCTTTGTGCAAACATGAAGGGGCTTAGACAGAGGCAGTAGGAAAGGAATGGCATCTCATGTGCTGAAAGCTAAATCTGGTATGAATATCACACAGAATCTATTAGTGTTACCAGCATAAAGGGCAATGGCTTTTTAATATAATAAGATCTTTCTTGCAGGTGATTATGAGGCACTGATAAGGATCAGGTGACATGTTGAGGTTTTGCAGATGGATTAATTTCTATTTACAGCTACTTGCTTGTGGCTTGGGGAGTTCTTGGTTTTCGGGGACAAGGTGGGAGAGAGTTCCCCTGGAGAAAGCAGCTGGGACAGAAAACCTGTAGGTGTTATCCTAGGAGCGCATTGCCTGCTGCTGATCTCAGGAGAGATGGGAAGGAAGCTGGGATGCTGGTGAGAGGCCTCCCTGTGGGGAAAGATACCTGCTGAGATTTGGGTGGGGCTTCCTTTCCCTTCCCTTCCAAACGTCAGGGTACCATCAGGTGGCAAATTATTGCTGATACGGAGGAACTAGTGACTCTGGGGAACAAAGGTCCAGGAGAGGCAGAGTCATCTGATAAATGAAGGAATTGCAGGGCTGAGGGGTGGGGAGAGAAGGAGGGAGGGAGATAGAAAAAGAAGGGACGTTTCTCTTATGCAGCTCATCCCAAATACTGTTTCAAACATTTCTGCTCTTGTTAGTAAATGCTGTTCTTCCCTGACTTCCTCGTAGAGAGGTACACCAAGACCTGAGCCACATCTAGGACAGGCCAAACCACGACAGAACGGAGTTGGGCTCTTGCTCACCGCACTGTGACCCTGGAGCGCACGCAGCAGACAGACCCTGAGGCTGTGACTCTGCCCATGCCCAGGACCGGGCCCTTTCAGTGCCTCCCAGAGCAGCAAGGCTGCAGCCCACAGGTGCCCTGGCTGCGCTTTCCATCTCGAGTGACTTCGGGCTCGTGGAGGCGGTGCCATAGTCCCCCAGGAATCAAGACATGGGCACCGAGCCAGGAAATCGCTAACTCTCACGCTACACGCCTGTGGAAGGGTGGACGGGGCGGCCTTCCCCGCCATGGGGCTGCTATGTGGTAGAGGTCAGTGATTAGTATGCCACCAAAGAGGCAACCCTCCTGCTCTGCTTGCCCCCCAAAGCTCTAATTCTGCCAGACTTACCTGGCAAAGAAGCTCAACGAGAGGCCAAACAAATGGAAAATACACCTAAGCCATCTGACAGTGCCTCAGAAGTACAGTTACTGCATATCTCAGTTGCTGAAACAGCCCTGGTTTATGTGAGTGGTCGAGGCAACATTAATACCATCCTCTTCTACTTTTAAAACTCTTTTAGTTTGGACAACAAATTCTAGATCTTCTTACTTGTAATCCACCTGGAAACCTGAATGTTGTGGAATCCTCATAGAGATGATGCTATTTTAATGCACGTATACCCACCACCATTAACACACCTCCCGCCTACCCCCACGTTGACACCCACAGGCAAAACTCTCGCTGCCCCGTACACAACATGTAGCCATTAGCCAGGCACAGGAAAGCATGCGCCCAGCCACCAGCGACAGCTTACACTGCTGATGACCACCTGGAACTCCCCATCACCACGAGGTAGCTCTCTCCCTCCCACCATTCACACCTACATACAACGACACACATCCCATAATTTGGGAAAGCACCAGGACAAATGCACCCACTTAGACATCCATCCTAAGCCTTCAGGGATTTGAAACGCAAAGGCCCTGGTTGCTATAATGGCTACAACCTTGTAAGGACACGAGTCCAAGTTCATTAAGAAGCTCTGTGCCGGTGAACCCTGTGGCCATTGTGATTAATAATCATAATAGACACTCAGCTGGAGGGCTTCCCAGCTGCGCCTCTCAGGGCCCTGTTCTGGGATCCCCTCTCTATCCACCAGTGAGTAATGGTTTGGTTTATTGGAAGCTCTCTTTTCATTTTTTATGGCTTCAATTAAGTGATGGGGAGAATCCATCATGTAACCTTCTTGCTGCACTGCTAAAGACTTCCGGAGGGGAAAATATTTATCAAGCCCCAAACCATCAGAGGAGAGACTGTGGTAAACCTAACAGGAGGCTCGGGCAGCGCAGAGGTGACCAAGGTGGTAGGAAGAGGAGAAGAAATATCCACACGGAGGTTTCCTGCCTGACAAGAACCCCACTGTCTGTAAAATATCTGCTCAATGCACAAATGCCAGGCTGCTTTTTCATCCTCACCTCTGATCCCGTGTGCCTAGGAGACATCCCACCAAATGTCCCAGCCACGTGGACTCCCACAGCCCAACAGGTCCAAAGTGGCAACAAGAGCAGAGACGCTGGTGAGAAGGGTCCTTGTCACGAGGGCGGCAGGGTGCGCATCGATGGGTGGGCCCTGGCATTACAATGTCCATGGAATCATGGCGCCCACTTGGAAAACTGCCCGTGTGTCTCATGAATCTCACAACCCCTTGTATTGATAAGAATGCAGAAGGACCCACTTTCTGGTTGTAACTACAAACTCCTCCCAGCACGAAGGACAGCAAATCCCCTCCCAGATCAGTTCACTGGAATCCACAGCCTCCTATCCTTGGCCCAGAGGTGGCCCTTACCCTCTCCCTGACCTCTGCCCACGCAGCCCTGTTGGTAAGCAGAGCTGGCTCTTATTCTGCCCTTTAAATTATTCACATCCCAATCTTGGCCACTGGCATTAATCTTTCATTTGCTATTTAGAAATCTGATTCCTGGGGCAGGATTGAGAGATGTCACTTGGGAGATCAAGTTGGCCAGAGGGGAGGCCCAAAGGGAGCTGGAGACCTGGAGAGCAACTAGGGTGTGCCTGGAATTAATGGGGTCATCACCCTGTTCCCCATTGCCCAGAGGAAAAGGAGCCAGAGACAGGCGACACAGATGTGTCTGAAGGAATGAAATCCCAGGTCCATCTGCTTTGTAAGAACTGCATGTGTGCACGTGTGTGTGTATGTGTGTGTGTGAGAGAGAGAGAGAAAGAGAGAGAGAGGGGTGATAGTCACTCAGCTCACATCAGGGTTGGTGCTCTTAAAAGGCTTGTATATGGTCTGGGGCAGGGCATAGAGGTATCAGGAGAACTGGTAGCTGGGCAAAGAGAAGGGGAATCAAATAAAAAGGACACTTGTAAGCCGTGGGAGACAGTATCATCTCCATATGCCAAGTAGTTACAACTAAACACTAGATAGTCTTAGTCCTGAAGAGTTTGCTCTAACAAAGAAAAGATGGAAACGTACCCTCCCTCCTTTTCCTCCTCCTCCTCCTCCACGCTGCCAAAGTGCCAGGCGCTGTGCTAAACGTGGCACGTTCATTGTCTCCGTTAATAACCACGACAATCCCAGCAGGTAGGACTGTTAGTACGCTCGTTTTACAGGCGACAACACTGAAGCCTGCAAAGGTTAGGTAAACTGCCCCAGGCCCTGCAGCCAGCAGCGAGCGGTCATGGGAGATCCGAACTAAGGATGCCAGACCACAGATGTCCAAGCTCTGAACCAATGATTTAAGAACTAGACAAACACAGTAACAAAAGGAAGAGGTTACAGCTGTGCTTTCCAATAAGGTCATTACTAGGTACATGCTTTAAGTTAAAATAAAATGTAAGACCCTGTTCCTCAGTCACATTAGCCACATTTCCAGGGCCCAGTAGTCAGTGTGGCCCGGGGCTGCCACGATGGCCAGTGCAGAAAGGAACGTTGCCATCACCACCGAGAGTCCTATTGGACTGCCCGGAGTTAGAGGGTAACGCAGGATGCTGGCAAAATGGATCCTCCTGCAGGAAAACCAGCTGGAGGAAGGACTGCATCGAACTGTGAGCTGGTCAGATCTCGGAAGGGAAAGCAATGGGGCAAAAAGGGAAGAAGCAAGCAAAGGGCAGCAAAACACAGATCCATACGTTGGTGTCCTTAACCAGTGAGACTTCACTCCACATCACAGAAAGACTAGAATACCCAACCCCTTCCTACTACAAATGAGGCCAGGAACCAATAGGGAAGCCACTGGCCCCAGGTCATACAGTCAGTTACATCCAGGGCCCTTCCTGTCCCACCCAGCCTGTCACCCTGGGTCCTTCCCATTGTCGTCACTCTTGACCCCTCTTGAGCTGTGTACCCTGCAGCAATTATCATCATACTCTCACACTATTCTGACTCCTAACAGGCAAGCTTTGCGTGGGAGCAATAACTGTTGTTACCCCAACCACTGCAGCTTCCCATCTGTGACGGCACAGGCTGTCCAACAATGAGAAGCTGGGCCTTTGTAAAAGAGCAGCCACTGAAAAGATAAATGGCGACCTGGAGCTTGGGAAGCAGCCAGGCAGGACTCTGATCCAACTCTGTCCCTAGGTGTGGATTAGGGCATACTGTGGGCAGTCAGTAAACACTTCTCAGGGAAACCAATGGATGCCCATGGATGGATGGTTGATTGGTTGGTTGGTTGGTTGGTTGGTTAATTGGCTGGCTGGTTGGATGGATGGATGGATGGGTAGGTGGATGGATGGATGACACCTGTCTAAAAGTTCTTTAACCATTTTACGGACGGGTGCCAATTTTCCCCACCCCCACACTGCTATTCACACAAGCACAGGCGCTTCTCCACAAACCACTAGAAGGAAAATATTTCAGAACGTAAAACAAATTCGACTGCAATTCAGAGCCCAATATTAGAGAGTGGGCATGTGCCGCTACTGCCACCAGGACAAAGAAGAGGTTGAATCTCCACAGGAATGTTGGCAGCCGCCATTATTCCTGCACTGGAAACCCAGACGCTCTGTTAGGCTACGTTTATGACCACTCTACCGGAAGCCCTGCTTCCCCGTGGCCTCAGAGATCATTACCCATGTCACTGTGCGAGGCCCATCCATCCTCCTGACATCTCACTCACCGGCCAGGGCTGTGGGGGAGCCTCTGACAGCCAGAGATGAAACAGCAGAGGCTGCCCCTCGTGTGAAGCCTCTCTCGTGCATTATTTTCCCCAGGTTCGCTACCCTCCTCAGAGGGCCTGAGCCTGGGCCTCCTGGGCCTCTTCCTAGACCCCTGCTCCACGGTGTCCCCTCAAACTACATATTCAGCCACTTAAGTGATGAAATCATTTTGAGACAAAATGAGAAATTCAGGGTGTAGACTTTGGTAGATAAGGAATGAGGTAATGTTGTAGCTGCCAAATTCCTTGAGGGTAGACATTTTATTTCTGTATCTTTTCAATGTGAATTCCCCACATACAGAAAAATGCCCGGCATATAAGAAGCAACCAATACAACAGGTGAATGAATCACTGGGAGGGAGAATAAGATGAATGAACGAGTCAGCACTAAACCTGTTTACACTGGCTCATACCAGGTCTGCCCTTGCTGCATCCGCAGGAAGGCTGGCTTGCTCCTGGTCCTGGGGCCCTGCTCTTTCTTGCTGGGTCCCCTGTCTGCCTCCTTCAGTACTGAGGTGACCCTGCTTCCTCCGGAACTGCCTGATACGCTTCCTCTAAGTTCTCTCTCGGTCGTTTTGGCTTATTTGGATAACATTCCCTTAATCCATTGTTCTTTATGTTTAAGATTTTTTGAGATGATTCAGAATGAGAGATTCAGGGCACTGAAAGATGCTTAGTGGTCTTCCGCAGCCAGGTACCCAGGTAGCTCCGCCCTCTGGATGCTGGGACCCCCGGCTCCTCTGCTGCCTGTAACCGGCACCATCCTGCTGCTGCTTTTGGTTATTTTACCTTATTTTAAAGATAACACCCTTTCCCTAAAGTGACCTGACCCTAAGAAGGGTTCTCCCCACTGTCCGTCAAGGTTCACTCATCCCGCGCCCAAGGTTCTCCACCCTAGATATCCACACAGGTCCCTCAGACTACTTTGGCATATTCACCTCAAATTCTTGTAATCCTTACCTATCAACTACTCCTGATTTATAGGATGGTGCAACCTGCTTTCCACCATGATGTGAGGGTCAAGAGCCTCCAGCTAAACACACCTCCTAGGCCTTCCAAAAGTTTTCAAATCAAGATGGACTCAGTCCAGCTTCGGTTTTAAGGTTTGGAAGAGTCTGCTTCCAACAAAGCACATTGTATCAATGACCTTTGTTATCGGGTTGTTTAAGGCCTTTATGGAGGAAACCTATGATTAATGGCTTTGAGAATATGAAGCTTGGCTAAGCACTTGTTCACAGACTCACTGTTTGAAATTCAACAGACACACGGCGCAGCTGGGAGAAGGCAGAAGCAAGCAGGTAGTTCTGCTCTAATTCTGCATCTAAGGCCCAGGCAAATGCTCTTGTACAAATCAATGGTTTTCCTTCTACTGCATAAAGAAAAATCGGCAGTGATGAGCGAGTGAGTTGCAGAGGGAAAGGAAAAGGAACAAAGCGTGAGAAAGGGAGGGAGGCAGGGAGGTGAGGGTTGTAACAGTGCCTTCGTCTATGGATTCTTCCCCTCCACTTCCTCCACGCCTGGATTTCCATTCTTGTTGCATGGCCGGGGCCAATGATTTGTTCCCATCGATCGCTATTGATGTTTTGCAATTCTATCCGTGACACTTTTGGCAATATGTTTGTAAACACAAAGCCTTCTCAGATCTTGCCTCTTGTCACCTTGCACAAGAGCTGTCCCTCACTCATCACTATGTATTAGCTGTCAATCGAAGGGGTCAGGAAGAGAGCCCTGTGTCCTTGGTCCTAGGCCTTGCTTGTTTTTCTCTTTCTGCCCAAGAGTGAACATTTCTCATTCATTGCCCTCTGGGAAAATGGAGACCCCCCTCTTCCAGTGGGAGGAAATCGGCTGGAAACAAGGGAAGAGCCATACTTGGGGTCAGGCATCAGCCATGGTTGACAGGCGTGCTCTTGGGGAGAGAAATGCAGCAGAGAGCCCTGCACCCACCAGCCTAGTTCGAGCCTGGGCTGCAGAAACGGAGAACTGCACCCCAAGCAGAGGGAGCTGAGAGGCACGTATCCAAATTTCATCCCAGATACCCCGGGGAACAACAGTGAACTTCCTAGGTTCACCAGGACCAGTAGCCTGTCAACATTTTTAACCAAGACCCATAAATAAGAGAAATAGTTCACATCACAACTAAGTATACACATGCATATTTAATTGAAATAAGAGCTTAAGGAAAGAGAAAAATCTTTAAGGAGGAAAATGCCTGACAACAAGTGATATACGCTGATATTTTCTGTCCATTCTTTTATTTTTATTTTTAATTTTTAATGCTGATCATGTACCACTAAGTGGATTCATGACTGATTGATGGCTTGTGACCTATCGTTTGAAAAAGTGCTCTGGCTAGACTGGGGGCAGCAAACTTTTCTGTAAAGGCCACATGAGAAATACTTTCGGCTTGGCAGACCATATTCCTTATCTGTGTCACACACTTGACCTCACCGCTACGGCGTGAGGGCTGTCAAGTAAATGGGTGTGGCTGCATTCCAGTAAAACTTCCCTGTGTACACTAGAAGTCAGACTTTATATCATCTTCCTGTTTCATGAAACAGTATCTGTGCTTTGATTTGTATAAACCATTAAATAATGTTAAAACCATTCTTGGCTCATGGGTTGGACAAAATCAGGGGTGGTTCAGCCTTGGCCTGAGGGCTGTCGTTTGCTAACGTGTAGCCCACACAACGTCAGCCAAGGCTGGTGGCGTGCTGACCATCTTTCTCCCAAGGATTCGGCATCTACAGTAGGATGGGGAGGAGGGAGCCCCGACAACCCCTGCCACAGCTGCCCATGAGTCAAGGTCAAGCTCATCTTGATTTGTGCTTCTGTGTTAGAGTCTGAGTTCTAACATATTTAATTAAGAGTCCTTATCTGCCACCCCCACCCACCCAACAGTTTCCTCAGAGAGAAGGTGTTTCTGTGTCATGGGCTTCTCACGCTGTCTTGAAATACGTCTGAGCTTGTCTGATCTTCCTCATGAGACTGTGAGCCCATAGACTCCAGGAGCTGCTGGTCCAGTACAGGGCCAGGGAGCCTCTCCTCTTTCCAGACCTTTTCTTGGCTCATGCCCACAATCTATTACTTACCCCCAGGTGCTCCTCAGCACCTGCTCTCAGGCTGTGGCCATTCCCAGTCCCATTCACTAACCTAAAATCACCCCAGGTGCCCCGGCCAAGCAAAAGGCTCTTCACTACCAAGTACCTGAATAGGAACAAGAACACTCACCTTTTAAAAAAATTGTGGTAAAATATACATAAGATAAAATTTACCATCTTAACCATTTTTTACAGATTTTATTTGTTTATTTTTAGAGAGAGGGGAAGGGGGGGACACAGAGAGGGAAACACCAATGTGTGGTTGCCTCTTGAGCACCCCCTTCTGGGGATCTGGCCCACAACCCAGGCCTGTGCCCTGACTGGGAGACATCCAATGACCTTTCACTTTGTGGAACAGTTAGTGCCCATCCAATGAGCCACACTGGTCAAGGCAGAATTTCCTTTTTTCTTAAAGTTGAATAAAAGAACACCAAATTTAAAAGGCGAGTCCAACCCTGGCTGGTGTGCCTTAGTGGATTGTGTGCCAGCCTGCAAACCAGAAGGTGTCTGGTTCAATTCCCAGTCAGAGCACATGACTGGATTGTGGGCCAGGTCTTGGGGGCATCTGAGAGGCAACCAACAGATGTTTCTCTCACATCAAGGTTTCTCTCCTTCTCTCTCTTTCCCTTCCCCTTCCTCTAAAAATAATTAAATAAAATCTAAAAAAATAAAAAATAAAGTGGGTCCTTGCCCTGGTTGGGTGGCTCAGTTGGTTAGAGCATACATAGTCTTGCACACCAAAAAAGTTTGCGGGTTCAATTCCCAGTCAGAGCACATACCTAGGTGTGGTCCCCGGCCAGAGCGCATACGGGAGGCAACTGACTGATGCTTCTCTCCTTCTCTCTTTCTCTTCATCTCTCTCCAGAATCAATAAACATATCCTTGGGTGAAGACTTTTTTAAAAAGGTAGAAAGTAAAAGCCAAAATGAGCCTTTCCCAGTTTGAACATGGGACGAAATTTAAGCAAATGGTTCACGTCTCCCCGCCCCCCCCCCCAGCAATATCGCAGATGGACTTTGCTGCATCTCCTTGTCATTCCTCTGTCCTTAGAACGTTCCCAATCCTGTTCACTCTCTTTTTCTTGCTTAGTGTGGTGTCAGGGAGAGGCAGCAGGCTTCACTTAGGGCTGACATCCTGAATTTAAATCTTAGCTGCTTCTGTACTTTATTAGCTGAAGGCTTTGACCAGAGCTGCATCTATAAAGTAGGAATAGCTACCTTATATGCAATGACTGTCGTAAAAATGGAAGGTGGTAAGATAGACCTTAGTGCTCAGAATAACAGTAATTATTATTATTAGCACAATTAATGATTTCCAGGGTCACAGTCTGGTTCCTGGTACCTCAAACGAACCCTGGAGATCTGTAGGACGCTCCCAGAACTTTGTTTTTGAGACACCAATTGAGTGAGTTACTACAAAAAGTACCGTGGTCAGGGCCTGGGACTCAGATGTCAAACACACCACCGCTTTCCTGCGACCTGGGCAAGCATTGTCTTTCCCTGTCCCTCAGCCTCCTGCACTGTGAAGCAGAACAGATAATGCCCCTACAACCTCCCGCACAATGAGGCAAGGACTTCAAAAGGCTCTGAGCCTTCACTGTCATTGTCAAACACACGCCTCTGGCTACAGACAAGTGCTAACACTTTGAGAACTGATGCATCCAGTTGGTCACTGAATACTCCGAGTCCTCACCATAGGCTGAGCCCCACTGAGGAGCTGGGAGACAAGGGTCAACGAGTGACCCCAGTGCCCATGGCCACGCGTGGGTGTGCACATGTGTGACTCAAAGACTTTCAGGTACAAGAGTGTTCAGCCTTACCCAGGCTGAACTGATCGACCACCTCAGAGGGGAGGATGGGGAGAAAGTTGGCATCTAGTGGGGATCACCCGCCATGGCATTTAATCCTTCCACATACGCACATGTATTTTAAAAGTACACACAGGACATGTTATTTTCCCAAAGTCAGACAGCTGGGCTATCCTGAAGCTGAGATCAAAAACAGGGTTAGGTTTGTCTGCTTCTGAAACCTGTGAGTTTGCACTCTCTGGAGCAGCCATTCTATTATAACAAGGGCCCGTCCTCACTGTCCATCAGAAATCCATTTGGAGGTGGATTCATGTTGGTTCTATCTAATGGTCTGGCTCGCATTTCCTTTCTGTCTCTTTTATGGCTCAAGGTAATTAGTGATGTTCTTAGTCCAACATTCAGTTGCCAATTATTGGCGATTGGGTTCACAAAGAGAAGGGAAGTAGCATTCATTGCATGCTTTCCAAGAAACCAGCCCTGTTCCAGGAGCGCCTGGCCTCACACATGCTGAATCCCCATAGTAACCATGTAAAGTGGGTATTATTACCCCATTGGACAGGGGATCAGAACGGTTAAGAACTCTGAACACCGCAGAGGATGGATGAATGAGGAAGCTGAGCACCTGAGGAAACAGCCCAAAGCGAGACCCCCCCGTCGCCTGAAGAGCCAGACCTCCCCGAGAAGTGGAGAGACTATAGTGGGTCAGGTGGGGGGGGTTCAAATTAAGAACATTTATCATCCTCGCCCCTCCAGATCCTTGGGGTGGCTCAGGCTTCACTACGACAAGACCCCGGGACTATGTTCCTCCTCTCCAGCCTCCTGCTGTGTGTGCACTGGAACCATTCAAGGAGGCTCAGTAACAAGATAACAGCTGCCCACCAAGGGCTCTGCATCCCCAGCACTGAAGGAGGCACTCTGCCTCTGTCACCTCCTTTCACCTGTGTAACAGTTATATCGAGCCCATATTTCCATGTTGCATAATATATGCATCGTTTCATTTCATTTTTTCCCAACAGACCGAAGATTACAAGGTGAAGGGATCCTCCCAGGAGCTCCCAGCCAGGAAATGTGAAGTCGGGACTTGGGCCCTGCTCCACCCACGCCCTCCCTGACTGATCTGTCCTGCTGCTGCAGAAACTGCAGGATGCTCCCCGCCCCACCCCCTCACCCTCCCAGGTACAGATGGGTAAAAACAGTCCCTGCACAGAGCAGGGTAGTGGCTGCAGAGATTCGGGGCCAGAATCCCAGTCACACTTCTATCTGAGTTTCCTAGAGACGAGAATGGAGCCAGAGGGACGAGGTGAGCTGTGAGAAATCCTTGATAAAACCTAATGTTGGAAAATAAAACTGCGCAATTTGTTTCACTGTACATCACTCCTCCCTTCTGCAATAGCACAGGGTTTTAAAGAATTCCACTCCTCCCTGAAGTGATCGATAACAAACTATCTGATCATAGCTGGCCTTCCCTCCCGTTCTCTCCGCTGCAGAACGTGCTCCGTTTATCCCTGTCCCAGCTTCGTGTTGCACTGTTGGAATAGCAAGGCACGGGGACGGCAGGACTGGAGCCACCCGATGCCAGGTGGGGCAGCACCCCCAGAGCCACGCCGCCCCAGACTGTGTCTTGGGAAGGCCCTTTGCTTCCTGCCGGGAGCCGACCCACAGAGGGTCTGTGGGGGCAGTGCTCTACTGCAGCTGTTCCCAGGAGAACAGCCAGGAAGCCAAAGGGAAGAAACCCACGCCTCCTCTTCATTGGTGAACTTCCCAGCCAAAGAGAAGGACCCCTCTTCAAGCCCTCCAGCCCCACACCTTGGAAATGTAAGGCTGCGGATTCACACACAGCTGCTGCTGGGCTGCCCTGGCTTTCTGGGGCTGTGGTTTACTCCCAGGCTGAACTTCTTTTGAAAAAAGGCAGGTCCAAGAAACCCACTGCCCACCCCTACTTCCCAAGACAGGCTGTGGTAGAAGGGGCAGAAGAGGGAGCTCAGCTGGGAAGCCGCTGACTGCCTGACCAGGAGGAATTGTGGGGGGAAGGCACCACATGTACAGGGTCCCCAGTCAAGCTGAGATCTTTTTCCATCCCTTCATGGGGACCCAAAGCCTGTGTAACTCTACCCTGCCCCACAAGTCAGGAGGTAGGTGACACCCCAGGCCAGGGCATCTCGGCCTGCAGAGTTCCAGTTCCAGGGTTCCTTGGGACCTGCCCCTGCTCCAATGTGAGGATACTCTATACCATGGATGCTGCCCGCATTAGGTTCAGTTTGGAATCATCCAGGGAATAAACAGCCACCACCCCCAACAGCAGAGTCTGCTAGTGAGCGGTTCAGCAGCTGTCAGATTCTGTGCTAGGGCAGCGTCCAGGCTGGGGTGAGCCCCCCACACACCCTCCCTTACCCACCCATCCTCCTTGGGAGCCTCTCAGTCCCACCCCAGGGTGCCACTGCACGCTGGTAGGTGAACCGCTGCTGCCTTCTACCCCAGCCACCGCCTCCAGACCTGCTGTGTTGCATCCCCTTTTGAGGAAACTGTCTGGAACACAGAAAACCGTTCTCCCCAGCCCCCTCCTCACTGCTAAATCCATAAAAGGGCCGGCGCCTGGCCCCTGTCCTTGGAGGCTGCACTGACTGCTCAGCCTCGTCCGTCTCTTCCATGTCTCCCTAGAGCCAAGATAATAAAGGGGGAAAGTTTATTCTCCTCCTTCCAGAGTGCAGACCAATTAGCATTTTCAAAATTACCGTTGGAGAAATACACCTAATTAGCCACTTTAAAGGAAAGCTTTTTTTTTTTTTTTTAAAAAGTCATAAATTTCTAACTGGCCACAGCTTGGAGACACTTTTAAAGCTAATTGTGTGTTTCTGCTACTAACTGGGGAATTTGGTAAGTTAGAAATGGATTTATGACCTTGGTGGGAAGGGGAGGGAAATGGCTGGCTGACCTCCTTGGGCCAGGGAAGGGTTAATTTCTATTTACTGGAATAGAGGGGCCTCTCCGCACTTGGTCTGCTTCCTCTCCCTCCATCCCCACCTCAAGTCCTGCCTGGGTCAGGGGTACCTGCCTTTAAGCTGAATGAGAGGCAGGCCCACAGGGGACCCCGAGCAGGCAATAACGCAGACAGACGAGCGAGAGTAGAGCTAGACGAGAAAGAGACCGAAGGAAACCGAGAGACAGGAGCCACAGCCAGGTCCCAGAAGCCTGTTTCTCATTTGGGCTTCCCATTAATGTGCCTGGGCTGGGCCCTGGCTGCTGTGCGCATGTGGCTCGCGCAGCCTGTTCCAAACCGGAGGCCAATGGGGGCTTCCACAGCCCTCAGCCTCCTGCCGGGGTCCCCGTGCTCCGTGGACCCCACCTCACTGGTCCCCACCTCACTGGTCCTGAAACTGAGAAAACGCTCCTTGAAGAGCAGGCACGAGGCTCTGAGATGCCCACTTAGGAGGAAAGCAGCCTGGTGCAGTTTTGGGGAGAGGCGGGAAGGCCTCCACCACAGAAGGAAGTTCATATACAAATAAGGTTGTGCAGAGAAGGGAGGCCAAGCAGGAGATGTACAGAGAGACCACACAAGGTCCCCCAACCATCCTGAAGTCTCCACCTGCCAGCCAGTCACCAGCCCGTCAATGCCCCCACAGTGACACATCAGGAGAGAGAGCCGCCACAGGGGTCGGGTGGGCTCCCCCATCAGGAGTACCCCTCCTGCGGCTAGGCTGCCGGGCAGAAGCTGAGGGAAGGACAGAGATGCATTGTCTTGCCAGACCCCCGACCCCACATGAGGTGCCCACATGTGTCCAGGGCCATGCATGCCTGACCCTTGGTGTGGCCTCCTAGTTGGCTCAAGGGGCAGAAGCAGGTGTTTGAGGTTTTGTTGTTGTTGTTGTTGTGTTTTTTTTCAAAGTGAGAACTCAAAATGGGAAGCCATTTCTCTCCAGTGGCAGATTTAGTATCAAATTTGTATGTCTGACTCAGTCCTTGAAAATGTACTCATTCATTAAAAACCCGTGTTTCCATATGATGAAGGAGACTCCGGAGAAATGACACACAGTTTGGAAACCTGCTGGAAAAGCCAACTGACTGCTTTCTCAATGGGGGCAATAGCGCCCCCAAGAGGATGAAAATTGAAGGGCAAAAACAAATCTCAGCTATGACAATGGTTTGCAATATTTAATAACGTCCAAAGTTCAACCCTACCTGACAAATTCTCATACTTTGGCATACTCTGGCATACCTTCTAGTTTGGAAGAATTGGACTGCATTTTTTCTTCTAGGGGGAGAGGGTGCTAATGAAAAAAAGTTTGAGAAAAGCTGGCCAAGATCAACGGTTCCAGGGTCCCACTCCAGGGCCACACAGGCCAGGGCTGGATCCACTCATGTTCACCCCCACGGGATGGACCTCAGCTGACCGAACAGGAAATGGGGCACAGGAGCCAGCTCTGCCCTGAAACTGGTCAGTGAGCCCTGGACCCACCGTCAAGAGCTTTAAAAGTGGAAGGAGACTTGAGCAATCCTGGAGATGGAAGCCGCACCAGAGAAGGGCAGCTGCGTGAGATGCTGCGACGCTCTTTGTTCTGCCAGGTCAGGGGACAGAGCCTCTGGGACACAAAATGCCTCAGGGGCCTCTTCCCACCCCAGGACCCCAGACTCTAAGCCCTGAGAGCAATGGGGACCAGAGGGAGGGCCCCAGGCGGTCTGCTGAGGCAGGAACAGGATGTGGGTCTGAGGGGGTTCGGGGCCTTAAATATAGCCAGCTTGCTTGGGTGCTCTGGGTGAAGGACCGAGGGGACACGAGGGAACTTTGGGTCCCCAGCCCTCCACAGGTGCCCCTCAAACTCCCCTTCTCTCCCCTCTCTGGCTCCAGAGGCTGGGGAAGGAGGAGGAGAGAGAGACCCAGCAGAGTGGACAGCCTATGCTGTCCCTCCACACTCCGCAGCCACAGGTCCTGAGACCCCTCCCCTAACCACACCCCCACCAGAAGTGACCCCGGGCTGAGTCCTCCAAGCCAACAGTGTGGCTTCTGGTCCAACCAGCCTCAGCCTCAACGGGCAGCTCCAGGAGCTCCGGGAGCTCCAGGTCTGGTGTGAAGAGCTCTCGGGGTTGGATGGATTTGTTTTTAAGCATGGTGTGAATACCCCTGTGAACTTGCAAAGTCAAGGCCCTTGGGGAGGAGCTCTGACTCCACCCAGTGCCTTCTCCAGTACCTGTCACACCCTAGGTGCTTCGTACATGCCTGGGGAATTGGATTCCATACTTCTCTCTCAAATGTTTTCTCAAAAAGAAAAGGCATTGATGGTCACTCCTACCTCAGAGGGATTTTGTGAACGTTAAAAATCTCATCAAGCAGCAGGCAAATGGGCCGCCCCCCTAACCCCCACTCAGGCCCTCTCTTCTTCCCTTTCTAGGAAACTCGCTGCTTTAATTAGAAGCCATCTCAGAGTGTTTGTGCAGAGTCAGTGAGAAGAGCGACGGGGGAGGGGAGGACATTGTCAACACAGACCGAGAAACTGAGCTGCACCCCAAAGAAGACCCAAGGGGACAGAGGGGGACCTGAGGGCTCCCCAGGTGCCCTGAGCATGCTGTCCTCCGCCTGGTCCCATGGAGGTCAACAACGAACTGTGCAGCCAGGGCACACAGTCCTCACAGCAAAGACATGCCAAGAACCGTCACTGAAGGCCCTTTCCTGGGGTTCTGATTCCGGCCCCAGGAAGGTAACGCCTTTGCTGCCGTCCCAGTGACACGCTCCCGGGGGCCCCGTTTCACCCGCTCAGGCCCAAATCAGCAGGGAAGCCCCCTGTGCTCCCTCCGCTTGTCCTCCCTGGCTTTCAGGGTGGGAGGGTGATAGTTCAAAAGTTGCATTTTTTTTCCTGTCAGGAAGGCACAAACAACTTGATGCCAGGAAGAAAGAGCCCTGCTCCCTGTCGGCCACTGGTGGGGTCCCCGGGGAGCCTCACCAACGTCACAGACACAGCAGGGAAAGAAAACACCGCCCGGCCTGTGGGGCCTGGGAGCAGGAGGGAGGCTTGCTGTTCGCCAGTGACTGAACCAGAGCTCCCAGCCTCAGCCAGTGCCTCATGCCCTCCCGCCCCCCAGGCACAAGAACTGTGAGGGGTGCCCCTCACCCTCTCCCCATGCCCACCCGGCTCAGACACGGCCTCCTGCAGACAGCCCCGCTCTGGCCAGCTGCCAGGCCCTCGCCTACCTCCCACTCCATTCCTTGTCTGCAATTGTTTCCAATCAGTTTAGGAAACAGCTCCTAGAACAATTAGAAAACATAACAAGGAAGAATTACATAATTATAGTCCGCCTAGATCTCAGGCACTTAAAAAAAAAAAAAAAGACTGAACTGAGCCCAAACAGGGATCCATGTGAGGAAAAAGATGGCGTTCCTGGTGAGCAGGGAGGGTGCCAGGGCTGGGACCTTGGGGGTGGGGAGCAGGGTTGGCCATCTGCTGGCCGAGCCAGGCCCCCACTGCTCCCCAGGCCAAAGTCTCAGAGGCAGAGTCTGGGAGGCTGAGAGCCTTCCTCGTGCCCTGAGGACCATCCTGCAGAACAGGTGGACCAGACAGCCATGTCCCCCTCGGAGGAAGATGGGGCCTGAGAGACTGTGTAGCTCCAGCTTAGGAAGAGCACAGATACAGACAGGAAACAGGCTTGCCCCAAACCACACAGAAGTTGGGGTTCCAAGTCTCCAGTCCATGCTTTGTCCCTTTGCAAGCTCCTAAACATTGGCCTTTGATCTCCAGGCCAGCAGCGAACTGGCCCTACACACTGGGGGAGGTGGCAAGTCCTTTCTTCTTGGCTAAAAAGGGTAAGTATAGGAAGAACTTTGTCCTCCAGCACGAGGTCCCCCCGTTTACCCTGTAGAGGGCCAGAGTAAATATTTGGGCTGTGTGGTCTCTGCGGCTGCCACTCAAGGCTGCCGTTGCAGCACAAAGGCAACTGTAGACAAGATGCAAACACACCAGCACGGCTGAGTTCCAGCAACGTGTCATTTGTGGACACTAAAATTTGCATTTCATATCATGATCACATGCCCTGAAATATTCTTCTTCTTTTGATATTTTTATCAACCATTTAAAAAAAATGTAAGAACCACTCTCTGCTTGGACAATGCAGGCAGCGGGCCAGATGTGGCCGGCGGATCGCAGTTGCTGACCCTGCGCTAACATGCAGCTGAAGACCCGTGTTTCTCCGACTCCTCCACACCCAGAGTGTCGGCAGGATTGCATGGACTCGGCGTGGCATCTGGAGGGTCTGGGGGCTCTGCTGGGTCAGATTGGCAGGCTAGGCCAGGCTATCACCAACCATGAGAGGCCCTCTGGAATACCACCCTACAAGGCTCGCTCAAGACATCCCTGCTCTCCGTGAGCACCGGGCCCCCAAGAGCACGCTTGGCAAGTACAGAAGAAGCTTTCCCAGCCAAGCGAGCAATCCCTCCCCAGAAGAAATGGAAGAGAAATTGTGTCCCAGTTAGCCCCAGTTGGCATAAGAAAGATAGATCAAATCCAATAGAAGTTGAGAGGAGGGAGAATTGGTGCCCAGCTGAGAAAAATCAAGAAAGGCCCAATGACAGAGGAGGCAGCTGAGCTCAGGCTGACGAGGTAGGTGGGTGAGATGGGGGCATGCGCAGTCGGGGCAGAGAGGGAGGAGGAGAGAAGAAATTCCAGCCGGAAGGAATAACCCGCAAGGGCCTCTGGCCTGGTGACGGCTGTAAGAGCCCTGAGAGTTTGGCTAGCTGAGCCATGCGTGCCGCTAAAGGGAAACCAGTGTGCGTTGTGAGCCCCGAGTGAGGCTTTAGCTAGATTGTGAGGGCCCAGAATGCCATGCCAAGGAGTTAAAACTTGTGAAGGTGGCAGGGGTGTTGAACCTTCTGAACAGAGGTGGTTGGGCGGCACTGAGATCAGGAAAATTAGCACGTCGGCAAAATGCTTAAGGACAGAATAAGCAGAGAACCCACCGAAAGCAGAAGCAGGAGGGCGGGGCTGGTCCCCTGGGAGGGGCAGGAGAGTGGCCGGGGATGACGTGGCCCTTGCAGAGTGATTAGCGGTTATGAGTGTAGACCCTGGAGTCCGATGAGCTGCGCTCAAGTACAGCACTGGTCACTGTAAATGGTCGATCCGATCTGGGACTCGGTGCCTCAGGATCCCACTGGAACCCAGTGGGACTCTGGAAAATGACATAAGAATTGCACGGGGTCCTTGTGAATTTTGGATGAGGTTACACATAGGATGTGCTATTTATAATCCTCAATAAACACTAGCTATTACTGTTACTTTGTACCAGAATAACCTTCCTGTACTAGGTAAACTCATAACTAGTAAAAATGCCTTTTGCATGCTGGGATAAATGCTGCATGTTTCTATATATAACTAGCAGGAAAATCGTGTGCATGTCAGGATCACAGTGGAGCCGGAGCAGCTTCTTTTCAGCTGGGAGGGGGTTAGCTGACAGCATGCTCCAGTCCCCACCTGCCTCCTTTCTCAACTCCAGACCCTGGATGGTGCGGCCCTGCCACATCCTCAGGAAGCGGACGTACGCCCTCCTAGTCGCTCCCCAGAGTCAGGTGGTGGCAGCCAGTAACCAGCAATGCAGAGCTCTGCACGGGACCTTTGTCCAGAAAGTCAGCGTGCTCTACAGAAAGCTCACTGCCCCAACATTGTGGGCGGGAGGGAGGCAGGGGGAGGTCCTAACCCAGAGGCCAGATGCTTTCTTAGAACACAGGGGCGTCGCAGGATTCAAGCCAAGGCCTCTGGCAAGCAGGCAAGAGCATGCTCAAGACTGGTGATCAGCTACTCATTAGGCCCCTGACCTGCCAGGAAAATGACAAGCATCGTGGCTTAAACAGCATCGGCTTTGGCCCTGACTGGTGTGGCTCAGTTGGTTGGAGTGTCGTTCTGTAGCCAAAAAGGCCACAGGTTCGATTCCTGGTCAGAGCACATACAAGAAGGCAACCAATCAAAGTTTCTCTCTCACATCAGTCTCTCTCTCCCTCTCTCTGTCTCTCTCCCTCTCTCTTTGAGAGCAATGAAGGAGATAAAATGTTCTTGGATGAGTACTGAAAAAAAAGAGCATGGACTTTGCCTAAAGGCAGCCATGAGTTCTCATCTTGCTGTCACCCCTCCCTGGTCATGTGATTCTAAACAAGGACAATGGTTGGACGAGGGCACACAAAATAGGGTGTGTTGAGCACAGACTGTGTAGCCCAGGCCTGGGACCTCTGGCACAGAGGTGGAGGAATTTGGAATTCCGTGGAGTGACTGAGGTTTTGTCCACCACCTGAGGTGAAGATGGGGCCTTCCCTTTCTGCATCAGTGTCTTCCTCCAGACCTGGGGGGAGGCAGTGGATCTAACCAAGACCAGAGCCCCCCCCCACACCCCCCAGGGCCTCTGTGGTGGCTTGACCCTGGCCATTCTCAGATGGCCCCAACTCTCCTTTGGGGCTTCTGTGTTTCTGCACATGGTCCAGGCTCTTCTCTTCCCTGGTCCAGCTTCCATCCGCCCCCTCCCTGCCAGCCAGCTGGATTTCCCATCTCTGCATCTAAAGGGGGAAACATAACCGAAGGAAGGCTCACCAGCCACATGGAGTAGCTACACGGAGTATCCCCACAGAAGCCCTCAGTCAGCCCTCTTTGCAACTCCCTCCAGATGCCCCTGGATGGCTGACCATGTCTCCCAAGAGCAGGAAGGCCAGACCAAGGGAGCAGAAATGGGGATTGGAAAATAAAAGTAGGAAAGAAACATACTCTGTTCCCAGGGAACCCTCTCCAGACTCCTGCATTTCCATCTGGTTGCTACTGGCAACCAGGCGATCATATTTTTCTAGTCCCAGATATAATCATCGTAATCAATATAGGGTATTTATCCCACTCCTTGGTTTCAAGGAACTCAAAGCTTTTCACATCTATTATTCTGTCTCTACTAACATGGGGGCAATGCAGGGAGGGAGTGTGTCCCCTGGGGGTGGGGTCAGAAGCACTGAAGCCCCATCTCTATTTAACAGATGGAGAAACTGAGGGAAGGGGTAAGCAAGGGAGGCTGTGAAGAATGGCTGATGAGGCGGCGAGAGTACGGTTAACAGTGATTAGCATGTGGACAGTAATTTCTACAGATATTCTCTCAGCTACTCTCATAACATGCCTGGGAAGTAGCCTCATTTCACTCTTCTCACAGATGAGGCTCGAAAGAGTAACGATTTGTCCAAAGCCATACAGCTAGAAATGGCATTGCTGAAATGCAAATTGGGCCTTTTGAGTTTCTTTCGGTGTTTTTTTTTTTTTTTTTTCCCCATAGTGTCTCTGCAAGGAGTTATAACACACTCCGAAACACCATGCCTCTTCTCTGCGTTACCATCCCAGCACTAAGGAGGCTGAGCATTCCATTAGCGGCTCTCGTGTATGTAACTCTTCTCTCGGGTTCGGCTTGGTACCAGTACCAAACGGGCACCAGGGACAAAAATGACAAGACCGAAGCATTTCACTGGGTTGGCAAATTTAGGAGCTATATTTAATTTCTGAAATACTATGGATGGTCCCTCACGAGAGTGAAACTTCTGAAAAAAATAGATCAATCTAGTTGACTGTGTAAATCATTTATCACTTCTGACAACTCTGTGATGTTACCTGGGTTACCGCAGCAACCGATTTGATGGCATCCTTTTATTACAGTGACCAGGGTGGCGCTCAGAAACACGCCTCTGGGGTGTCCGATGTGGGCGAGACACACCCTGCATGCTTTCCTTCCTAAACCCCTACAGAGTTTCTGGTGCCCACCTTGCTAGTCAGTGCCGGACACGTGGCTGGCGGTGAAAGGACAACAAATGAAACACACCTGGAAGAGGAAACACGTGACCGCGGGCAGAGCCGCTCTAACTAGGATGTTTTTCTGACTTCTCTGCACCGTGTTCATTTCCCCTTGGAAATAGCACAAGCGGCACAGAAAGAGAGGGTGGCTGGCTCGCGTCTGAAGCGTCCTCTCTGTTCTCGGACAGAGGGTCAGCTGGACACCACACTGTCTTTCACCATGCCCCTAACTTAGAGCAAAGCACATTTCACCGCTTGGAAGGTGAGGCCCCCAGGCCAGGGTGCCTTCTGGGAGACCACAGACCTCTTGAGAAATGAGGCCATTCCTGCCTCATCAAGCATCTCCCTGAACTTTAGAGGAACCACCCTACAGGGAAGTTCCCTCCACACCCTCATTATACTCAGTTGAGTAGGCAGAGGAGGAAAATTAGAAATGAATCCCCAATATGCTGGAGTCCAGGCTAAGGATGCGCAGAAGGAAACCAGAGGACCCAAATCCCTAAGGACTGATGACCAGTGTCAACCAATCAACAAAGGCTTGTTCGGCACCTTCTAGTGGAATGACTTGTAACTGCCCAGCCTGGGCCCATAACCCAGGCTGGCCAGCGCACCCCCACACGGCCTCCCCTGACTCCATGGACACCGTCTTCCTTGGGTCACCCCTCCCCTTCTGTTCCTAGATCCCCAAAGTTCCTGACACTGTCTTTCCCTCTCGTACTCCCCCTCCCCAGCTCCGTTTTTGCCATCCAGTCTGGCACTATGGGCATCAAATTTCAATGCTCCTTTTTGGTCACAGTTTGCATCCAACCCCCAGTTCCATGGGTTTCTGGTTGTGGCGGGTACCCACACTGTCTGTCAGGCCCAGCCCACATTTATCCAACTTGTCAGCAAGGAGGTGGGGCGGGAGTTGGGGGTGGGGAGGGAGTTGGGGGTGGGGATGAACAGGCTGTGGTATGTCTCCCAGAAATTTAGTAAAACTCAAACTTAGAAGTTCAAATTCTCCAAGACCCACATCCACTTGAGGCCCTTCTCAGTTCCTGCTGTTCCAATTCTACCTCGAGTAGGTCCCCACGACAAGGACTCCTTTCCTTTGTGTGACACTTGCTCATTCCGAAAAGCTTGCCATCTGTTGTCCCTTTTTGGCCTGATGACGTCCTTGGGGTGAAGGCTGTCAGATCAAGGACATGATCCCCATTGTGCTGTGCTTGGGGACACTGAGGCACACAGCCCATGAACAGTCAGAATGGCATCTGTACTCGGCGCAGACCACCTTCGGGTACATGAGCATGACCTTGGCTAGTGCAGGTGTAGGGGAGTGAGAGGACGCATCTCTGTGCAGATGGACTGTTTGAGCGCATCTGCGTTTCTGGCTTGGCAGGGGGTGAAAACAGAAGTCCCCACTCTGACTTCGGATCTGGATGAGGAGCTCACCGCCTGTATCTCTGAGATTCCAGCAGGAAGTGCGCACACCTCGCTTCAGGCTTCCTGGCGACGCAGGGCCATGTCCTCACTTAGCGGGGCAGCCTCATGGCAGAGACTGGCTGCGATCACAGTCCTTACTCAGTTGTGGACCCAAAAACCCCTGCCAAACGAGTAGCAATAGCCTCAGGGTAAAAACAGGAAGGGAGGAAAATAACCAAGGTGGGGAGAGGGGAGAGATTCTGAAATCTGGACAACATCAAGAGCCGGTTTCCATGACAACTGCTCCTTATTACAGTTGCTCACACTGCAGCCTGTTCTAATCAGTGCAGTGATGGAGCCTTCAGCCCGACTCCGTGGTGCCTGCACCAGGCCTGGCTCCACCCCGGCAGGAGGACCACCGACACCTTCCAGTTACCCCACTCTCCTATGAAGGGAAGAGAGGCCAGAGGTTGGAGGGTGAGGTTTATTGGGAAGGGAAAGGCAGTTGAGGGGTGCCACAAAGAGTGGAAAGTAGGAGGGAGACTCAGAGTCGTGGGCGTAGCCCGAGAGAAGCACGGGAATCGTCTGCATGTGTGTGTGAGGGGTGCTTACCTTTGTGCTGGTGAGCCCCTGAGCACCCCTGTGATGTGTGACGGCTGCCAACCAGCACACCGCTGTGGCAACCCGCAGGCACATCGACTGGACCTGCACACATCTCTCTTTCCCCTTTCTGGCACCTTAGAATGCTCTCTCTCCTGTCCCCTCTCTTGCAGAGCTCCAAGCTAGGAGGCAAAGGCCAGGGTCGGTGCCCCGCAGGAAATAGGTACTGGCAGCTCCCACCCACTGTTGCGTGGGCTGGGGACAGAGGGGACAATGCACTGGGGTTCGTTGCAATGAAGAGTTATGCTGCAATGAAGGGTTTATGGTCTGGGGCTCCCTACACAGACTCCAGCTCCTTGAGTCCCCTGAAAATGATTGGCAACATACAGGGTTTCCTCCAGCCCGCAGATGGGGCCTGGGAGTCAAACAACCTGTCCAAGTCACCTGCTGGGCCTGGGGTCCGCCTGGACACTGTCCCCAGAAAACTGAGCTCCTAGTTTCTGCACACTCAGGGCTGCCCCTCCTCCCTCCGGTGCCCAGCTGGCAATCACCCAAACATGCTGCGAATCAGATGACACATGACACACCACACTCAGTTCTGCTCTGAAGGGAGTCCGTTGAGGGGACAAGGGGTCTGGTTTATATTTCAAGCAGCTAGAGCAGAAAATGGGGGGCTGATGAGGTAAGGCCATGGCAATGAACACTGTGCAGCTGTCCGGGATAATTACGTCTCCCAGCTATCCTGGAGTCGGGGAGTGGGGCGCAGGGGAAGGTTTGCCCCATAGATTATGAGCAACGGGGGCAGAGCCAGTCGGCTTCAGAAATTCCAGCTCCCCACCTGCACCCAAACACAGCAGAAGGAGCCAGAGGGATGGAAAATCCCAGTCAGAGCAAGGCTATCTCTCCCCCAATTTCCAACGCTTGGAAAGTCCCAGAGAAAAAATCCTACTCAAACCTCCTCCCCTGTCCAAGCTGCTACATGGAGAATCGGCCCCCGAATTTCAGATGATGGCTGACAGCCCAGGAGACATTGGCAAACCTAAAGTCAGCCTAGGACAGAAATTAGGGGAAAGGTCTCTGCACGGGCACGGGGGAAGGGAAAAGCTAACGGATTCCACAAGCAAGGAGTGACCCGTTAAGATCCCCACCCACAGTCCCTCAAGCTGGGGTGTGGCTCTGTGTGCCAACTCCACAGCCACCACCCCCCACAGACAGGGACAGGTATTTCAAGGCTGAGACCACTTGTACTGTTAGTCACTTGGATGCCACTGCTGCCAGAGCTGCGTGGAGCCATCTGGCTTGGATCTCACCGGGCTTCGTGGCTGCCATGCCCCCCGGGTGCTCCATTTCACAAAAGTGTGACCTGTTCAGAGGTAACACCCGTCTTGACTTTGGACCCAACAGCATGGATGCAGAAAGAACCTGCCCAGGTGGTTTTCTTCCAGGTTCCCCCTTCCTTGGTTCCCTGAGTCCTCAGAGGAAAAAGGAAGCTGGCTGACCCTGTGGAGAAGAGGATCCCACTCAGGGGACCCACCAACTAGCACCGGGTGTTCGTTTTGCTCCTGGAGACTCTCCAGAAGCACAATGGTCAGGACATAGAATGTGAAAACCAGAACTTAGAAAGCCTGGGCCATTGCCAATAGCCAGACAGCAGCTCCCTGCCTTTCTTTGTGTGGTCCTGAGCTCAGATCATTAACGGGACTGATGAACTTGACTCCCGAGGGGCAGGCAGACAACCTTGCAGGGAGGGACGTGACCACGGTGTGTGCATGAGCAGTTACACATCTTCTGACAAGTGTAACTGCAATAATTTGAGCTACATCTGAGGCCCAAAAGCTGCCCGATCTGCACCTCTGCACCCCAATATCTGTAGCCCACTGTCCCGGGTGGATTCTCCAAGGTCCTCCTGTTATCACCTTTCCCCACGCCACTGCATGCTCACAGCCAGAAAATACTGAAAAAACCCAGAGGTGGTGGCCATGATGTCGTGGCCACACACAGTGACAGAGCTGCTCCTGTTGCCCTGTGCAGGATCAGTAGGTGGGGGGACCGGTGTGTCAGAGGGACACCCAACTGGCCACAGTGGAAACCACCAACTCGCTGAGAAAAGGAGCTGAAGACGAACGGGGAGGAGAGCAAGGTAGCATTTGCAGCAGCCAAGGAGCAGCCCAGGGTTACACGGAGGGAGGGCTGCGGTGGCAGCAGCCACATTCACCAGGCAGTTGCAGTTGTGGATGACACTTGTCCCCCCAGGAGGAGTCAGTTCTGACCCAGGGACCCTCGGAGGGGGAGGCCATGGCTTTGAGAAGCTTGTCTTTGGCTCACTCTTTGCAGGACAGTCCCAGCACCACTGCCAGATATGCCAGCACATGTGTGGGTCTGCACACAACACACCACAAGCACACGGGTGCGGCAACACTGAAGGGTGGCTGAGACGAGTTAAAATGTGGCCGTTTGAGCTTTGATTTGCTCATCTTTGACACGGAAATAATTTTAGACAAATCTTTCAGAGGGTGACATGATCCATGGACAAGCCCTGGGTGTGGGGCCTGGCATGCAGCAGGTGCTCAATAAGTAGCCTTTGTTTTATTAATTTCCAGCCCCTCATTATCTGAGGTCTAAAATGTCATAGCTAAAGTAGGGGGCGTTGAATACACAATGTTGTTATTTGCAACAGAGCTAACGTTCACATTACCCAGCTAAACATGGAACTGCTAACTTCTCAACCACACATGAATATTACATGGGGTGATAATTCTAGCCAGGCAATCTCAATATCAGTCTATTATATATTTTAAAATGTCACATAGTACAATTGTAAAGCAAAGACTCTGATATCTGACTGTGGCAATAGCCTATATTTGCCATTTGCTAGCAATTGGCCTGGCTCAGCCCAATGCCCAGCACCTATGAACAATTCAGTGGATGTTTTAAAAATATATATAATTTCGTATAGTGTTAGATATGCTTAATATTGACAATTCCATTTTTGTTCTAATGGCTTTTTTTCTTCAGTCTTCCTTATGACTGAATGTCAACCATCACAACAAAAAGCTTTGTTCCAAATTGACTGGCCACGGCGGGATAGTGAGGCGGAAAACTTGCACACGATGATGGCGAAGGGTTAATGTGCCGTGACGCGATAAAACAGGGGGACGTATTAATTCTGCAGCCAGCACTGAGGTGCGCTGGCATGTCCGTTTTAGACCTTCTATCCCAGGCAGCAAGCATTCACCCCCATCATTCCCATGCATAACGTATGCACTTCCTATCGGCAAGGACATCACCATCCGGTTCCTTCAGCAGCCCTAGCATCGTCCGTGAACTGCAGCCCTCATTTTGTCTCTGGCCTGGAGGGAATTGAGAGGTGGGAAAGAGTTTCTGCCACATCCAGCTGCCCTGACACTTAAAGCTCAGCTGGCAGGTGCCGGAGCTTCAGACACGTGGCCCACAGATGTCACAGGCCCACCTCGCTCGGGCTGGGCAATCACCGAGCCAGCCCTTAAGGAAGAAGCCATCTCTGGGAGCCGCTGAAGTTCCTCCAGGCTGTCTGCAGACAGGTGTCTCAGGGTGCGTGACCACCATGCATCTAGTTATCCATACAATACACTCATACACACACTTATCTATACACGTATATGCATGTACACAGTGCATATACGCATACATGCATATACATACATATGCATAAACCTGTGTGCATATACACACATATACGTGCATCAGTGCATGGCCACCCTTCCCATTGACCTTGGGTGACATGTTTGCTAGGGACGTTTGTGGGAGAAGAAGGGGCACTTGTTGCTGCTCAAACCGTTTCTGGAACCACAGCCTTTGCGAACCCCTGGTTGGAGGGACGGCCCTGACGACCAACCCAAGTTCGTGGTAGTCCTTCTTTCCACTCTTTCCTCTCCTTCCCCGAAGTCACTAGCAAATATTTTGACACGGTTATCTTTCCACCTGCTGTCCTCCAGGCCCTGCTGATGGGAGATGACCAGGGTGAGAAGCACCTGGCCCCCGACCCCAGAAAATGTCTTAATGCCAAATGAGCAGTGCGGTGCTTTCTGAAGCTCGATTATTAACATAATATGCTTCTGGCGAGCTAATTGGAGAACATTATCCTGCATGTGTGTGTTTACGCACGTGCACGGGCCTGCATGGGGTTTGCGCATTGCTGTCGTCGAACACACTTTCATCATTACGGGAGTCTGTGATATCCCCCACTTCCCTACAATAAAGCACCCATAGAAATTCGGAGCTTCACCTGCAGGAAAATGCCAGGATCCCTGTGTGTGAAAGGAAGCCCCGCTTCACCTTCCGCACTGCCTCACACTGGCATATGCTGCACAGACAAACACCTGGGAGGCAGTTCACACTGTTTGAGGTTGCTGCCTCTCACGTGCGGCTGTCACGCTGCACCAGAGCAACATGACACAGCAAATAACACCATGACATGCAACCAGCCACTTTTGAAAATACACTCTCCCCGCCACAAACCCCACCTGCCTTCCCTAGCCTGCACTGCTGTCTTCAAGCTAACCATCCTGAAACTGCTTAAAAGAGCCTGACAGGTAATTTATTCTGTGGCAGAGGATAGCAATTTCACTGTCCAGAGGCAAGATACCTAACCGCATCGGAAAATCCAACCACTCATGGAACACGGGTTTAATATGATAACAATTCCAAGGGTGTGTGGTCATAATTCTCTCTGCTCCTTCCCCTCTTTCCCTAAAGCTGCTAGCAAATGTTTTTACACAGTTTCCTTTTTTAAAGGCCCTGCAATGAACCTCTTAGAATAAATCAAATATTTCACCATGACAGGTGATCATCAGGCACTTGTTTGTGCAAAGAGCCCACTATACAGGGGTCAGGGCCTAGCTGCTGCTGTGGGATTTTTGCCCGTAAGTGGAATGTTTTTGAAAATTATATCCGACTCTCTTTGCAGCAACCCTGATGGGCTTTGCCGGGTTTCACCTGGGCCTCTGGTACACAAGGGAGTGAGAGCAAGGAAGGTCGATAAGCACACGCCACTTGCTTCTAGAGGCAGACAGCTATGTGCTTCTGATTTTTCCAAAACATTCTGACAGCTGTTTTCACATTTTATTTCCTAAGATCCATGTAAAGGACAAAAGGTGAGCATCCCATTTTTACTCTATATTATACACGGGGAAAATCTGAGACACGGAGTATTGAAGACTCTGCTTCCTCAACTATGCCATAGGAATAGTGGGCCCTGGGGTCCTTCCAGGCTGAACCACGATGTTAAGGGCGAGTTCCCATAAGGGAAGGAGCTAGAACTCACATCCCCTGGCTCAGTCCCAGATGATCGCCCAGCCCGCCGAGGCCCCTGGCTAGCTTCTGCCTCATAAGACTGCATCTCACCTGCATTGCAACAAAACGCAAATCTAACAGTGGTTTCTAATCTTGGCTTTGTTGTTGAACTTGCTATGATATCTTGGACAAGGTGCTTCCTTTTACAGTGTTTTGGAAGACGGAGCTGTAAGTGGGGCTGGGAGCTCCTCAGTCCACAGTTAATTCTTTCTGGGTTTGCACTACCCAGCACAGTGCTCAGAATAGAATGTATTCTCCATAAGTGTTGTTCTCATTGAATTGAGAACAACAATAGAATTCTCTTACCTCCCACTGACATTCCCGAGCTAGGAACACGGGCTCAGGACACTGCCCAGAGATTCCAAGGCTGGAGGACGGTGGCATGTCTGGGTGCTTGTTCAACTAAGCTCCACCTTTTTAGGTGGTAGCGATGCTTTTAGGGTTTATTTACAATTCATATTACATATATTTTATAATATATATTTCTTATGTATAATATGAAACACAAAATGACGTGATATATAGATACACCTATTATCTCCGCATCTATACCTGCATCTATATCTGTATCTGGACCCTAACCCGTTTAAGAAAACCTGTTCAGTCAAATAATGATCCTACTGCCTGGCTGCCAGTCAGGGAGACAAATGCTGAATGTCAGAGCAGGCTGACCCCAAAGGTAGACCCAGCCCCAGGAGGCCAGAGGCTAGTCCAAGGTGTGCTTTGAAGAGGCCCTCCAGGGCAAGGAGTGTAAGCTGCTCCATGAGATATCGTGCCACTAACATCCTTGGTGGAGATTGCGTGCCAGAGAGACATTCCTGGCCTCGAGTCACCGCGGTGTCAGAGTCAGAGGTGAAGGAGACCCCAAATCTTCCAAGGTCAGGGGACTATCTACTCATCCTGAGGAAGAGTCCCAGGCCCTCAGTGGTCATACTTGGCCTTTTGGGCTGGGCTGGGCTGGGCGATCCAAGAGCAAATGGAGGATAAAGCCATGTCCGAAGGTACAGAGAAAAGGCTACCAGTCAGGAGAAAAGAGATGGGAGTAGCCGAACATGTCAGTGTCACAGCCTGGCTGTCAGGGGTCAGAGCCACAGAGGCCCCAAAGGACAGCAGCTGGGGGAGCTTGTGTGCAAGATGGAATGCAAGGAGGCAGAGCCAAAAAGCAGGAGGGGTGGGGGGGGGTGACTGGAAAGATGGAAGTGAAGCACCCCTCCAGCACCCGACCCATTTTCAGAAGTTGTAACAGATGTCCTTTCCACCCCTTTCTGCTTGGGAACGCCTCACGATTTTTACTTTTCTGGAATGGGCAGCTTGCCCCGCCTCCCACGTTTTCTTCCTGGATTCCAATCTGCTGCTTCTCCACGGGAATCTTCTGTTCATTTTCCCTTTCAGATGCTGACCCTCATCTTCCTAAATGCTGGCACTCAGAGAAGTGCCCCTCTGCAAACTCATTTCAGGGATTTGCTAAGTGCTTACTAAGCGTGCACCTTGACCGGGCACTGGGCTAAGCACCAGGCATGCATGGAACGATGACTGAGACAAAACCAGCACCTGGCCTCCAGGGCCTACAATTCGGTATGAAAGGCAGGCGGTCCACAAGGAGCCAGGGGGCCCCCAGAAGCACTGCCTCTACCTCCTGACCATCTGTGTGGCTTCTTCTCGGAGTCCCTTTGGTTGCCTTGTCCAGATCTGACAGACTGGAGGGTACAGGTTGCTGGGACTGGCACGGCCCGAGAGGTCAAACCCCTTCACTCTGTCCAAGGTTGACACTCAGCCTGGCGGTGCTGACAGGGTCCCAGCTGTGCTCCTGACTCCCCACCCCCAGACTTCGTCATTGAGAAGCCTGGCCAAATGAGGCCTGAGGTCCTGGGAACAGCAGGCCTTTCCGCCACATTTTGAACCTCTGCTGTCTTCCAGAACCCAGCACCAGCAAGTTCTGTGGGGGAGCCTCTCCTTTTTTTTTTTTACAGCCATTTTCCTGCAGCAAATCAAATCCAACCAGCAGCAGCTTCCTTTCTGTACCCTGTTCTCTTTAGGAGAATCCCTCTCTCTCCTGGGCTGCTCCCGGTCACATTCTAAAGTCCCGAACCTTCCAGAAGTGGAATCACGCTGTCTGCAGTGAAAGTCAACCAGGCAATTTCCTTCCCAGAGGCCAACTCTGCCAACACTGTATTATTTCTTCCCTCTGAATGGTAAGAGAAACTGATGGCTCCATGACCATGACTTCTATGCCCTTTCTTTCTGGATATTTCAAGTCAATTTCCAGCTGCCAGTGGTGTCTTGGGAATCAAGGAAGGTGAGGACGATGCTGCCCGGGGTCAGGGCCACGTTGCCCCTGGATTGTTCTGCATGCAGCCTTCCTTTAGATACATCCCTCTTAATTAACCTGTGTCAGCATCCTTCCTTTATTACATGGGAAGGAAAATAGTGTCTCTGAAGGATTCAGCCGAGAAAATTTCTAAAGACCGGCATGGAGCATCTCCAGGGTTCCTCTTCCTTGTCTCAGTGGGTACTTCTCTCAAGTTAAAATGTCTCTGGTATAGCTTCTCTTTTAAAATGTGCGCTTCCATTCCAGGAAACACAATAATAGACAAGCAGAGGAAGGCCATGGACCTGTTCAACTCCTTCAGAATCATTGAATGTATTAAAATGGGTGTCCACTGGGCCGCACGCCCTCTCAGTAAATTCCAGGGGCTCTTTCTCCCTAAATGCCCTGCTTACGAACTGAGCCAGATGTAAAACATTTAGATGAACTTAAGAGCATTATCTTACTGACGTTCATCCTTCATTAACATTCTTCTCCAGAATCTGAAAGTTTTGTTTTGGAATTCTCTCCCACACACCCTTCTGTCCTTCAGATTCGGAAATCTTGCCAACACCTTGCCATCCTCTTAGCCATGCCCTTTTCCTCAGGTGTTATCAGCAATTAACTCCCTTCTTGTCAAAGAGGACCATTTGAGCATCCTGAATGACAGGCAGCACCCAGTAAAGACAAGCACGTTCTGGAGAGTCCCAGGCAGCCCGGTGCACAGCTGCATGAAGACTGGTGTGGCTGTGGGGTGGGAGGGACCATGGGGATGGAGAGAGGTTGTCAACCACACACATTTTCTGCCTTCCCACATTGAGGACACCACTGTCCACCACCCATAGAGCATGCATGCTAAACCATTTTTCTAGAGGTGCAGCAGAAGCTGATGTCACCATTCCCACCCCCACAGAGTGAGAACCAGCACCATCGGGCACACCAAGGAGCATCTCCTTAAACTTGGTCCTCATCAACTTCCGATCTAGCCCACCAAACCACCTCACCACATCCAACTTTATACTCGTAGTTTAATATCCCAAGCGTGATGACTGCTCCTTCTATTTTATTTCTGAAGCAGATGAGGAGGGTATTGTCCGGGATAACACATCCCATACCATCTTGATTCTCTCCCTGCAGTTGTGGGAGCCCTGTCCTCACCGCAGCGGAGTGGGCATGCCTGCCTTGCCATCCACTCATTCAGCCCTCGTCAGTGCCCGCCTGGGTCATGCCCGCAGCACGCACAGCACAGACCCGCAGTGCGTCTCGCTGCCTACAGGGGCCAGTGGTGCAGAGACATCTCCACGGTGTGAATCAGCAGTTACTGCATCATCTTAGTCCATTTCGGCTTCTACAACAAAATGCCATCGATGGAGGGGCTTATAAACAACATTCATTTCTCACAGCTCTGAAGGCTGGTAAGTCGAAGGGGAAGGCACCAGCAGGTTCACTGTGTGGTAAGAACGCAGTGCCTGTTCACAGACATCTTCTCACTGTGTCCTCACGGGGCAGGGGGGCAAGGGTGCTCTCTGAGGCCCTTTCGTAAGGACAGTAATTCTGTCCCTGAGGGCTCTACCCTCACGACCTAATCACACCCTGTAGGCCCCACCTCCTCATACCACCATATTGGGGGTTAGGCCTTCAATTTACGACACTCACTTCTGGATAGATAAGGCATTTTTCATACCCACAATGCTTTGAAAATTTGCCAAGTCATAAAAAGAGGGCAAATTTATGGTTTGGTAAATCTTGCCTGAATCCACGGCCAGACTGCTTCACACACCTCATTTCACTGTCCAGATGAAAGAAAGAGAGGGACGTTATAAAGTGCCGGGACCTCCTCGGAGGGTCTGCCAGCCCCTTGGGAAGGGGTGCTCGAGGGGTACTGAAGGGTGTCGGGAAGTGGTCCCTCTCCCTGGGTCTCCCTCAGGGGTTCTGCCTCCTGACGTGGTTGACCCAACCTCTCAGGCTGCCTTGATAATGCAGTAAGATCCAGGCCACAGTTAAAAGGCAAACACTCACAGGTTCTCGATGAAGGGGGCGATCGTTTGCCCGGCCCTGAGAACTAAGTGAGCATCTCCCTGACAGGCCCAGTTCAGCTCGGCCAGAGAGAGAGAAGGTGCAGTCTTGGCTGTAACGGGTTAGACTGAGTCCCCTTCTCCCTGAGCCATACACGAACAGTACTGACGCCTCACCGTTGTTGATGGTTAAATGAGACACTGCATGGAGTCTGGTTAAACCAGAGACTCCTCTTCATTCACATCAGCAAGGGCGAGGTAAAACAGCAAACACACCTCGCATTTTGACCCCACAGCAGCCCAGGAAGCTGGGCACTGTTACCATCACTTACTACGTGAAGAAACCCAGGCCCCCTGCCATTAAGTAGCTGCCCCACATTGCAGAGCTAGAAGTTGGGAAAGCTGAATTAGAAAAGAGTGGGATTTGCTGGTTCCATCAGAGAGGAAGCCTGGTAAGGCCTTAAAGTGTCCCAGATGGTAACATCTGGGTCCAACTTCTCCTTTAGCCTTCAATGTGTCCCAAGGGGGAAAGAAAATTAAAGTTATACACCAGGCATTATAAGGGGTGTTTTAAATTGAAAAAAAATTAAATAATAGCTGTTTCTAAGGAGCAAGCATCAACTATCTCAGTCACATCGTTTATCCTTACAAAAACCCTACCTGCTCAGTATTCCCAGTGGCTCCATTGTACAAAGAAGGAAAAGGAAAGAAAGAAGGTGAAGTAACTTTTTTAAAAAAGTTTTTAAACTAAAAAAAAAAAAGCCCCCACCAGTGTGGCTTAGTTGACTGGACGTCATTCCACAAAGTGAAAGGTCGCTGGTATGATTCCCCCGTGAGAAGTGAGTGGCAGATTTCAAGTTCAGCCCAAAGCTAGCCTGTCCGGGCGCCCTTGCCCTTGGCAGCAAGGCTGCCATGGACACAAACACCTTTGAATTCCTCAGCAGGCCCCGTGCCTGGTCTTTCCATCCCTGCCTTCTCTGTCCATCCACCCACATCCATCATGTGCATTTTTATTAGGCATCTTGGCCCAGTGATCTGTTGATATGTTATATTAGAATTGCAAACAAATGCTCTCATTTGGGCCTTTTACCACTCCCCCATTCTTGCCCCCCTGGCGTCTGGAATTCAGCATTGATTTTTCTGGCCTCGCTCCACTGCCCGACTGACATTTCTGGTTGATTTTCCCCTAGAGAGCTTCAGCTGGATCACCACGCTCCCACTAGGGCACAGGATGGACCAGCACATCACCTGGAGGAGCTGGGCTGGACCTCCGCCCCTCCTTCCCTGCTTGCAGGTGCCAGGACTCCATGCCCCTGTACTGCGTTCCCACTACCCAGTTAGTGGGTGCACTCCTCTTCAATCCTGCAAGGCATGCAACACCCAGGGGAGGCAGAGGAAACCACAGGAATGGGTTTCCCTGTGAAGTGGGGCCAGGTAAGTTTTGACCTCCCAAGGACTGATGTTTTCACCCCGACCTGGGGTCATTTGATTTCCTGTGGACGCAGAAGCAGATTACCCTGGAGCAAAATGGATTGGAAGATAAGAGGAGATGGGCTCAGTGAAAGGGGTGGAAAGGTGCCCCAGATACCATCTTATACACAGAGGGGCCCTAATGCCTTAACCCATCAGAATACTTCATGGAATTATGAGCTTTCTAAAAATGGATTTAATAATCCTCAGAGGTCATCTAAGCCAGTCTTCTGTCTAGGCCACACAGCAAATCTCAAAGACAGGCTTCTCTCCTAAGTTTAAGAACCCAAACAAATGCACACGCCCTCTCTCAGTGTTCCGTTTCAATCCAACCACTGTTTCACCAATAAGATCTGGACCCAGTGCGGTGGTCAGTGATGACCAGCTCAACAGGGAGGGGATGCCCCATGGTGGGCTGGAGCTGGCTGTTGCCACCTCGGGATAGCTGATGGCTAAATTGTTAGGAATTTCGTAATCTGGTTAAACAAGCTTGAACTCACCATGGTGGTAATACTTACACCATAGAAACTGGCATATGCTATAAAATCAGGGCTTTTCTTCTTCCTGGGGAACTGGGGGTTTATTAAAAAGTGCACCCAGTCAGGTGGTCAGCTTAGGTAGAGGGAGAATTAGAAAGTGTGGGGTGAAGTGGAAGAGATGAAGGCAGCTCAAGAAATCTACACTCTTACCTCTTGGAAAGAACGAACTCTAACCTGTTGATTGCCCCTCCTTTTCCTCTCCTAACCGGACACAACCCCATTCCCTCTGCGTCTGCCTGTTACTTCTTCCCTGAGAAAAACAAATACAGGTCATGTTCTCAGACACGGAATGGGGAAAGTTGAAGAGACAGATGGGACTCTGGATGCTATCATTCCTCAGAAGCTGTGAGTTGGAGATAGAACCAGCAAAGAGCTCTTGACCAGAGACTGAGTTCTAGCTGCACATTTGTATGCAGCCCGGCCATGGTTCTCTGCAGCTATTCCTTATATGAATGTTTGTTCTCCCCACTTAACGGATGAGATCATCAAAAGCAGAGATGGCGCCTTCACAGTGTCTTGACAGGTACTGAAGACACAACAGGCAGTTCAAAAATATTTGGTTGATTCATCGAAGTGCTTTGAACTGAATTGAATTTGTGGCCAGCTACTGGCTTATTATCAGAGGCCAAGTCTTTTCAAATCCCTTTTGTCTAATGAGGTGAAAATTAGCTGCTGGCTAGACAGACAGAGAGACACTCAAGCATAAGACTGACCTTGTCACTTCACTTGAACTCATGGTATCTATGGTTCTATCTAATGACCATTTTCGCAGTTGCCAGTCTTCCTTCTCCGTAATTGTCCAGGGTCCTGGCCTCGTGGGGCCATATGGTTTGAGACTGGGTTTCTTAGTATGCTGGCCACCTAGTCCCTGACAATGTTCAACTATGCACCTGGTTGAACACCCCCAAATAAGGGCCACCCAAATTTTAATCAGGCCAAGAGAACACAGCAGATGCTGCTGGGTCCATATTCAAAGCAGCTCCGAAGCCAATAGGAGGTGTGTCCTCCAACCTCCTGCCTGATCAGGGCTCTCGCCACAGCTGATCCTCTGCAGGGAAACCAGTGCCCTGGCTCCGCTCCCCCAACGGGGTGAGGAAACCTGTCTTTCTCTGGCACCTGTCACACGTGGCCACCTTCCCTAACAGCTTCACCCAGAGGAAGCAGCAAGGCCGCCTTGGTCCCCTGGGTGAGAGGCCAAGACTCCTGACCAGGATGCTGCCTCTCAGGGGAGACCCTTTCCCCCCAGTCTAATGGCCAAAGCCCAGGCAGCTCCCGCCCAAAGCTGCCAGTGGGTGTTTACCTGGCGGGGGTCAAGACCTCTCCGAGATGCTACTCAAAGATTCTGGAAAATGCTCACTCACCCACTGTTTTTATAGATGACTTCACAGAGTTCATAAGCCTCCAAAAGCTCAACTGGGGGCCCCAGGCCAGTGACTCTAGATTAAGGACACCGGATAAAATGTCTCTCGGTCACATTGTCCATTTCCTTCCTGGATACCAGCTCCTGTTTTTCATCTCCCTGATTCCTCCCCTCCTCCAGGAAGGAAGTGGACTGTTCCACAAGATCGGTCCATGGTGTGGATCCGTAGAGACTGTGTCGGGGGCCCAGCCTCACACCGCGAGTTGCTAGGAGAGATGGGAGTGGGGTGGAGTTCCAGGAGGCTGGAGCTCTCTGGGACTCAAAGCAACTACTCATCACTGATCTGGAATGCAGCTTTTGTAGATCTGGAAACAGCTGTGTCAAAACCCTGGCCCTGCACTCTCCAGCTACGCAGGCACACAAAGGTTTCCACAGGGACAGGGGCATTCCTCTGGGGAGCAGGTGGGTCTTCCCACCGCCAGAGGCAGGGCCAGCGAGCAGCTCTGTGTCTGTCCCTGGCTGACATCTGGAGGATGACGCGAACGGCTCTGACACACCAACTCCACTGACTCCACTGTCAAAGGGGGAGCTCTAGGGGCCCATAACTTCGTTACTGTTCTATCGGCAGCAACCGATCACGTTCAATTCATCCCTCTCCCACCCCCCACCCCTCGGATCACTTGGCTGCTGAGGAGAGTTGCTCCCCTCAGCGGGGGTGCGGGGAGAGTAGACAGGGGGTGGGGGAAGCCCAAAAAGTCAGAACCTCAGAGCTGGAGGGGCCTGGTTAAACTGCCACAGAGCCAATGGCCAAGGGGGCAGCCATGGTGCCCCCATGAACTTGACGTGTAATCCCCTCTCCCTGAAATTGCAGAATCGTCTCTGCATGTCTCTGAGTAAGGACTTGGTTCCATTCCTGCCTGGAGCTGCTCAGGGCACATCGGAGGCTCAAGTGGGTAAGCCCATCCTAGGACTCTTGTCTTATGGCTCAGGGCACTAGTCCAGGGCCAGATCTTGGAAAGCTCAACCATTCCAGGCTTCAACTTTCAGAAGGAAGATGCTTCGAGCCTAAGGAAAATTCCCAGGTCCCATGCTCCTTGGCAGCCACAGGCTGAAGGTATGGGTTGTACAAACCCAAAGGTCTTAGCTGCTAATTCAGGGTGGGCCTCTACTCACGAACACACCCCCTTTCTTCTTTGATGGCAATTGATACCCACACCTATAGGAGACTCTGAAAGGAAATGGGACACCATGTGGGGTAAGCCCACACCTCCCAAAACCAGGGCTCCCCCTCCAAAGCTGCAGCCTCCTCCACGCTCATCTGGCAGTCCACGCACCGTAGAGCACAGCCAGGTTTTCTACCTGCACGTCTTTACGGCTGAGGACTTGCTTTGGGCTCCCTTTTCACCGCGCCCTGCCCTGAGGTGTCTGGGGGTTACGACAGGAAGGGAGTAGGAGGCAGCGGCCACTGCCTTCCAGCTCAGCATCGCTTCCACCAACAAGAACTGATGTGCTGAGCACCTTAGGAAGTGTTGGGGAGGAGAGTCTGAAGGGGAGACAGTTTCAGTCTTCAGATGGTTGGGAGAAATTTGCCAACACATGGGAATAGACATAAAACAAATACCAAGCCGCACAGAAGCCTGCTCTCAAATCAAAATTTTAAAGAGACCTCTCTTGCACTGGTATCCAGCAAGAAGAGGATTTTTGTTTTTCTAAGACTTCTTATATTTTGTTGTCACTGTGCCTGGTATGCGCACTGGGGGCAGGGCAGTGAGGGAAGCAGTCAAGGGCACATCCCTGCCTATGGAGAGTTTTCTAGAAGGAGGAGGCAAGAGCTTAGTTCTTGGATCCAGTTGACTTCTGAAGGGGAGGCCGTGCCAAGTCCTCTAAGAGAGAGCAAACTCGTCTCCTCAGCTGCCTCTGTGGCCCAGAACCGATGGGGCAGCCTGGGGTCAGCGCAGGTACAGAGGTGGGTTGGGGGGTACAAGTTTATTGTGGCCATGACCACCTTAGAGATGACAGTGGAGGAGCCTTCTTTCCTTTTGCAAAAGAACTTCTGTTTTCCCCAGGCTTAGTCTGGACACTCTTGCAAAATGAGGCTCCATGCATTACACACCAACAGGGGTATCCAACCTTTTGGCGTCTCTGGGCCACCCTAGAAAAGGAAGAGCTATCTTGGGCCACACATTAAATATGCAAACACTCACAAAAACTCGTGAGCAAATAAAAGATTTTAGGTGAATTTACCACTTTGTGTTGGGCTGCATTCATAGCCATCCTGGGCCCCTGAATTGCATCACATGGATGCCCCTTCCTTCCCCACCAGTCCCTTCCCCTTCCCACAAAGGCACACTGGGAGGACACACAGAAGATTCTTGTCCTTTTCTCTTGGAGTAGTCATGGGTTCATTTTTGTCTTGTGTCTGGCTTTGGGAGTCATAGTAAAGGCAAGAAGATGTTTTCCTCCCCTGCTTCGGCCATGGGGAACGTTTCTGAAAGAACTCAAAAGCAGTTATCTGTCATCATCCCCCCAGCACGGCATCCTGGCAGCACACATTTAAGAGAGAGGAACATCAGTCTGGCATCCAGAGATGAAAGAGGCAGGAATAAAAGGCTTTGCCTCCTGCATTAGCATCCCACCCACCAAGACATGTTCCAAGTCACTCAAGCCTTCTCAACCCAGGGGGCAGCAGCACGCCCATCTCCAGCACGGGCAAATCGGCAGGACTCCAACGGTGATCGCAATGGTGACCGTGTGGTGTGAGGGGAGTCCAAAAAGACACCGCACAGAGAAAGTTTCTTGTCTCACCCCCCTCCTGGAAACTGTCATTAGGCACTCACATGTCCTGAGGTGTGAGGGCCATGCTCCCGGCTCCCTGGAAGAGGATAGTCTACCCTTTCACTTTTGCAGGCAAAGAATCCAAGAAAGGCCACATTGGCATGTGCTCAGGTGCAACTGTTTGGTTCCAACCCAAGCTCTCCTTGGTGACCCAGGGTCTCAGAAGGGGAAGAAGGGTGGGGAGGATAGAAGCACCAGGGCAAAGGATCAGAGACACAAGAATCAGCTGGAAGACAGCTCCCACGAAGGTGGGAAATGAAGGCCCTAATTACATTCCTCCATTGGCTACGACCTTGGGTCACCACACACCAGCAATTATTTACTCGGGCAAAGTGATTAGGGAATTGGGGCCAGGGCATTGATGTGTTGGGGTAGCGGCACATGGGGGTGCAGAGGATGAGGGTGCTGATGGGAAAGACCCTGTTTTGCACCTGCCTCCTCCTAATTGGGCTTAGCTCAGGCTTCAGTGAGGATGCTGAATAGCACAGTCTGCTCCTGCATCGGGCTGAGACATCTGGAGGCCCACACATAGGAAAGGGGGAGACAGAGAAAGGCATGGAAGGCTGAGGGCCAAAGAGATAGTCGCTGAAAAAGGCGAAACTATTAACAGGTGAAAAGGCATGTGTAAATGGGGAACAGGATGAAGGAGTTTCAGCACACCTGCCTTTCCCCAGGGACGAGGGCAGAGAAATCAGATCAGACAGACTGGACCACAGCTAAGACAGGACAGGCTGGGGGGGAAAGGGGGATAGAGACCCTAAACTAAGACCGAGTGTCTGTGGCCCCTGGACCAGACATCAGCATTACCTGGGAATTTGCTGCAAATTCGCCTTCTCGGGTCCCACCTGGGGTCTACCGAATCACAAACTCTTGGGAAGGGGGGCACAATCTGTTTGGACAAGCCCCCCGGGGCAATTCTGATTCACGTTCAAGATTGAGAACCACGCCTGCAGGGCAAAGAGACTCCAGTTTTTGGTTGCACCCTCTGCCTACAACAAGGCTTTCAAATGTTGTGTGTTCCAAGTTCCCCTTATGCCTGGGCTTCGCTTTCAATGAATACTCAACTATTCGTACTCGGACACCTTGTCTTTGACCCACCACCAGCAGAAATGGTGTTTGAGTGTGGCTTGTTGTGAAAGAGCAGAAGTGGGTTTGCACCGAGCTCTCAGCAAGCTCCCTGCTTGTTCTGGCTCCCCTGAGTGGACAGCAGCTGTTTGCCAAGTAGCCCCTGGGGTTCAGATTGTCTGTCATCACCGCAGTTTCCTGTCGGCAGAAATGGGAGCAGGATCAATACCACAATGGGAGGAAAGGAAGCAAGGAAGTTTTGAGCACCCACCGCGTGCCAGGCACTGCCCTCAGCATTCCGCGCACATCTGAGCTCACCCTCACAGCAGCCCCACCCTGCAGATAAGAAAACACGTTCTGAGAGGTGGAGCAATTCGGCCAAGGCTGCACAACTATTAAGGCTCATCCCAGAGTTCTTGTTCATGTCCCTACATAACATTGCCTTCTCCCTGTCTATAAATAGTAAAAGAATGGCCCAAAGGTAAAATAGCCCACCATTTTCTTTGCAGTTGGTTTGCAAGTGACCAAACTGAAAGCCGCCTCGTCGCCCATGCAGGAAAAGAAGCTGGGGTTCCGTGAGAGGCGCTCACGGCTCTAACCAGAAGCTGCTGGATGATGGCCCTACAGGCAGGAGGCAGAGTGACCTTGTTATGGGCTAACCTGTATCCCTCTAAAATGTACAGGCTGAAGTCCTAACCCCAGTCTCTTAAAGTGGGACCATGTTTGGAAGGAGGGTCTTTAAAGGGTGACTGAGCTAAAATGAAGTCATTTGGGTGGGCCCTGATCCCACATGACCGGTGTCTTTACAGGAAGAGGAAATTTGGACACAGACAGGTGCAGAGGAAAGGTCACGTGAGGTTACAGGGAGGAGACGGGCCCCAGGAGGCGCCAACTCTGCCCACACCCTGATACCGGCTCCGCAGTCTGCAGAACTGTGAGACAACACATTTCTATGCCACTTTGTCCTGGAAGACCTCTGCCTGTTCCACGGTGACCTGTCCACCTTCCCCCCACTCCTGCAGTGCCCCTGCTGGGCTGATTCTGGTCAGCAGGTCAGGTTCTGTGCATCCTTGCGCTGGGCTGGGACTGGAGGCTGCAGAGGTGCCACCCCCTAACCACAGAGGCCACAGGACCTCAGGGAGACAGGCAGCTCTGAGAGGCAGCATCTGCCTTCAGACCACCCACCCATCTGCCTCCAGCCTCACCTGGGCTCTGTCTGCACACACGGCAGGCACCTGAAGCCGCAGCTTCTGCTGTTATGTTGTTTGCCTCCTTCCTGGCAGGTGCTCAAAGAGAGAGCATGAAGCCCTGATGGCGGAGGAAGGAGAACTATAGAGCTGAGACAATACGAAGATTTGCAGAACAGGTTTACTTTCAGGAACTGGGAGGGGCATCTGGCTCAGGATGGCGCAGAGGGAGTGAGCGGGAGACAGGTAGCAGCTGCGTAGCAAAGCAGAACAGGAAGGGCCAGTTCACGGAGCAGTGCGCCCGTGTGTACACCACATACACACAGAGTGGGGGGGAGGTAAGGGAGCTGCTTGCATTTACACTTGGAAATGCAGCAAATCCCGGTGCACTCACATGCACACACCCTCGGGTGACACACGGGGCACAGTTCATATGTCTGTAGGGAGCACCCATAGTATATCTACTGAAGGAAAGTGTTCCTTAGAGAATTCCCCCTTTGCCTTTTCCATACACACTCTCTTTCTGGACTTCAAAATTGTGCATCAAGCATGCAGCTGTGAAGAGAGTTCTCTACTCACAGAAGCCTGCCAGGACAGTCCACGGAGCCTGAAAACGGGGAGGGCAATGTGGCCCAGATATTCCACAGATGGGTTGGGGGGTGTGAGTGCATGGCTCTTACTGAGCTGACTGATAGCCTCCACCCCCAGCCAAGACATGCCCATCACCCCCTCTCCCCATCTCAGGAGGCCCAGGAGAAACGTGGGGGCATGTGGATTGTCAGGAGAACGGATGTGAGGCCAGCCTCTGCAGCTCACAGGATGGACAAGAGGATGTGTCCCCCTCTCCCACTTCTGTCCCTGAAGAGCCTGAAACCAGAGGGCAGGAGGGAGACTGAGCCCTTTGTCTCCACTGTGGAAGCCATTGATGTCCTGCTTTGCTTCTCCTGTGATCTCTCTTTATAGGGCCCAGAGCTCTCTCTGGGCTTCTTTCTCTACCAATTTCCTCGGAAGAGGCTGGAGGTGCAAGCAAAGCCAAAACGACCAGAGGGGCTAATCAAGCAGGTCTGGACAGTGATGGGATTAAAGTCAGTGACAAATTTTATTAGAGAGCTCTAACCGTGCCCGGATAAGTGTGTGACGGGGAGATAACAACTCAGCTGCGACCTGGCCGGCCGCTGGGGAGCCCTTAACAGACTGAGCCTGGGTCGGGGCCAGGAAGAGAGGAGAGCAGGGAAGGGCTGGGGCGGAGCTGATGAATCAATCAGAGAGGCTCCCTCTCCATTCACACCCTGGGACCACCCTGAGCTCCACCTCCCTGGGGCGGCCTTGGGGGGAACTGGAGATGTTCCCACGAAGATAACAAACACCATCTCATTTTGTCTCACAACTCACCCATCTCCATTTATACCGCAGTGGTTCTATGTGTCTGTGTGTGTGCTCACACGTGTGTGTGTGTATTGCAACTTCATCGTTACCTTTTGGATCTTTCAAATTCATTCTGCCAAACTGGACCCTGTCTCCCACGTCATATAACCGGATGGAATTTAAAGCTTTTCCACTGGCCTTGCATTTTTGGCTAACTTACTACCTGGAAGTATTTTGAGGTTTATAGAAGAGTTGCAAAGATAATACAGAGTTCCTGTACCTCCGTGACCTAGCTTCCCCTAGTATAAATGTCTTGCATGACTGTGGCACAATTCCTACAACACAATGGACTGAGCTGTATGTAGCCTGACATTTGGGTTTCACCAGTTTTTCACTAATGTCTTGTCTCTCTTCCAGGATCCATTCCGAGATCCCACATTGCACTTCAGGGTGTTTCATATTTTGATATTCATTTCTTCCTATACACTTAAGAGTCTTTGTTACCACTAAAAGTAAATTAAAATTTGAGGAAACAAATATTGTTACCTATCCTTTAAATACACTTTTCAGGTCCCGTTCATTGACCTTTACCCATGATGCAATGAGAATCCCAGAGAGTAGCAGAACAATTAGGCAGCTGTGTGTTGTAGGGTGAAGATGCTTATGAAGGCAGGTGCTATGGGTGATGTGTGAAAATCAGAGATGAGAGTATCTCCCTGGGTGATAAGCTAACTAATGGCTCCCAGGGCGATCCAGGTCCCAATTCCTGGAGCCTGTGACTACTACCTCACATAGCAATGCAGACTCTGCAGAGGCAGTTAAGTTAAGGACCTCGAGAAGAGGGGACTGTCCTGAAATATCTAGGTGAGTCCTAAACGCACTTGCAAGTCTCCTGTGAGAGGGTGGTAGAAGGAGATTTTACTACACAGAAGAGAAACCCATGTGAAGACAGAGCAGAGAGATTCAGACATGCTTTGCTGCCAGCCTTGAGGAAGGGAGGAAGGAGCCATGAGCTGAAAAAATGCAGCACTGGAAGCTGGAAAAAGCAAGGGAATGGATTTCCTCTAGAGCCTCGGGGGAAATCACAGCTTTGCTGATACCTGGGTTCGGACCCATTTTGGACTTCCAAACTCCAGAACTGCAGGAGATTAAGTCTGTGTTGTTTTAGGCCACCACCTCTGGTGATTTGTTACAGCAGCCACAGGAAACTAATACAGCCTGTCACGTAGAACAATGGGCTCACGATAAATACTTGTTGACCTAACGTTACCAGACGTATATCTTCCTCCCAAATCCACCACACTGTGCTGTCTAAAAAGAAAGATGCCCCCTTTCCGCTATGTTTGAGTGAGAATGTTAACCAGCCTCCTACAACTAAAATGCCCTTTAAAAACATCGAGTCCACATTTGGCAGTCTCTACCACAGCTGAAAGCGTGCAATGACCCCGGAGTTTCACTGCTCCATGCATTTGCTGTAGGAATGTGAATATGTGGCCTCCAGACGGCACGTGCAAGAGTGTTAAGAGCAACACTGTCCATAAAAGGCAAAACCTGGCAACCATTCAAACGGTCATCAGAAATAAAACAGAAAAATAAATCTTAGTATGGCCGCACAATGGGATGCTATACTGGGGTGGGGGGTGCAAAAATAGGTTTACAGTTGTTCCTAGGGAAAATAACACAAGTTAATAAATAATAATACAGGAATAAACCCTGTACTTGTTATACTCACAGCTGTCAACCTACCTTTGCCTGGCCCTGTGCGACCACAGAATGAATGGGCTACAGCTACATGCGGTGACATGGATTGATCTCACAGACACGAGGAGGAACGGAATGAATGAGACACGAGGAGGAACGGAATGAATGAGACACGAGGGTGTCCGTGCTGCGTGGTTCCATTTCTGTAACATACGAAACCGGAGAACCTAACCGGAGATGTGAGAAGCAGCAGGGTGGCTGCCTTTGGGAGAGTGGGGGTGGGGGCTCAAAGGGGGCAGGCTTGGGGAAACGGGTAGTGTTCCAGTCACCGACCTGGGGTGGCGGTTACAGGGAGGAGCTCAGCCTGTGAGCACTTACATATGATTTCTTGGATGAATATGAGTTGTGTAAAAAGTCGCCCACGAAACCCAAGCTGGGAAACAGTCGCTCGGCCGAGCCCACCCGCTCCCAAAGCCGCCTGCCACCGAGAGCTGGGCTACACGCCAGAGGGGCACATGAGGTCTGCCTGTTACCGTAATTACATCCTGGGAACGCGCAAAGCCCTTGTTTTCCCTTCCCGTCTGTAATGTTGTGGGGACACGGGCTGCAATTACAGCCCTGAAATATGCAACATAAATACATACATCCACGCAGGGCTAGGTGAGGCCTGTTCATTCACACGGCAGGACCAAACCAGAAAGCGCAGCCCAGCCGCCACCTGCCTCCTGCCACCCCGCCACGCCGCAGCCTTCGGACCCTGCGGGCTGCCTGTGGGAACAAATGCCCCTGAGCAGACGGTGTGCTAGGACACAGCCCCTCATTTAAAAATGACATGAAAAACCACAGGGCAAGAACTTGTTATCGATTTTAATACCAACAAATGGTTTTGTTTGGGAAAAGACTCTTGTCTTTTTTGGGGGGGAATTTAACCTCCTTGGTCATTCATTTAACCTCCTCTATCATTCAAGAGGAGCTGGGAGCGAATGGCGTAGCAGCTGATGTGAAATGGAACCATGTTTCCTCAGCACTACAGACAGGATGCCAGAGGCAGGCTGAGGGGCGATCAGTGGGCTGGAGTCCATTTGATTCTGTGAGATCCTTTCAGGTGAAGCACAGAGGGTGTTAGTGATGCCCCAGAAAAAGGTGGATGGGGGTCTGAGCCCTAGGTTTTGTGTGAGTTATTCCCATCGGGCATTTTCAGTTCGTGCCCTTACTCCCTGACATGCAGGCTGACGGTCCGCACCTCACACCTCTGGCCCATCTAAGCACAGACCCCAGGAGCCACAGGTAAACCTGTGGGAGGAGTGAGCACTGATGGGATTTGGGAGGCTCCTCTGCACTTCAGACAAGGTAACCCAAAACGAAATGGAAATAATTCTGAAATGGTCTGCTGGTTTCAATGATCTGCCTCAAATCCCCTTTCCAGAAGTATGGATCCCTGGAGCTGACTCAATTGCAAAAATGCCTGATTTTCAAATCCATGTTTGTACAAAGAAGTGTGCCCACACCTTGCTCTTTCTCTCCCCCACCCCCACCTCTGAGTCGCATTATATACACACGCAGGCCTGTGAGAACACACGCAGTGAAGGGGTCCCCCGTCCTACAACATTTGTGTTCGTTGAGACGTGTAGCTTTTTGCACAGGTAGACGCTCTCACCTTCTGCTTCTGATGTGGGAATGACAAGGTAGCAACCAATCGCAAGAAAAGTTACGGCCACGCACCATTCAGGTACAATACAAAAAGAATTCAAATCATAAATTCTCCCAACATCTTCACAAATGGCTACATGGAAAAAAAACTAGCTGTGTGGCTAGTCTTCCCCTCCCGGGGTTGAGTCAGTTCCTCGAATGACAGGGTCGCAGCCCTCCCACAGTGCCAGGTGCCAAAGGGCCCGGGCGAGGTCTGACCCAGGCAGAAACCGAGTCAGGCCGGGACAACCGGAAGTGAGGCTGCAGACGCAGAAGGGCACTGGGGGCTTCAAAGCAGGAAGGCAGTGGTTACACTCAACATTGTGCATAAGTTGTCACAGCCTTTCTGTGCTTCAGTTTCTCTTTCCTTCCTTTACTGCACGAAGTGGCAACGATGAGCCCTGCCCTCTGTTAATCTCACACATCACTCAGCGTGAGGAGAAATGTTGTTTTTCAGCGAGACAAACACACACAGAGATGGAGAAAGCGGGGTTGGGGTACTGGAAATCTCTAAACATTTCATAATGGCGCTCACACCATTTTCCTGTAGATCCACCACACAACCTCTCTCTGTAAGGCTGAACAAACAGAAAAAATAAGTAGAAATGATATTAAAGGCCCCCTGAAATAAAAATACTATAATAATGATCAGGACTCATAAGAAATATCTTCCTATGAGATAGATTTACTATAAAGAAAAAAGAGAAAGGGAATGTCTGGGAAATTTTCTTATTTGTTTTTCAGTACAATCCGAGGGGACTTTTGTCAGGAAAATTGAAGTAAATGGTATCTTGAACAAAGTTCAGCAAACTTTTGCTTGAAAAGACCAGACAGTGGATGGCTTTGAGGGCCACGGGGTCTCCTTTGCAGCCCCTCAACGGGCTTCCAATAGCAGTCGACAACATGTCAGGGTGGATGGGGCCCCATCCAGACTTCAGCTGCAGTTTGTCTCTGTGTCTAATCCAGAAAGAAGGCTCTGGGCTCAGGAGAGCTTACATGGGTGGCAGAAGAAACCCCCCCTGAAAGCAGTAAGCGGCAGAAAGCACAGTGAGCACACTCGCTTCCTAAAGTGCGTTGGTGGTCAAAGCACCGTGCTGTATCCCTGGAACCAAAACAGAACAGAACGGAATGTCAACTGAAATTGACAAATAAAATTAGAAACAAGAAGTCAAGACACACTTGAAGAGCCTTCCCAGAACTTGGATGGTAGTGAGAATAAACATGAGACCTGGAGAACCAAGCTGGGGACCCAATATGTGCCTATGAGGAGCCCTCCAAGGAGAGAACAGCACAGAGCAGAAGTAGGATGATGATGATGATGATACTAATAATAATCCCTTTCTGAGTTGAAGACTTGAGGCCGCAGATTGGAAAAGCCTATTTAAATCAATGCAAAAGAAATGAAATAGACACATATACATATCCTGATAAACCTCACTGATATCTAGAGAAAATTCTATAAACCTTCAGAGAGGTAAATGGAAAAGAAAACCTACTAAGGAATCAGAATCCCATTGGCCTCAGGCTGCTCTCTGATATTGATTGCTCAGAGAAACAGAAATTTCAACAATTGGAGGGAAAAAAACACCCAACCAAGCTGTCATTTACATGTGATGTCAACAGAAGGACACTCTGGGACATTCCAGGGCTTAGAAATTACATCACCAGTATTCCTTTCATGAAATAAAAAGTCTTAAAGGGGAATGCTGATTAAAAAAAAAAAATGTTGATTTCCTAAGAGACAGATCAAGATTAAGAACCCACAGGTGAAGAATGGGAATGTAACAGACCTACGAGCTGTGAGAAGCTGTTACTGAGTGTAATTTCAATGATAAAATAGTGGGGATGTCAAAAACAAAGTTGAAAGGAATGAATACATTCTGAAATTATTATGATATAAAAATATTAATGGTCTTAAATCCTAGGCCATACGAGCCAATACTGGAAACTGGAGCAAGGGGAAGGGCATGAATATACTGTTTAATTCTTCACTTCAATATTTATGAATATTTAAATATACTTTCAAACCACTGTTTAAGGGTAACCACTATTGAGTTAAAAATGGATGAATACTTTCCAAATCATCAAAGAGAGGAAGAGAAAATCTAATATATGGAACGAAAACTAACAGGAGCCATAAAAAAGGAAACAGAAAGTACATTCATTAAAAGAAACACAGAAAGCTTCAAGATAAAGCAGAGGACGGGCTGCCTTATGAAGTAGTGGGCTGTCATTAGAAATCACGCTTGCTATTTCATCACATGGAGAAAAGTACACAATGAAAAGTGGGGGAAAGGCATCGTATAGAAATACATTATACATATGTTACATTATTTCAACTTTGTATATATTTACAGCACATGTGTATAGAAAAAAAGCCACAGAAATATACTCATGTATCAATAACAATTTTTGAAGGCGATTTTTATTTTCTTGTTTATTCTTTTTCTATATTTTCTGCAAACTATATATATATATTTCTATAATCCTTTTTTAAAAGCAATAGCATTGGTTTTTTAAATGGCAGTTCGAGGGTGACGTGAAATCAGACTGATCATCCTTCCCCCGGTAGAGAAAGGGGCAGAGATTATCTGCCCTGCATTGGCGCCACTCGCTCAGGCCGGAAGGTGGATTTTCCTGTACCCTCTTAGCCCCCAGGATTCTCAGAGCACCTGAGAAAACAAGTCACCGTGGCAGCTTTCCTTTCCAGCAACCTTACCACGTATGTTGGGCAGTGCTCTTTAATCCTCACAAAGCCCAGAGAGGCCGACACTACCACCCCATTGGACAGATGAGGCCACTGAGGCCAGAGCAGAGAAGCCTGCTTGAGGTCACAGGGCAGGGAAGAAAAGCTGCCAGGACGGGAACCCAGGCAGCCGGTGCACAGCCTGTGTGTTGAATCCCCTCTCTTTTGTTTCTGGCAGTTCAGCAAAACTTGTCCGACTCCACTGCTATTATTTTCTAATCCGTTCATTCTCCGCTCTGGCCTAGGAGGACCCAACTGCGAGGCTGCTATCTCCCACCTTCAGCTGGACCAGGAAGGCAAATGCCCCAGATTCACTCACAAAGACCCTGCAGGCCACACCCCCTGAGAGCTTTCTGAGCAGACAGTCTATCCCTCCAGCCTCCTTTCAGGGGATAAAACAGAACCAAATTCATCACAATCCACCCACCCCCGCATCCTTCCCTGAGAAACTGACCACTGAGTGGAGGCCCACGGCCTGTCCAGTATATGCCAGAGTCCTGAACGCCTCTCCCCACGGGCCCACCACCAGCCAAAGAAACCCGTACTGGCTGTCAGCCAAATGAATAAAATCGGTATCTTCACCTAAACGGGAGGGGAGGGGAGGGGAGAGGAGGAGAGGGGAGGGGAGGGGAGGGGAGGGGAGGGGAAAGGAGAGAAGGGGAGGAGAGCGCTTACCTCTGAATTGCAATGTTACTAGGACACAGTTTGCTGTAATAATACCAATTAACATTTCTCCCCCACTTTAATAGTTTCTAGTACAGGGTAAAAATAGCAGTACACGTGGTGCTGAGATGCAAAAATTAACAATGAGAATGTGCACTGGAAGAGCCTGGCTCCAGCTCACTGGGGAAGGAGAGTGAGTGAGTGTTGGAATATTACGGGAGACTGAGGGGGGCCTGCAGAGAACCCACCAGAATGAAGGGTCTTCCTTCATCTTGCTCCTCTTCTGACCTGAGCTGCCAGATGTGCCGACCAAAGGCACCTGTGGAAGGGTGAAGTGGCATTGGACCTGGGATCAGAGATTTGATTGTCGCGCCCCCACCCTGCCACTAACTAGTTGTGTGACCCTGCTGGAGTCTGGTAACTTCTCCAAGCTGATGCCTTGTCTGTAAAGTGAGACTGGAGATGCCCAGTGCCTGCTTCACGGGTAAAGGTACCATTTAAGTGCCACAACACATATGAAAGGGCTTTGCAAATTGTAAAGTGTGATTCATATGTTAGGGGAGGTCCCTAATATCTGGCGGCAGTAGTAATGCAGGAGACATCTGCCAACACAACCTTTATTGATTACCAAAAGGAAAATGGCCGTGAGTTAGCCCCTCCACCCTCAGCAGGCTCGAGAAAGCCCAGTAGCACAGGCATTCTACTGCACATGCTCAGTAGACCTTGTGGGCCAGCACCTGTCTTCAAGGATGTTTCTCAGACGAAGTCATCTTGTCCTGAAGACAAAGGGGACCTGGCTGGAAGCAGTTTGTGTCATAGTTCTGAGATATTTGGTGAAGAGAGAGGATGTCCGGTCACATTCGAAACACATCCTGAGAGCTGGCTCCCCTGTAAGGACCATTGCTCAGAGCTGGACGAGCTATGGAGGGCCCCGGGGGATGGCCACCGTGAAGGTATGAGGGTGAAGCAGTGGGAGGCCCCCCTCCTGCTTTTCACTCTCTTCTGCACATGCTCCCCTGTTCCCCAGACCTCACCCCAGCAACCCAGGACACACAGACCATAGACCGGGATGATTTCATGACTTCGTCTCAACCACCCACAGGATGACTGTGCTGGGTGGGTGCTCACAGATGAGCTCCTCAGGACTCCCTGGGCTCCACAAGGTGTCGAGGAGTCTTGGGGACCATTGGAAGGACAGAGAGGGGAGCCCTGAAACCGCTTCCCTCTTCACTTCCCCACCCCACCCATCAACTTCAACCCGAATTGATTTTTATCAGTTTTTGACTTCCATGTAAAATTTTATTCAAATAAAAAGTTATTGGTCTAAAAAGCTTCAAAATCTTTGTCCTAGAGGCATGTAAAAATCATGACTGAAGTCCAGGGAAAGAGGATTTGGTCCCCAGACTGAAGCGAAGTCACCTAAGATTAGCCTCTTCCCCTACTGAGACCGTGACAATGTTTTCTTAGCGGGAAAACAGAGTCCGACAGTAACACCATCTGGAATTCCTCCACCGCATGGCCACTGCACCTGCAGACAGGGAACTGTCCCACCCACGGAGAAAGCCCTTCCTCCCTCTCATGCCTGTGGAGCCCGGGCCCCGGGACCTGGAGTGGCAGCTCTGGCGGGATGAGCCCAAATGAGCAAAGTGCCATCGCAGACTTGAAGGGACATGGGCAGAAGGTTTGGGGGAAGGAAAGAAAGCAGAAAGACCAGGAGGAGAAAGCTTCTCCCTTCGGAGCCGGAGGAGAGAGGGCTGGAAGAGCACCCGTAAGCCCATCTGCTTCTTTTTAAATGCACATTTTTGGAAAAAGAGAAGGTTCGGGAAGCAGATGCCAGTTTAGAGCTAGAGAGCATCCCCTTCAAAGGGTGTAGAAAGCACATGGGTGAAAACAGGTCACCGTCCCGGGTGCTCACATGGGCCAAGGGGGCCTGGTCTCGCCCTGGGAAGCCTCAGGAGGTCAACGACTACGCACAACTTGGCCCAGCTTCTCCCCCTGGGACATGAGAAAGCTTGAAGCTCCACTGCGTCCAGCCCCACCAACTGAGGCAGGTAAGTGAGGCGCAAAGGTCCCAGCAAGACATGAACAGCACCCCAACAGCAATCTTCTCTAGTTGTGTAAGCCACCCCCAACTTCCATCTCTCCCATCTTTTCTTTCCCTAATCCTCCATCTTCCTCCTTTTTGGGTTTTGTAAACATTTTCTGTGTTCTCTACCTCTGCGCTCTTTCCAAAGATTGAAGTGAAACTGCCGACCCCGTTATCAAGAAGCCTCAGTAAGTGTGACCGTGGAGGTGGCGTTTGTTCACATACTCCTGGCGTCCCGAGCGATTAGCAGGAAGCTCCTGTGGGAGGAAGTCACCCATCTGGAATGTGTTTTAGCCTCTTAGAGAAACCTGCACTGTCACCGCCTCTTAGCTGGCCGTCACCATCGAGAGCGGCTCCCCAAATAGTCCTGTCAGGTAAAGCCACCCACAGGCTGTTTCACACGAGCAAAGGCTGCCACCTGGGCTGAGAAGTTATCGGTGGGGACAGGGGTCGAATCCCCACAGGCCCTGATTTTCCTGCCTGCTTCCTTGTCTCCTGATTCATCAAGAAACCAAGCAGGAGAAGGAGCTCTCAGCCCCCGCCCTGGGGTCCTCCCCACAGCTTTGCCGAATGGCTGGTCTTGGGGCCAAAACCGTGTGAGGTTCACTGACCCACTGTGGGGAGGCGTGGCTTGCATTGCTTTTCTAGAGCTGAATCAGTCACACTCTCTTTTGGCCCAGGGACCATTAGGCAAGAGCCCAGGGTTCTATCTGAGGCCACCAGCCAAAGCTGTTTGCTGTCCCTCTGTGAGGGACATGGGAAAGACCTTGGCCTTGTTACCAAACTGTTTTGGACAACTTGGCCCACTGATCCTAGGCTCTGAAAACCGGTCCACTCATAGTTCGCTCTCCCCAAGGACAGGTTTGCTTCACAGCACATTTTCTTGGTCTTCAATAGACAGCAGGGAAATTAACACAGGGAGGCCACGGTAATGGCCCCAAATCACACAATGAAAAAGCGGTGAACCAGGGACCCAGACTTTCAAGAGAGCCTCCCGCAGGTGGTGTAGGGGTGCATTGCTTTGGTCTTTCTAACACTTTCAATAATGGCGTCATTCGGGACAGCGGCATCGAGTGGGAAAACGTACCATCCCCAGTGACAACGCTGCTGAGACGTACAGCTGCTTGCCCGGCCGTGGGATCCTCGCTGGCTCACTTTGGAATGCCGACATCCCACCACAGCATAGTTAAAATGTTCCAAATCTCTCAAAATTAATGAAACACCTGTCCCCTCCAACGCCTCAGAGGTAATTACATGTGGCTCTCACACGCCCAGGCTCCAGCTGGCTCACTGGCTGGTTCCCAGGCGTGCCTGGGTGTGCTCCCTGGTCATGCTGGTGTGGCCACGCTGGAAGAGCCCCTCCTAGTTCCCCATCCTCTGAAAAAAAGTGGCAGAAAATTTGTGTCCGGTATCAACTGGGCGTAAGATATGATGTAATTATGACAAAGATAGAAAAATCTCTACAGTGAAACTATAACACTTTAAAAGACACCCATGCAGTATTGTTAAGTTATAGTTCACATTTAGGAGAATATTGAGAAATTGGCTCCATGCACCACTTTGTAAATTAATGTTTGTACATATATACCATGCATGTCCTACACAAGTCATTTTTTTCCTAACACTGTTATTAGTTTGCACACTCAATCCCAGTGAACTCGGGAGGAAAGAAATTCTGGTCTCAGCAGTACAAGGAGCTGAGTGAAGCCAGACAGGGACGTCCTGGCCTCCTGGGGAAAAATGTCAAAAGGCCCAACAGTGCTCCTAGGGCCCGTCTCCATGCGTGCTGCCGGGACCTCTCTCCCACCCCCTGCAGGAGTGGGAGAAGCAGAACGGGGTGAGAAGAGAGGCAGAGGGCTGGTTTAGGATAAGTCATCAAAAATGGAGAGCAGGTCCTCTCAGCTCTTCCAGGAACAGCTCCCCTCCCCCTACACACGCTATATTTATGCACATACTGTTACACACACATTTGAAGAGAAAAGGAATTATATAACACATCAGCTGTTCCTTTTCACGAGCCCAGTGGAGATCAATCCTGTAAGTAGAGATGCCTGTGGGCACGTTCAGGGATTTCTACAGGCAGTGAGAAAAAAGGCCCACTCTCTCTGGGGCTTAGAACACAAGCCCTGGAAGACTTAGAAGTGTCCAGCGGGGGTGGGGGTTGGAGGGTCCAGGGAGCCTATCCAAGATGTTATTACCAAGTGTTTCCTCTCTGGAGCCTCAGACTTCCCATATGAGCCAGCCGCACACAGCACAGAGCTGGATTTTTGGTGGGGAAGCCAAATTGAGCTCTGAAATGTGCACAGGGAAAAAAAGTGTTTTATGGTAGCAAAGGGCCCAGCACATAGTAGCTGCTCACTTTTTCTCATCTTCCACCCTCTCTCTTCCCCTCCTGATTAAGCCCAAGCTATGAAGCAGTGATTTTGACCTTCCCAGGAGCCAGCTTTTGCTAAAGATTGTGCAGGGGAACCCAGTCCAGTCACATGAGCCTGTAACCATGGAAAGCCTCTCCCAACTGTGGTTTGTAGGTGACGGGACCAAGGAGGAAGGTTCAAAGAGATGCAACGTTGCTGGTTTTGAAAATGGGGAAAGGGGTCATGATCCAAGGAACATGGGCAGCCTCTGGAAGCTAGAAAAGGTGGACGAAGACTCACCCTTGGAACCTCCAGAAGAGAACGAAAGCCTGCCAGCATCTTGATCCTAGCCCAGTGAGAGCGAGTCTGGCTGACTGTCAGACAGCACACTTGGGTTGTTGCTGAGTAACTTTGTGGTGATCCATTATAGCAGTGACAGGAAACGAACACACGGCTGGACCCTGCGGAGCTGTCTGTTGCCCCTGCCCTTCATCCCTCCAGGGCTGACTTCTCTGAAGGTGCCCCTGGCTGAGTCCTCCCCGCAGGGAAGCTGCTCACCTCACCTGTTGTTTCTCTGCAGCTCCTTGGCCCAGCCCCCTGCCAGGAGAGCAGCAGCCTGGCCTGTCCTCCAGTTTCAACTGGCCCTGGTTCCTTAACTGGGCCCCCAAGTCTTGTTTCTAGTCCCTGGGACCCTTGGAGTTCCAAGCTCATCCATCAGAACAACAGACCACAGACCTGTGGGAGTGTGAGGAGGAGAGGGGCTCTTTTAGGCTCTGATACCCAGCTTCACTCAGGTCCCCGGAGGCGGACTTGCAAAACCCCACCCATCAGTGCCTGCGATGCAGGATTGCTGTCCACACATAAGAGCGAAAAAGGAAGCGCGTGCCATTCCTCACCTAGTCTGGGCACACCCTCTAACCTGGTTTTGTGCTGGCCCTTTAAGCCACCAGGACCAAGCTGGGGTAGTGGGGACAAAAGCAAATCTTTAGAACAGGGACCCTGGGAAGCTGAAAGCAGAGAGGCGAGAACTGTCAGAGAAGCCGGAAGCCCCTCTTGGCAGACAGCAGTGGTGGCAGTGGCTGCGGCACCTCCGGGACTCGCTCCCAGCTGACTACCCCCTAAGCCTGCCAGGGGCCTGGAACCCAGTTGTGGGCTGTCAGCAGAGACAAATTTAGTACCAATGATCTCATCTTGCAGAACAGCCTCAGGGCCTCAGAGTGCTCTGGGCAACATCATTCTGACAAGGTGGAAAGTGGACGTCACTGCTGGTCCCATAATGTAGGCAGAGGCCCAGGGGTCCTTCCTTCAGCTGGCCAAAGAGAGCAGGTGCAGATGATGGCAGCAGGTAGCGGGCAGCAGGCTGGGAGAGGCATGGGGCGTTGCCCCCGCTCCTCCCCTGGGTCCCAGAGACCCCAGGTTAGCAAGCTGGTATTTTAGGGCAAGTCTACAGATTCTGACATGCTCGGTTTGAAATGACTGGCAAACACTAACCAACGCTGTAATTGGGACATGGTGCTATGTCCCCGAGAACTTCCCCTCGTGCAATGCCAGGACATTACGTGGCAGAGTATTTATAAGTGTAGCAGCAGGCAGAAGGTGGGGGACAGCACCGCTCATTCCCCCTGTTGTTCACTGCAAATAAGACCAAAGGCCTGCAAAGGGGGTGATTGTCCCTTGTCCCTTGAAGTGAGTCAGTGGCAGAGAAGGTTGAGAATCTGTCTCCAAGTGCAAACTCAACTTCCTGCCACTAGCTCAAGCCACCTCGCTGTGGCCCAGCAGCTGGTTTTCTGGCTTATTTAGCCGGAGACTTTTGCTGGTCAGTTCCCTTGTGGTTTTCCAATGTGTTTCACAATCAGGTTTTCCTTCATGCTTTGGAGCAAAGAGGCCACAGTGGCCACTCCAATGCTGCTCAAAAGTCACAGGAGGGCAGTGGCAGGTGGGTCCTTGGCCAGGGTGAGGACACCTGGTTCCTGCTTCTGTAGCCAAGGGACAGGGCCCCAACGAACCTTCCTGATGGAGGGAGGTGTGGAAATACTAAAAAGAGTACTCTAATATTAGAGTATTAAGAGGACTTAATACCTCTCAAATAGGAAGAAATACATTCCTAAATATCAAATAAGCATCGGTACTTCTAAAAGGTAGGCAGAAAAGAGAGGTCCATATCACACCACTAACGGTCATGGACAGTGACAGTGAATAAATGTTGTCCTCCAAGAAAGGCCAGGTTCACAGCCAAGCACATGGGGGTCAGTGCCATGTCAGACTGAGCTGCTTCAGAGCAGAGGAGCCCCTGGAGAGCAGAGGCTGGGAGTCTGGTCAAGTCCATCCTGGGAAGTGCCAATGGATGGAATGAGGGGTGTCAAAGAAACCAATCAAAGTGTGCGGAGAAGTGGGAGTGAGCACCAAAGGCAGCGTCATTACGGTTGAAGGAAGAACAGGTCCACAAGCAGCTTAGAACAGAGCTGGGAGCATCTCTTTAAGTCAGGATGTTAGAAAAACCACAAAGAGAAACTGCAACACAGGGCAAGAACCAACAACCAGAGCAGGCGTTAGGGCTGCACAGCAGGACCTGGCGGACAGAAGCTGTGTCAGCCACAGGGACAGAGCATCCTCAGAGGGCTCGGACCCGGAGCCCGGGGCCAAGGCCCTGTCACGCACACATGCACACACTCCCGCCACACTGGGGCATTTGGAAAAGAAACAGAATGAGTTCAGATTGTGAATCATTTATCCTGTAGAGGAAAAAGGAGATATTTTTTTTTCTGCTGCTCTTTTAATTAAATGTTAGCTCATAAATCATAGCCCTAGTTGCCAGCCTACAGGAAGTGGTAGGAAGGAGCCCAAGCTTTTCAGAGCTGAGTGTGCCCTGCCTGAGCCCCTTTCCCTCACCCAGCTTACTCTCCCCAGCCCCTCACATGCAGTGGGAGCACAGCGAGTGGCCAAGGGTGGCCCAGCAGAATTCCATCTCTCATCTTCCTTGCCGGGCTGCCTGACGTTCTTCCAAAGAGCTCTTGAGTGAGTGTGCATGCTCACATACACAGTTAAACCCCACAAGGGCTGGTTAGTGTGTCTATTTGGAGCATCCAAGGTTTCCCGTAGAGACCCCCCACCTCTGGAGACCTTCCACACTCCCAGCTGGGTTCATGTGGCTGTTTACATTCGTGGAGTTTGAACACTCTTCTTAGGTGTTTACTGAGCACACCAAGTCACGTGATCCTCACCATCTTCTAAGGTTTTATTAGTGTTTTTCCTCCTAGTAAATCCAGGAAGGCTCTACATTTGTGAAGCCTGATTATCCTCAGCTCATTCACAAAAGAGATGAAGTGTGCATACATTCATATGCTCCCAGCTCAAAAGGTGAAATACGTGTGGATAAACAATTTGTCCAAAATCAGAAGTGCAGCCAGCAACGAAGTCGAGATTTCCCAGCTGTCAGTTCCGACTCTTCTTGTAGCATGCAGGTCTGGTTCTTAACAGGTTAGAGGCCTGGGCAACCCCAGATAAAGACCTGGGCAGACACTAGGTTCTTAACACTGCCAGGATGTCTTGATGTGGAGGAGGGGAGCAGCAGGGTAGCATTCATTGGCTCCTTTGCTCCTTCTTGCTTTCCTCTGCCTTAAGAGAATGGTTGCCATGACCACTGAGGAAGTATCTTGTTTTCCTATTTTCAAGCTTCTTCTCACCTAAGCATCTTAAAGTGCTGTGTATGTATGCCTACACTTACTTATCTTCCTACTTTTGGGGAGAAATGGGGACAGAGAAAGAGAATCCCCTTTAAGGATGGAAATAAAGAGAGCTTTGTTGCAGCTTCCTATCCAGAGTCTACCCATGATGCCATGGGCTCCTCTCTCCCCATGTCTCCTCATCTAACCCATCTACTCCCATCAGTTTCCGCCCGGGACAGAGAGACTCTAGACAAAAACGAAGGTGTGACGCTCCCCTTCCCCTGTCCCCAGACCTACGCCCCGTCAAAAACAAATGTAAAGCAGAGAGATTAAGTTATCACTAAGCTAATTATGGGAATCACACTTAGGCTGGCTGCTGGGAAGCCAGGTCAGCAGGCAAGAGGCATGAAAATTAAAGGCAGATGCAGGAAGGCACTCAAAAAAGCAACTGGGAGACTCATTACCATCACACAGAGGAGGAAGAAGCCACTCTGCTGTTTGAGGCGCTGTCCATCTGGGCAATAGTCAGAGCATTTGACAGCTAAATAGCTCTACTCTGTCATCATCTTGCAGCCGAAGTGGGTGAGTCAGAGGTAAACTGATTAGATGGTGTGCTGCTAATTTCCCAGAGAGAACACGAGGGAGGCGGGGCTCAGTACAGGAAGGCAGAGTACAGGGGGCACCAGCCCCAGCTCAAGTGCAAAAAGGAGGGCCTGGCTCCTAAGTGTGCATGTATGGGGTGCGCACGGGTGTGCATGGGGTGAGGCACGTATGGATGTGTATGATCCCAGTGTGCGTATACATGTGGGAAGGGGCACATAGCCATGCCTGTATGCGTACATGTGTTATCAACCTGAAGATGGAAGGTGAAGGAGGGCTTCAAAAGCATCAGAGGGCCCCTTCTAGCACATTTCCAACAGGGCAACTCCTTCCAAGCTTTCTGTGATTGACAAGGCCCTCAAAACTGCTGCCGCTGGCTCAGCCATAAAAATTCGTATCATTTTGCCCAGTTCTGGACACTCGGTGACTCCTCCTGTATCATCAGTACGATGGGAGTGGAAGACATGTGGGCCTAAAAATTGGCAGTCTACAAAAGGAGTCTGAAAGTCAAGAATCAATGATTTTTCAAACCAATCCACATAATCACTCTGTCCCTTAGTCACCAAATTTATAAAGCCTCTCATTATGGAGCCAGAGCTGCCTCAGGACATACAGTCACCCTGGGCAAATTGGTCAAGATAATGCTTATGAGTGGATCACCATAAATTGAGAATACAATGCTACATAGGGCCAGGAAGAAAGAGCTGAGAGGGTAAAAGTGGGAAAAGTAGGTACAGGGCTGGGAGAGTGGCCAAGAAGCTCGGGTTAAGGGGACAGATATGAAGGAAAAAGAAGAAGGTGGGGCAGATTGGTGGGGACAGAGGCTAAAAAAGAGATGGCATTATCAGGCCCCCAGCTCCAGCCGGAGGGCCTGCCAAGCAGTTAGGGGACACGACTAAGCAGAAGCAGCCGTCTACCAAATGAGTGAGGACAAGGACCCTGGATGACCTGCCACAGGAAAAACGACCAGGAGCTCAGTCCCAGAGGCAGTTTGTTGGGAGAGAACATGAGGACCGAAAAGACAAGGACACACCCCGAGTGTGTCCCAGGGGGCAGGTGGGTGGTAAGCGGAAAAGCACAGCTTGTCTGTTCTCCAGAAACCCTCCCGCCCCTCCCCAAGGCCATCGCCCACTCTGCGGCAGGATCTGATCTGGGCTGCAGCGTAATTGCTTCTTGAGAGGAAAATTGCCCATGGAGGTTGCATTGGTGAAGCAAGAATTGCCACGCACGTGGGAATCCCATTGTTTCTCAGGTGGGATCCTGTTCCTTGGTGTTTAAACTTAGCCTGGGCCCTTGAAGACTCAAAATGCACATAACCATGGCTGAAGGCTGAACGGGAGGACCTGTGTCCCCGGTGTGGCTGGGACACTTAAATGCCGAACTACAGGCACACTGACCAGGTACAGGAGGCCAGGTGACCACTTCTTCTCACAGCTGTGGAGATAAGATTTACCAACAGCCTGAGAGCAAAGCCTCAGCAGAGTCCATTATTAGATAAAGCAGTCAAAGGGAAGACCTTAGATTGAATCTCGGGACCTCTGGTGACTTACTCAGTCCCTTTCCTCACGTGTAAGACAGGGATGGTAGTATTTACCCTGGAAGAAAATGTTGAGGGTGACGTGAGATAATCAAGGTACGTGAAGCACACAAAACACCTAGGATGGAGCCTGGTACCTGCAGGTGTTGAAAGCACAGGGTTTGCTCCCCATCCTCTCTTTGTTGCCAGCTCCCTTCCCAGGAAGGGAAAATGAGCCCTTCCTAAAGAGCTATGTGATTCCCAAAGGAGGTCAAGGTCAGGAGGCATGGGTTCTCCTTGGCCGTGCTGAGCTCTCATCAGTCACTGATTTCAAACCCAAGTCCTTCCCAATCACCACCATCCACACCACCCTCTCCCTGGGATGAACAGAGCACCTGGGCCTGCTGTCCAGGGCTCCCAGGGCTCCCAGGCCTCCTGCGGAGGTGGCTCCTCTCCTGCTGGCCCTGTGGGTGTGGCAGGTGACTCCGCACCTGCCTGTTCACCCCCTGGATTCTCTGATACACTTGTGCAATCAACACCCAGGGACCTGGGAGACAGGATCCAGTGTTGGGCAGCTTTTGTCTCTGAGGAGGGCTGTGCCCCCTCCCACACCAAAGTGAACTTGAAGTTTCAGAGGGTTGGTTCAGGTACCCTTGACAGCCCATAAACAAAGCCTTAACATGGCAGGCAGCCTCTAAAATGACCTCAACGACCCCTGCTTCCTGGTATTCGCACCCTTGTGGAAGCCCCTGAGTGTGGGCTGGACCACTTGACTGAGTCCTAGTGAATAGAATACAGCAAAAGTGATGAGGTATCACTTCTGAAGTCAGGTTTCAAAAAGACTGTGGCTCTCCTCTTGTACATCCTCTCTGTCTGTCTGTCTCAGCTGCCGTGCTGTATGAATACCTGCCATGGGGAGACCCATGTGGCCGGGGACTAATGTCTCTAGTGGGGACCGGAGGCTTGCCAACAGCCACGTGTAAGATATTGAAAGCGGATTGTCCCCCACTGCAGCCGTGAGCCCGTGGACGACTGCCGTTCCAGCTGACACCTGGACTGTCGCCTGTGTGCGGCCCGGAGCCAGAGGACCCAGCTAGGCCACACCGGGACTCCCGGCCCACGGAGTCCATACGAGAACACTCGCTGTTTTAAGGCTCTCTGTGTGGGTTAATTTCTAACACAGCAATCCGTAACTAACATACCCATGTCTCCTGGGCTGCGATGGAAGGTACGGAGTGCACGTGGGGGACTTGAGAGAGCTATTTTAGAAGTCCGTGCAAACGCCTCTATGAGAAACCGCAGCTGCTGGAAAAAACACCGTGATACCCCTGAGAGGCAGGCGGCTTGGCCACATTTACGGGAAGTCACTCAAGAACAAGCAGACCCCCAATCAGAGCTTCAGCTGGTGGGCTCTGAGTCAGTCCAGCTGCCACCGATATCGGCTGCCATGCTGTTCTCCTGTGATGCAGACTCCACCAGCTACGGGTCCAGCAGTAAGGGGACCACTTACAGCTGGGGCTCCACTTCCTCTTCTTGCCTCTGCCTCCTCCCTCTTCCTCTGGTACATCGAGTCTTTCATCCCTTCCCATCTTTGTTGTCTTGGTTACATGGCCAGACTCCTGATATGCTGCTAGTTTTCATTTTAATGACACGTTCTTGTAAAGCACAATATTTTACTTCAATTGCATGTGTCACTGGATAAATTCCTCCAGCGTGTCTGGCATTTCGGCACCAGCTGACTGAGCGCGTTCCATGATTTGGGGTGTTTCTGAAGCGCGTTCTTCAATGTTAATGTCTTTGTATTTTAATTTACGATCAGGACCACTTTGATATAAATGTGCATATATAAATATACACCCGTATGATTCAAAAAAGTGGCACACATGTATCAGTAAATCTTGACTTGGCAAAGCTCATTTAAAACCGTCTCCTTAAATCATGTGCACTTGCAACGATCATTTAAAAAATAGACGGAAGTAGTGTTTTCTGGGGATCTCAAGGTGTGTTCCGAGAGGATACCAGGGGGAGATTGAGTCTGTGCCCCAGTAACTGGCTTCAAGCAGCTTTGAGAGGAGATGCAGCAAAAACTGCCTTGTAGGGACCCCCCCCCCCGCCACCCTGTGCCTGCTCGGGCCAGCTCTGAGTGACCATCTGAGGTCTCCCCAGAGACACACAGGGACAGTGGTTGGGGCCAACACACAGTAAGAAAATGGGAGAAAATAGTGCCAGTGGGTCTTGATATTGTCTGAGAATGTAATCTATGCCCAAGAGGACACGGGCCAACTTAGCTGCCCTCCATAGCTACCTACCAAGTAAACATGAACAAACAATCTTGAAGCCCAGCAGAGGAGACGAGAAGGAGGTGGGAGGAGGACCACGAGAAGGGGAGTTGACATTAGGCGAAGTTGCTCTGAAGGACAGTCCCTAGGATCCCCAGGCCTACAGCACTAATGACAGAACAGCCACCTCCTGTCCCTGCTCAGATGTGAGATCCAAGGAGGAAGAACCGCACCGCTGGAACCTCTCTGGTGGTCTTCGGTCCACGGCACCTCAACATCAGCCTCCCCACCCCCAACTTAATCACAGGTTGGGATCTAAACAAGCTTCATGCTTGCACACCCAGCGGTAGGGAACACAAAACCAACAAGACAAAAATGACCCCACAAAACTGCAACGACGCTTTTCCCACAATGAAAGTTGTTCAGCATCGATTCGCCCACATTTCTTTTTCTTTCTTCTTGGGCATCGAACCACTTGCAAACTGGCTGGCAGCTCTGTTTGGAGACACTTGTAATGCAGCAGAGCTCACTGACCAAACGCTGCACCGAACACACTCACCCTCCCAGGCAAGCTGGAGTCCAGCACTGGGTATCTATTGGCTTTGCAATGCCTCCAGCCATCTGGAGTGCTTTCCCTGGCACGAATTTCTTTTTAGTTAAAATTCGTTGAAAGTCCCAGGTGAATATTAAAAAAAAAAAAAAAAAAAAAACCAGCCCCAGATACACTGAGGAAGTTGCCAAGCAGGGGCTGCCCACCTGTGATCTGACTCTGCTCTATGACTCAAGCATCACACGCACACACACCCCATCCGTTCACGAGAACTGGTGGTCAGTATAACACAGCCCCAGGCAGGTCTCCCTCTGCCCACTGCACTTCTGGCTGCATTTCCCCTCTGGACCCAAGCTCACAGACTACGATCACAAGCAAATCAATTTCAAAACTGGCTCAAGAAAAAAATAAATTAGCAAGACTGAACTCTTCTGCATGACAACTCCCAGAAAGAACGATTTGGGGGTTTTCCACTCCTATGGACTCTCCAAGCTGACACACACCCAGTTCCCACCAAGAGAGGCTGGTGTACTGTGGTTTGTGCACACACACACACGCGCACACACACACGCCGCACATATCCTACCAGAAGCCAATCGCGGGGCCGGCCAGCTGCCACCCAACCAAAATTCAGAGTGCTCAGCCCCTTGGCTGTGAACAGTTTACCTTGTAAAACACCCAGGAAAGATGCAATAACAAAATGGGGCAATCACACCTCGAGTGGAAGTTTATGATGTTTTGGTTCACCGAGAGCATTAGTCTCTCCCACTAATGTTAGGCAGTAATTCACTGCGGAGCAGCGGCCATAAAATACGATCACTTAGTGGCAGGAAAGCAAAAACCAGAGTAAGGAGGGGAGCGGTGGGTTCCAGCCGAAATTTTTAAGCAACGAGATATTGTGCTTAGGAGGGGACACTGGCCGCATTACCCCAACTTGGGCCAAAGGTCTTCAGAGTCACACAGACACCCTGAAGCGCGTTGGGATGGTGTCTGCCTTAAGATTTTTACCTGTCATTGGAACCGGAACAGTCTGCCAGTTGTTTCTAAGTTCCCAGGCACCTCCTGGTGACTGCAGTAGCATTTACATGCCATATTTCTTAACAGCACATGCCTTTAACACACACCATGAGAGAGGCTGCCAATACCAGCCGTACACATACACATACACACACACATCAGAAAACATAAAAGACATCCAAGCTGGCACTCTCCTCACCTCCTTCCCCCCTGCCTCATGTGATGTGAGCGCTAAAGGAGTAAAACTGTGGTCATCGCAGGCAAGGTTGCAAATGACAGGGACCCGCATCTTTCAAACAAAACAAAAAGTCAGTTATTTTGAGGGCAGCCCATGGATAACTACAATCCAGTTTCTGGACCCTAGAAACCCACAGCAAGCTCCCTTCCTCTCAGCAACCACCCCCCCACCCTGCTTCCGCCTACCCTCCCCACCTCCAGTCCCTTGTCATGTTGCGAAGAACTCTGCAAGGCCCTAGTACACACAGGAGATTATTACAGGGCTCAGAGAAGCCAGCTCTGTAATTATGGCTACGGTATGATTTCCATTATTCTCACCCTTTGCTTTCAGTAGCTCACAAAACTTCCTGCAAAATCCTCCTGCAGCCCCAAAGCTTTTCACGGCTGGGCCTCTGCCCAAGAGGTGAATATGGTCCTGATAACCTCTGGGAAAAGCAAGACAGAGTTATTCTAAGGAAAGGGGAGTGGTGCATAGCGAGCAAGGGTGGTGGGAAACTCTATTGTTTAGGAAAAATAAATAAACTGGCCGGTTTTGCTTTTTATTATTTCAAACAACAGACTCGGCGGGCCAGCCTTCCCTTCCGAACTCAGACTGTCCCCCTGGGCGGCTCTGCTGAGTCTGCAGCAGCGGTAGCTGGGCTCCAGCAAAACTATTCAAAGGGCTGCCACTCTGAGCTCGTGGAGCAGAAAGTTTGGCCAAGCCGATGGCCCGGCTCTCCCCAAGAGGGCCACTGGCTCATTCCCCCATCATGACCCTCTGTTCTTACCTCTCAGACGTTTATGCTTCACCAGTCCCGCCCTGGCTCTGGAAATTAAATGTAATATCCCAGGTGGCTGAAACAGAACCGTTCTTATATAGCCCCCCAAAGTGAAAATGGGAATTGCTGGCCCACAGTTTACAAAGCTGGCTGGTTGGGTATTGTCTGTCATCCTGGCCTGGCTGACTTCTGGGGACACGTCAAGGCCAGGCTCTGCGCACAGCCTGGCCCATGAGGGTTGTCTCCATGCACTTGGCTTGCCCAGGCTCCAGGGAGAGGGGGTCCTCAGCCCCCGGCACATCATGGAGATGTGCTCTACTCTGACCTCCTGCCAGGGGACAGCCCCCTACAGGTGAGCGTGCCAGCCCCCACGGGCCTTGGTGCACCCTTGAACAGCGGCACATACTTGGGAGTTGGCTGTGTTGGGTTCCTGATGCAGCCACAGCCAGGAATCACGTCTCTTTTTTTCCCCCGAGGAGAAAATAACTGTCTGTTCTGTTATGTGCACTGAACTCTCAATGTTTGTTTCTCTGACACCATATTCCAAGCAGCTCAGACAGTAGTCAAAAAAAAAAAAAAAAAAAAATTCCTTCTACAGGATCTACTCGGTCTTGCCAGCAAGTAAATGAGCCTCTGGCACCTGGTGGGAAATCCGGGGTGTGGGAATCTTTGAACACCTTGGAGTAAGTTACTTCTCCATTTCACTGAGACTGAGCTCACTAGAGAAAAGATCTAAAGCACCCCAAATTGCCTTGCTTACATATTCATTTGCAATCCCATGTATTTGCCCAACGAGCCAGGCAAAGCAGGCCAACAGACATGCCTCTGCATGAGTTCATGTATGAACTGTATGTGGGAAAGCCGTTGGTATTCACAACTCGCTTTTAGCAAACTGCACTCACTGAGTCACGGTGCAGAGTGATTCGTGCATGCACAACCTTAGCGTATTCAGATGCTTACTAGACACAGTTTCAGCAAGTTGGGGGATTTGTCTTCCTAGATCCCTGAAAGAGGGAGCTGCAAGCGGAGGGGGAGGAAAGGCACTGAAGTCAACCAGGATTCCCAACAGCGAGTTGAAGTGACGAGTGACAATGTGTATTAAAGGAAAAACCCAGGAGGCTGCAACGAACACGGGATTTCTGCAGGGACAACTCGCCTCCACCTCACAGCACTTCTTCTGGGTGTCCCTGAAATTCAGCTCAATACACAAGTCATCAATGACAAAAAGACAAATGCAGAAAGAAAACATTCAGTTGTGTTTAATATACTCTTTGCAGAAAGGCAGGGTGCTACAAAATGTAATTCTTGTTTTTTAAGATTTTATTATTTATTTATTCTTAGACAGAGGGGAAGGGTGGGAGAGAGAGAGGCAGAGAAACATCAGTGCGTGACAGAGACATCGATCGGTTGCCTCTTGCATGTGTCCCGATCGGGGACTGGGCACACAATCTAGGCATGTGCCCTGACTTGGAATCGAACTGGCAATACCTCACTTTGCGGGATGACGCCCAACCAACTGAGCCAGGTGAGTTAGGGAAACAAAATATCATTCTTAAAGCTGCATAGACTATGATTAAATTATCCATCAGCTGGGCACTTACCATGTGTTACCTCTTTGGAAGCAACACCGGATGTGGGCTGCTTTGCCTGCATCCTCCTTGCAAGCACCAGGGTGTTTCACCCACACTCTTTCCCTTCCAGCTTTGACCCCCGTAACTATTCCACTCACATCCCCCAACTCAACGCACACTCTGTTCCCTGCCTCCTGCCTGCATACTCTCATACCCCAGGCCCACTGCCGTTCCACAGGGATGTACAAGCCAAAGAAAGAGACTGCTGTACCTGGCTGTTTCACAGTGGGACGGGAGAGCAGGCATGGCCTGCTGGATGAGCAGAGGGCATTTCCTCTCAATCTTCCAGAGCTAGTGCTCAGAAGTACAGCACAAACAGGCAGGGATCAAGGCGCTCTCAGATCAGGTAGTGCTGGCTTTATGGTCTGAATCACAGTGTCCAGAGAATTCCCATGGGAACCCAAAGAAGACAAGCTGGGGCTCCACATGGAGTCGCCGACACTTCCCTGGGACAGGGCTGACATACGATCACCACCCGGCACAAAGCAGGACCTATGGCCTACAGTCTTAGGAAGGCTTTTCACCCAAGCACGGAGGGCACCCTGCAGAGCCAGCTCCAACGCACTGCAATGAGACACCCGAGCAGAGCTGGGCAAGAGAATAGTCCTGGATGGGCAGGTGCCTCCGCCACTGTTGATGGGCCACCGTTACCCAGTGCCCCTGAAGAATGAGGAGGAAAGCTCGTGTCTCCAGATCACATCATTGCACTCCACCTTAAGCAACTGCTTGCGCACCATAATGTCCAAGGTTTCTGGTCCCACAACTGGACTCTCAACCCCAGGAGCAACTCCAGTGTGTCCTGAGCTTCCCTCCATTTCCCTGAATGGATTGCAGATGGATGTACAAGCCAGAGGGGCTGCGGCAAGAAGAGCAGGCACATCCCTTGCCTCTGTCCATGTCCCCAACCACCCAGGCCTAACAATGCTCTTGCCTTAGGCACAAACCCAATTTAAAGAGAGCACACCATTTAGGATGGCCTAGTGAGGCTGGGGTAACAACCTCACGGAAGAGGGGAATCCATACTCCCTTCATGTGATTCCCACAGCAACCGCAGTACAAAGGCAGAGAAGACACGAGATTATCACTCATAACCTCAACAGCAACATGCTTCCTTACCGCTTCCTTACCGCCAACCTGTACTGCTTGCCTGCCAGGCCCAAGACAGCAAAAGAGCATGACATTATATCCATCCCAGGGGGACAGACTGTCTTCACAATAATAAAAATGACAGCACCTCATGCCTACCTTTTTCAGCTTGCCAGTTTTGGTGCCCACGAAGGCCAGAGAGTGATTCTTGTAGACGTACGCGATGACAGAAGTCATGCGGTCCCTGTCCTCCGTGAAAACAGGAATGCCGCGTACCATCTCAGACACGCCCAGGGGTGCATTCATATCCAGGCCGCAGAAGTTATCATCAATGGTTAGGAGCTGAAAATAAAAAAAGGAAAAAAGTTAGCAGGGAGCCTCGGGGCAATTGGCAGAGGTGTTGAGCCAGGGAACTGTGGGCTTGAAGGATCCTTAGATGTGGTATAAATCCCTCTTTTTCACATGCAACACGCAGCTCCAGAGAAACTAAATGGCCTGTCAACAGTCAGCCAAGGAGGTTGCAGGACCATGGTAAAAAAAAAAGAAAAAACTACCCCACAAATTCCTAGAGTCCCTTTTCTCCACACTCCCGTGGTCTCTCTGTGCCTCCTGCAATCACTCCAGGGGCCATCTCGGTAGCTGAGGTTGCCGCCACCACTGTCATATCGAAAGCACCAGGCCAGCACCGCTGAGCAGGTGCTCCCGATGGCTCTGCTCGGGTGTTGGCAGGGCGGTGGTTTCCACATTTATGCACTCACTGTTAGAGTCCTCACTGAGGAGGACTCGCAGGTGTGCAACGGAACGGAGCACTAGAAGCATTAACGCACAAATGGCAGGACCGTGGCAGAGACACGCACAGACAGCGGGTGCGGGGAAGGGGACGTGGGAGGAATGGGAGGCTTGTGCGTGAACTCCACACGCCGCTGCGGCGCCTCGCTCTGCCCAGTCTCCAGCTCCCCGTTTCTTTTTGAGAACAGCAAGGCAGGGCAGTCCTGGCCTTGTGGTAGCTGCACCAGCACTTCCCAGAGGGTCTTCTGTGGAACCCAACCCCCCTCCAAGATGCTCTACCATCAAAGGGGTCCTCGGGCAAATAATTTGGGGAAACAGTACACTCTTACGCCATGTAAGAGATTCACAATGATTAGTTACAGGAAACGTATGGAGTCTTTTTAAGGATAAATATGGTTCATATTACCTAAGCCTTTCCCAAACGTTTTATTCCCTAAACGGTTTTAGACCAGGACACCTATTAGCATGCCTTAAAGAGAAGACTCCCCGGCTGTCCTGCGGTACACACCGCCCCAGCCCTCGCTGCTGACTCCAGGGCAGTTTCAGGATCAGAGAACCAACAGGAAAAGGCTTCGGGCTGGTTTCCTTCCCAGTGTTTCGGCTGAACTTCTCCCTGTTTTATCCCGGGCCTCCAGGCCCCTGCGTGAGCAGAGGGTCACGGGGTTTGGGACCTACTGCAGAGTGGTGAGGAACTTGGCTGTGGCCGGTGCGGAGGCCCCGGTGCTCCGCAGCAAGCAGCTTTGGCCGGGTGTAGACCTCTCCCGGGCCCTAGGGACCTACACTGGATTTTCCCCTCTGTCTTGGAAGAACTGTGTGGTCTTAGAAGAGTCATTCTGTCTTCTGCACTTTTATTTTCCACCCCGTAAAGATAAAGGAAACAACCCCTGCCTTTTTGATGGGCTTCCATAAAACCCATAGAGCTCATGCTTGTAAACGCCCCTTGGACTTTTCAGGGAAAAAGGAGTGAAATAAAACACAAGGTGTCACTTTTTTAAAGGCTTCAATCCAGCCAAAGAATCGGCATCTGGAGAACCAGCAGGCGGGCCCCGGCCAGGGGGGCTCTGTGAAAGCAGCCAAGTCTGAGCTGTTCCGGGCTTCGGGGCCCCTCGGCTCCCTCCCGGGAGAGGGAGACAGGCATTGTCCGTCTCAGGGCAGACAACGTGCTGGGCATCGCAATCCTCTCTGGGATCTCTGCCTTTCTTCTTACTGTGGTAGGGAGCACGCAGACCGGAGGCAGGAAGCTCAGGAGGCCTGGGCGGGGTTCGTGCAGAGCAGACGTCTGCTCCGAACCCCTGTCACCTCTGGCCTCTCTCGCATGGTCTGGTCCAACAGTTCTGGACCAAACACAACCTCTCCCCTCTCCAAAAAATAACAACCACCACCATAGGAACCCAGGTTAGCAGGGAGCTTTCAGGGTCTAGTCTGGTCTTCACAGTTCTCCCCAAAAGTGAGGAAATGGGGGAAGAAAAAGGTGGTGGAGAGTGAAAGGAACAGACAGAAATGAGGAAGAGAAATTTGGACAGAGGGAACAGGGGCCCCTCCCTGCGGGGTGTTCCAGGGGCAGCAGGGGACGTGCTAGCCACCCTCATGGCCTTGCTTGTTCCTGCCTCCGGTACTTAAGGAGGGCTTGTCCCTGACTCTCCCAGCCCTCAACTGGCCTTCAGGAGCCTCACCACCCGCAAACGTGCCTCGCCCATTATGACCCATTTTCTAAAGAGATGAGGCTGAAGGGCTGAGTGTCCACTCTGTACAGGAGGAAACCGAGGCAGGGAGCAAAGCAGTCCCCGTTTCACAGTCTCCCCCCCCCCCGCCCTCACCCCCACCTCCGCAGGAACACGTGCCTCCCTAGACTGGGGAGGCTCAGGCTGCTCAGTCCCCGGAACTGCACTTCCGAGTGGCTGGTTACTGAAAACCCTTCTTCCCCTTGGCTAGGCAAATAAATAAACAACCACCCACAAGAAGGCAGCATGCATTTGACCAACTACATCACTGAGTCATCGGGTGCTCAGAGGCAGAAAGTGGGGGACCTGTGAGTTCCTGCTGCTGTGACACCAGGGCACATCAAAGGGGCTGGGGGAGGGGCGTTTCCTCAGAAGGAAGTGAGGACAGCTCAGCCCGGTGGCCTGGCAGCCAGGGCTCTGCCGTCTTCTGCTCCTGACAGCTCCCCCTGAGGCTTCTTCGTCAGGAGCCAGGTCCCAGGGTCCTCACCTGCACCCGACCACCATCCCCTTCCAGCAGGCTACCTCCTGGTGTCACCACCAGGAGACCTCAGCTGGGCTTCTACCCAGGTGACTGTGTTCCAGGGACAATGATGACTTTCTCCCCAGGCTGCCCCGGCCTCTGAGCAAGGCCCCAGGTGGTGAAGACATGATCAAGGCCTCTGACCAGGCCCAGCCCAGGTGGGCGTGGGTGCTGAGGCCTCCAGCTGTGGCAGGAGGGGGCCTCACTCTTTGTTTCCTCAGAGCTCGGGAGATGGGGAGGGATTTTTAACCCTGAAGTAGTGGAAAAAAACACAGGATTGGGGTTCACAGAGCAGCTCAGCCTCTTCTCAACTAGACAGCTTGGCACAGCCTCATCCCTCCTCTGAGCCTCGATTTCCTTGCCTCTAAAACAGTAACGAAAGGACGTTGTGAGGTCGAGGTGAGATAACAGGTGTGAAGATACGTGATAAACAGGAAAGCGTTCATCAATGTAAGGTGATGTTTCACATTAATTTTTCCAGTGGAAATCCTGCCTGGCGCAGGGGCAGGATGGCTGCTGGTAGGGGCCCACCCCTGCCTCCTGCCCAGAGCACAACTCTCCAGGAGCACGCCTGCCAGGTGTGAGCGCAGCTGCAGCCACAAGGTACCTACAGCTCCGGGCAGAGAAGGCAGAGGGTCCCGCAGGGCCCACAGACCCACAGGGGCCAGGGTAGAGGGAGCAGGGGCCAGGGCCATGTGGGCTCTGGAAGGGAAGGCGAACTGAAGAAAGCCTTGGACAGGGGTGGGCTGGCACGGAATCCTGAGCACTCTGGGCAGTGGGGAAGGACTCTGGCCCTGGCTGAGCCCTCCCCTGGGCCCCATTAACAGCAAGATTAGAGTGGCAGCCAGAGGAGCCGGGAAGGGACTCAGCGAGGCTATAATCAGGAGCCCAGCCTCGTCTGCAGACCGAGGTGGCAGCCCTTCGTCTCACCACGCCACAAATACCCAGGAATGAGATGTGGCCACCGTTACAATGTTTGCTTGTTAGAGAGCAACTTCATTCTCAGCAGGGAAAGAAGCAGGGTCTGTTGCAGGGAAATACATGTGGTGCCGGTGTGGGCAGCCCCGTGAATAGATACTGAAGTCTCAGACAGGGCCGCACCCCCCAGGGCCCCTCTACCCCGATCAGGATACCAAACCTGCTTTCCACAGGTGTCCTCACGGGATACATGGGTTATAAATTAAGACTGATGACCCACTGGATTCCAGGGACCACGGGCTCAGGTTGGGACCGTGTTTTATGCATCTTTGTACCTTTAGCCTAGTTCCAGGTTCATAGTACGTTAAGACATATGTGTGAAATGGATGGATGAATGGATGACTAAATAAAAGCCTAAGTTTCACAGTGCCTAACACTTGGGAATTTGAGCCAGAATGCCTAGGGTTGAATCCCAGCTCCACCACTTGTTGCTGGGTGACCTTGGGCAAGTCAGTTTTAAGCTCTCTGTGCCTCCGTTTCTCACGGGCAGGAGGAGGACAGAATTAACGGTGTACACTGCTGTCAGCATGAGCGGATTCAGTGCAGGCAGCACAGCGTCTGGCGCTTCCTAGTGCAACGGGAGTGCTTCCGCTTCCTGCTGTTTGTCCTAGACAGTTCAGACCACCTCCGCGAGGCCCGGGTCTTTGGGGAAATTCACGGCATCTGCCTCAGAGAGGCGTTATCAGGATGAAAGGAGCTAATGTTATGAAGATGAAATAGCAAAGGTGGTACTTCCTAAGATCTGTCAGATCACTGGGCAGAGCAGACGCATGGTCTAAGATCCAGAAGATGCAGCACCGTTCGTTGGAAATGCAAATTCTCAGGCCCCTCTCGGACCTACTGGATCAGAAACTCTGGGGTGGGGCTCAGAGATCTGCATCTTAACACCCTCCTGGTGACTCCGCTGCTGCTGACGTTTGAAATGTCCTGGCCTGCGTCACCATGGAGGTCCCTTCCTAGCTCAGGGTACATAGACCATGCCAGGGAGAGAATGACATGTGACAAGCATCCCCTCTCTGGAGCAGGACCCACTGGACCAGGATGTGGAGAGGCCCATGGCAGCCCCAAGGGCCTCCCCGAGGGAATGGGTGCAGGTGGCCTGGGGAGCCAGCGCTGACACTCCGAAGTACAATCTAATAGCTTCTCATGCTTCCCTTGCCCACAGCAGCAAAGGTTACTGGGCAATTACGTGTCGCTACATACAAATGACAGAGCAGTTACGGTTACTTTACCAATTACAGGGAAATTGCTCCCACTCTGCAGAGACTGGCACTCTGCAAAGCTCTACCATCTCCCCGGAAATGCTGCCAGGGGCCGTCCGCGGGTGTCTCCCAGGCTCCAGGGCAGCGCTGAGAAGTGGCCACCCAGGAGCCCCTGGAGCATCTGGCGGTCTCTGCAGAGACTCTTTCAGAAAAGCCGAAGAAGAGGACAGGCCTCGGGGACCATGGAGACATCTCCTTCGGAGCCCTTCTGCATCATCTCCTGACCCTGGGCCCCCATGACTCACTCATAAGAATCCACCATCACCCCAACTCTGTGCCACTCCATCCTGAAGGCCCCGGGTGATGAGGTAGAGTGGGGACCTGACCCTGAAATCACTCCTCACCCCTGCTAGCAACGGCCCCTCCCCTGCTAAGTGGAGTGGTTCGAGCCCATCCATAGTTGTCCCACCTTTGCAGAAACCCACGCTGAGTCCTTATTATGGAAAGGTCAGAAGTAGGCCAGAGCTCAGTGGTCCAAACGCCTTGCTAATGAGTTAGGGGTCACCAGGTCCATGCCCCTGTGGACCAATTAGCTCAATTCTGGGACATGGTCTCCCCTACAGCCACAGGCTGCCCCTCATACCCAGGCATCACTGTTTACAAATATCCCACACTAATCCACAGGGAGCCAACCAGGTGAGAGAGCAGGTATAGACCATGCAGCCAACTCCTCCAACAAAGAGGCAGCTGCCAACTGTTCCGGGCCAGCAGCTACAGTCTCTGAGTCCAGAACAGAAAATTCAAGGTCAGACCTGGTCCTCCCATTGCTCATGGGCAGCTCCTGGTCCAGTGGAGAGGAGTCCTTTCATCTGTGAGCAAGCCAGTTCTCCTGCCCTCCTTGAACGCAAAAGTAGCCTCTAGTCCCATGCGCAAGAGTCCTGATCACCCCCATAAGTGTCCAGCTACCCCCGAAGCTGGGAGGCCACGTTAGACGGGGGAAAAGAGCATCAGAGATTGGCTCAACCCCACTCCCCACTCACTGCGGGGCCTTCAGTTACACCTTGTCCATCAAATCATTGGTCTATTACACTATTGGAACTCCTGTTTCTATTAAGGGAAACCAAGGCACTAAATGAAGGCAACACTATTAACTGTTCCTCGCTCATTAATTTGCTTAAAAGCGATTAGGAAAGATCTACTAAACACAGCCAGCAGGTAAGGACCCAACAATATAGAGATGAAATATCTCAGCTTCTCCCCTTGCCCAGTCAGGGAGACAGACCTGGGCCACGATCAGACAAAGCCATGCATGCCCTGCTTCAGCAATGAACCCAGTGCTGGGGGCACAGAGGGTGCAGCCACCAATGCCTGCGGAAGCAGCGGGCCTTCGCGGAGGCGGAGCTGCCTGGGCGCCCTTCGGGGTTCTCTGTCAAGTACAGTACACGGCAATTCTCTCACATGTCATATTATTGTGGAGAAGGAAAATGACTCAGGATCTTAGACTCTCCCAGAAGGGGAAATGGAGGCCTAGAGAGTGAAATAATGTTCCCCCACACCAGCCTGTGAGCAATCGAGTTCTTAGAACATAGGTACCAGGACCCCAACTTCCCAGTCCAGAGGGAAAAAACAACTGATCTCTGACGGGGAGTCTGCAGGTGTTGCAAGAGGGTAGCCCCAAAGAACCCTATTCCAGCACTAGGGAAACCTAGTCCCAGGAGCAGAGGCTGCTCAGGGAAGAGCCCTGGCCTGCACCTCCCTTTCCTGCCGCCCCAGGTGAGCGCTCTGACCTTCTGTGACCTCTGGAAGGGACCACTAACTCTCTCCTCCTGAGGAGGCCCTTAGGCGGTCAGGAGAGCTGGGCTTCCTCCTTCCCTGGGCCTATTGGTCCCAAAGGAAAGTAGGAGCTGAAACTTTGAAAAGAAATACAAGTGAGGAGAAGAAAAGGAGGGAAACCCGTGAAGCACCTGCTGACAGGGGAAAGAGAAGGCCTTTGAATTCTTCATGCTCAGCAGACCTCAATTTCTTCCCATTAATTAATTACAGGTACACACCCCCCCAGGAGCTGATCACAGCAGACCTCCACTGGAAACAGGGCATCAGTGAATTGCACACGTGGGATTTCGGTCTAAAGGGAGATACAGATCGGATGAGCCGCAGTAGCTCCTGTCTACACACAGACTCCAGCCGTGAAGCTCTGCAGTACAGGAAGATAAAGATCACCCACTTATTGGGGCCATACCTCGAACATGACCCCTGACCCCTAGGTGTTCATAAATGCACCCAGGTCTGATGCCCACTGATGACTCTGTGCCCTCTGATGGTGGGGGAAGAGGTAAGCAGAAAGAGGTCCTCAGAGGGGCAGAAACATTTTGGGGAGGAGGCTCTAGCAGGCTGGGTCTACTCTCATCGGAAAGCTTCTTACTGCATAAAATAGTCCCATGTGCTTGAGTGCTAGTTTTTGTAACAAGGAAAGAAATACAATGAAACTGTACAGCGCCCTGATGGCTTTCGTGCTGTGCACAAACTTCCCTTTCCCTTCCTTGAGTCCCCCCCCCCGCCCCCGCCCAAAGGTCTGCCCGTGGCCCACGCTGGCCCTACAGGTTGAACTCTCTCGAGAGCCAGGGAAGACCTGCAACAGGTGAAGGCTGGCCCTGCACCCGACTGTGAGCGCAGCCAGGGACACGGGAATGAGGCCTCATCTGCTTCGATACTAATGCATTATCTCTGGATTCTTTATTGTGTCTTTTTCAATGAGGCTGTAGGAAAATAAATGTGTGCGAAGAGAGGGGAAGCCAGCAAACCACAGCCACAATAACCTAGTTAGACAAACACGTTTTTGGAGAGGCTTCATGAAAAATGCCTCAGGGTTGGAAAAACAACCCAACAAATTACGCCAATGTTCCCAAGAGCCAAGTGCCCTGTTTCTAAGCATCTCAAAAATGGCTGATACCTACATATAGAAAGTGACGGTGTTTGAGGAGCTTCATGTGTGCGTGTATACATGGATTCTGAGCACGCTTCCATTGAATTAATCTGCTTAACTACCCATTGAACAATGCATGTGATCCGATAAAAGCGACACTTATTTTTATACCTATTTTGCTATTTCGATGTGTTTGAAACTGTCTGTGTCCCCATCCTACCAGATATCTAAGTGGTCTTTTACTCATCACAGTAACAAGCTATCCTTCTAATAGGAACCTAACGCCACTAATTCGAGCTGCTTTCCCAGGAGACGGGCATTAACTAGGTGCTTTCTGCAGGCCTGTCTGTAACCACCTGCGAGCCACGGAGAGGCGCCCCTCCCAGGAGCGGCAGAGCACAGCAGTCAGGAAGGAGCTCCAACTCAAAACCCTGGGCTTGGTCCCTGACCTTTTCCTCTGCATCAGCTGAGCGGCTGAGAGCCCCGTGCCCCCGCCTCTGACGAGCAGAGAGGGTGGTAACACCATGGCCGGTGCTATAGGCCAGCTGGGCAAGAGAACAGCAGCCCAGCTCCAGCAGCCCAGCTCTGCAGGTGGCCACCAGGCTGGAACTAGTCCAGGAGCCAACCCTGGATCCAGGGAAACTACCAAGGGAGGCTTCTCAGCGTTGGGAAAGGTACCAAGTAAACCCCATTTGGGTGCTGCCCTTCACCTTATGTATCTTAACTTCAGAGCTCCCCCCGCGCTGCCTGTGAACGGCAAAGAAATCCCACACGGCCCATCAATCCCACGTTCCGGCTCCCCTCCCAGTCTTCTGCAGACGACCCCGGCCGCCACTGGCACTGTAATTGGAGTGGAGCCTGCCGTGGTGATTAAGTTTGTGTGTTCGCTGGTGGGCGCTGGGAACCGCGGGCCCTGCTCACCAGGCTGAATTATGGGGTAGGTCATTCCCTCGTTAGTGGAAACAAATTTTATTAGCCCTGCTCTCGTTGCCGCGCATCTTCCCCTCTCGCTCCCCCGGCCCTGTGTGAGTCTGGGTGATGTTGCCTGCCTGCGGGGGAAATCAGCCGGACAAACCCCATTATATTTTGGAACAATGGCAGAGACACGGTAATGACGCCGAGACCAGGGAAAGATGTGGCCTTTCTTCTCTCCCGCTGATCCCGTCTCATGCACGTGGACAGCATGTGGGGCCCTTCTACTAAGAAAAAAATGTAAATTGAGCATCTGAAGAGAGAACTCCCTTAGTTGTCTTCCTTCTCTCTCTCCACTAACTTTGTTAATGAGAAGAAGCGAGCGCTCTGTGCCCGTGTGGGGTCATTCCCTTCTGCCTCGCAAAAGCGACGGGACACCTGAAGGTCACAGCAGGGAGAGTCTGGCCCGAAATGCATCCTCTCCTTCAAACACCGTAGCTTAGCATTCATCACATGTGAGGGATGGAACGGGAGGCAAGCGGGCGCATTCCAGGCCTGGGACGCCAAACAGAACACCCGGGTCCGGCACAGCCCAGATCGCTCTAAATCAGATACCAGTGGAGAGAAAATAGAAGTTTGAAATCACAGCAGTATTATTACGTCTCTTTCTAGCCCATCATGTGGTTACTACAGCCAAAGGAGAATCCACAGATGGGCCTATGAAGCTGCTCAAGTGTCCTGCAGATCTAACGTGTATTTATATACTGTATTTCTCTTTCCATAGCAGTCTCCGCGAACTTTACTAAGGGGAGATTATTTCATCACCTCCTTGAAGATGAAATGTATAATCCAAAGCCAAAGGGAAGCTGCTCACCAGCCCCGTGACATCTCAGGGGTCAGGACTGGCTTAGACCCGAAGGTCCGAACTCCCAGGCCAATATCCAGGCCGAGACGCCACCGTGCGAGGACGGCTGGAATTGAAGGGGAGGCCCAGAAATGCGATTCGGGATTGTGAAGTGGGGCTGCTCTGTGTGCTGACTGAATGAGCGGCTTGGCTGCCAATTTGGGGAGAGCTATTGCACACCGTATGGGGTGTTTGCACGTGCCTGTGTGCATGTGAGAGAGACGTCTCGTTGTATTAGCTGCTTCGTGTAACGTGGGGCGTGTGGGAGGATAAATCACAGGGGGAGGGGGGGCACAGAGGACACGGCAGTGCACAGAGTGTGTGTGTACGTGACACAGTAAGACACAGCAGACAGAGCTGCGGACGGGCAAAGGGGACGCAGAGAAGAGATACCGCGGGAAGTGAGTTGGCACCCAGGACAGAGAGAGCCGTGTACACACGAGTGTGTGTATAGGTGTGCACGCTTCCCTGCCAGTGTTCACGAGGCAGATGTGTCAGCATGAGGACACAGCATTGCACGGCCCTGCACCCTAGCCCACCGCTCAGTAAACTCTGTGCTGGGGTCTCTCGGCAGCCATCTGTGTCAGAATTATGCATATGTGATTCCTGGGTCTTGACCCTCTCCCTGCTGGCCCCATGCGCTCCAGGGTGGCATCCTGGGAAGATATGTCCAGCCGAGGAGGCCAGCCTCGAGGCCTTTCCTCTCACTAGGACCAGCCACACCACCCAGGGCGTGGCCACCATCCTGCACCCCAAAACACCATGTGCACTGGGCTGGGATGTGACTTTTACTGCAAACCCTGCTGGCCAAAGAGGGAGGCAGGTGGGCTTTTCACCTGAATACCTAGGACAGAAGTCATCTCGAGGAGAGAGGGGGAAGACTTGATTCTGTAAAGCTTCAGGTTGTGACATGGCAGCTGCCCTCGCCCCGCCCCTTCAAATGCTAAACCAGAAGTCAGGAGTACCGACGGGTCAGTGGGCTGTGAGGGGAGCTCAATGATGTGTGCTGTCACTGGGACCCAAGAGTGGAAGAGGAGCACATGTTTAGTGTGCCGCAGCATGGGCATGTGCGCATGTGTGTGTGTGCATGTGTGTGGGGGGGGGCACACGTAGTGGGGATGGAAAGGAGGGCCGGGGCAGCGAGAGGGGGAGTTCCTGCTCTGCAAGAGGACTGTTGCTGAGCAGAAAGAGAAACCTTGCCCAGTGCCATAAACAACAGGATACACCCCATCTACTCAGAGCTGCCCTTCCTGCCGACACGAAAAGAAAACACCCCAAGCAGACTGGCAGAGACCGGCACCCGGAGCCTGGGATGACCGCCTGGCCGTTCCGGATGCTCACTCTCACCGCGTTTCAGAATCTCAGGCGCCAGATGAACCTGAGTGACCGTCCAGGCTGGGATGGGGGTCAGCCTGCCTCCTCCCAGGGCTGCTGTGCCTGAGAAACAACAAATACAGGAGTGAAAGTGACAGCGCCCATGAATGGGGTCCTTCTCCTTCACTACTCCTCACTGCCGGCCATAAACTGAAGCTTGGGGTTAAACATGGCAAGCCCAGCACCTGTGCCTCTGCGACCCCTGGGAGACTGGCTGGGCTGGCAGGTAAACCCTGAAGTCAGATAGGCCTGGGTCTAACACTGGTTCCCTACTGTTAGAAAGGTGAAGGGCCTTTCTAGCTCTCGAGGTGTCTGGGGAGTCCCCTTGGCACTTCAAGCTCCAGTGCCCAGGATTGTAAATGTCCTGCGATGCCCAGTGAATTATCCTGTCCCAGATGCCACTGGCGGGCCACTGAGAAACACTAGTGGGAAAAGCAGCTGGCTGGGAATTAGGGTGTATAGTAGCTTCTAGTCTGCCAAGTACATGACCTTGAGTGAAGCACTTGACTTCTCTGTTCTCCATGTCCTCAGCTGGAGAGGATGGCTGCCCTTTCTGCTATCCCACAGTACCGTGGGGAGAGGAAAGGGGGGTGATGAACCCCTTTGTAAACTGTCAAGCCCTGTGCAAACTCCTACAATGGGATTGTCAGGCTGCTCATAAGCTGCCACGCTCTGCTCCCACTACTGGAGCTTGACAGGTATGAGGCAGTGATTCCGGATAAGAGACTCTGCCCCCAAGGACCTACATTTTCTGTTGGAAAGTCGCTCAGAGTTCAAGTCTCGAGGGCGAGATTAAGAAGCTGATTTTTGCATCATCTAGCCTTATCACACTAAAGCTGACAAGGCCTGACTCCTACGTCCACTTGCCAATTGGTTCCAAACTCAGGGGAGATTCGAGTGGAGTGAGTGATTGTCACCCCCTAGGACCACAGCCATTGTCCCCACCACAAAGACCACAATGGCCTGCCTGGGTGCATCTCACTCCTGGACTCTCAGGCTCCTGGAGACCGATGTCATTTCATGATCCTTGGCATCCACCAGGTTTGAGTACATTGTCAAAGGCCTAATAAATGTTTCATCCATTCATTAATATACTCAGAGATAAAAGGGCTAGTTTTCCGTGACTTTACTCCAGAAGGCTGAAAAAAGGCTGAGGAGGAAATAGATAGCCCCGCCTGGGGGACTCTGGGATGCCAGAGCACTGGGCCTGGAGAACACGAGAACCTTGGCCCACAGCAGCCTGGCTGCCACCTCCAGGCCAGGGGTGTCAGGGCTCCCAAGAAAGGCCTGGGAGCTGTCTCCTGGGCCTGCATAGGCCCTGGCATATGACAGAAGTGACTGGCTACGTGTGTGCTCCTCACCCTAACTGTCACGTGCTCTGCAGACAGGTGTTGGGAGCCTGTGTGGCAGCCTTCAAAGGAACCAGAAGCAGAGGCCATCCCAAAGAAATTCATTATCATTAATTCACCTGGATGATCATCAGCAAAAGGCCTCAGCTTGGTGGGTGGTCCCCTGAATCCCAAGACAAAATGGGCCCCTGGCTGACCCCTCTAGGGCCACCCTTCTGCCCATGCCCACCTGAGATCCTGAGAGCCATTTGCAGATGCTGCCCCATTTGCTCTCGGACACCTCTTTCCAGTCAGGCTAAGAAAAACCTCCAGGACACAGGAGAAGAATGGCCCAGAGGCAAAGATAGAAGCTGCTTCTGCCCCAAACAAGCACCAGGAAACACAGGGCTGCTTCCCCAGTCTCTACACACAACATCCACTCAGGGATTTTCTTTGGACTCTCACAGTGACAGTGCCGTGAGGAGGCCACTACTGGTGCCGGGCCCTCATCTGTGACGTGGGCTCAGCCAGACTTCCCCAATGCACCTGCAGTAAAAACAGGGAGTTCTTGGGGGTCTGCGGACTGAGGTTCTGGCCTCTCAGTCCTTGGCTTCTCTGGGCCTGGGCACACGACACTGCTCGAGGGATGCCCCGTGGCATAGCAGGCCACATCACACAAGTGTTCTCCCCCCTCCCCCATCCTCCCTGAACACAGTCAGAGGGGCAGCGGGACTTAGGGAGGGGTCAGGGACCCCAGGGGGCATACTGCTCCAGGCTCTGAGTTTGGGAGGCATGATTTCAGGGGAAAGAATGTGGTCCCAGGGAATGAAAAGGACCAGAAAGGCCCAAAGTACACCACAGGATAAACAGGGTAGCTCAGGGAATTTGAACAACAGGAGCACAATAAAAATCGACCACTCATCAGACCCTGTTTTCAAGCTCTTTGAGTTGTGACCATGATAAAACCCACAGGGGACCCCTTCCCTGCAAAACTCAAGTCCTAAAAGTCAACCTCCTGGGCCGCACTTCTACCGCTGACACGCTGCAGGACAGAGACCACCTGAGACTGGGTTCCACTTCGCAGGCCCCAAGAGAATCTTGGATTCAGAGACAAAGAGAACCCAAGAGTTCACCTGTCCATCCCTGTCTGCAGGCAGGAAGGGAAAAAGAAAAGGAACCAGCAGCCGTGGAGAAATGGGGAGAAAAAGCTGTGTTTGCCAACAGTGTGCCGACGAGGGTCCCTTGGTGGGGACGCTCTGGAGCCTGGCCTGGCCGACAGCGTAGGAAGTGTGCAGTCTGAGCTGGGGCCAGATGAACTGCAGCCGAGAGCTCCGGAGCAAAGCACCTTGAGGATCGGCCGAATCAAAGGAAACTGATACTGCGCATTAAAAGCCGGTGTGGCCTTTCAGACTGGCTGGAGAGACAGCCCCGGCCCTGCGCGCAGTTTCTAGCCTCCTCCTTTCTCCTTTCAGCCCTGAACTTTCCTCTAACTTGAAAGAGCTAATTAAAGCCAAAAGAAAAAAAAAAATCAAAAGCTTGTTATCTGGCTCCATTACTCCAGTCCTGGCGTTAGCCTGTCTTGCGGAGCTGTTTCCCTCTGTTCTCTCCAAGGCCATCGTGCGGTGTTAGGACCTGTGGCTCTGCAGGCAGCCATGATGGACTTGACTTTCTGTACTGTGGCAGGGAGCAAGGGTGGGGCAAACTCCTGACCATGGGCAGCGAGCCTGATCCCTGCAGCTAATTTTACTCCCCAAGAGACAGGGTTGGAGCAAGTTCTCTACAGAAGTGTCTACAGAAAAAATAGCCAAACTCTCTGACCTCAAAAGAACTAGTTACTCAGTGAGCACCCAGCATGAACTTGTCATCTTGTAACCCAGGGCGTATGTGTACATGCTCACGAGGGTATTTATCATGTATATGTATGCACATGTGTGCACATGTGTCCATACAGTGTGTGCGAGCGAATACGGTGATAAGAGAGGAAAGGGGGTTATTCTCAAGGCTATGTCTGCTGTTCACTCATAAGATGTATGACTTTGGACAATTCACTCACTTGGTTGGGTGATGGAATGAAAGTTTAGACTGGAGGGTCTCTAAAGGCCAGCAACATTCTCATGCATCTCACAGGGGTGATGTCTGAGTGTGTGATACACCTACACACAGCACAGTACCTGCACCGCCATTCACTGCCTTCGCCGGGGTCAGTCCATGACCCCCCAAGTTCATAAGCCTGTTTCACAGACTCCCCTGAGTGGGTCAGCTACTGCCCCAAACCAGACTCCAAAGGCTATGTCACCTGCTAGGGCTCAGCAGACACAGGAGAGTCCCTTCAATTCTCTGGCCTGCAGTCACTGTCAATTGTCACTGCCCTTTTTGGCCCATAGTACCTCTCCCATTTCCTTTGTGACTCTAGGGGTCTCCTGGCTTTCCAGGGCCTCCAAGGAGAAATGGCATCTTCTAGTTTCAGCCCAGGTACCTGGACAACTTGCCACTGGAAAGCATATTGAGCCTAAATGTTAGCGCCCCGAAGACAGACTTTGCCGAGTCCCTCCTTTCCCCTGCCTCTCCTCCACTTGCACCCCAAACCCAATGACTGGAGAAATGGCCTCACCATATGCTGGGCGGGGTACGTGCCAGTGCCCTCTGGAATCTGCCCAACAGGTGGTCATACTTTATAAAGGGAAACTTACACTTTTTAAATCAACCCAAATACACTTCCTAATACGGAATTCCACCACAGTTTGACTAGACGTCAGGAACCGCGACCATGCAAGTGTACACTTCTACCTGAAGGGCGAGTTTTCCCTTCCTCTTTAAGATTCCAGGGTAGATTTTCTCCAACTAGGTTCATAACTTGACTGGACAATAAAAATGAAAAGGAGAGTGACATAGGGCACAGGAGGTATCAAGAGCTGAGCCTTCCAAGTCAGTTGAAGAATGATTTGGAAAAACGTTGACCATTGTAAAAGTGAACAGAAGTCAAGCCACAGAGAGGCAGATGCTCCTCATGTTGGGTCACAAGTGAGTTAGGCTGGGTCACCAGTTGCTCCTGTGATCACCCAGCAAGGCAGCAGCCTGAGGGCCGGTCTGACCCTCAGGGCCCACAGGCCCTGGGACGGCCACCGAAACCAACCCTTCCTCTCGTTTCCTTCAGCATTCCTGTCACTCAGAACTCCTCCTGGCTGCCTCCTGACATTGTGACATCCCTTCTGTGGAGTGATGCACACAGAAGACACTTAATACGAACGGTAAAATGACAACAAACTCACAACTATCAACAACCCAACCTAAAACAAAAACCATAACAAACTAAGCAAAAACTAGAACAGGAACAGAATCACAGAAATGGAGATCACATGGAGGGTTATCCGTGGGGAGGGGGAGGAGAGAGAATGAGGGGAAAGGTACAGGGAATAAGAAGCACAAATGGTAGGTACAAAATAGGCAGGGGGAGGATAAGAATAGTATGGGGAATGGAGAAGCCAAAGAACATATATTTATGACCCACGGACATGAACTAAGGTGGGGGAAATGCTTGTGGGAGGGGGGCGCAGGGTGGAGGGGAATAAAGGGGAGAAAAAAATGGAACAACTGTAATAGTATAAACAATAAAATATCTTTTTAAAAATTCAAGAAAAAAAATATAGTTTTCTAAGCAAGTTCTGCTTCCCCCTCTATGTTCACTGGACTCTCACCCTACTTCTGCTCTCACTGCTCCATTTCCTAAAGATACACAGGGGGCTGAAAACATAAGTCTCCTAAAATTCCTTATCTGTCTCAAATGCAGAATGATTGGCTCCATTACTCCCAGCAATAGTTTTATTCTAAGCTCCCAGGCAAGGGATTCCAAGGTGTGTTGGTAAGGCCTACAGCACATGCTAACTGGCCTCCAGCAATGCCTGGTGCATGTGACATGTAAGCAACACAATTCCTGCCTATTCCTAGCACCCTCTCCTATAACCAGCAAGCCGATACGCAACAGAGAAAGTGCCTGGTAGGAAATCTACATTTTAGCTCTGGTTCTGACTCTTTAAGCTCAGCTGCATAGTCACACGTGTTTGAGCTGGTGATGGTCTGAGTCCAGTGAGACCCAGACGTGGGATATACTTGTCCCATCTGCAAAATGGCATGCGTGATTCACAGCCCTCGGAGGCCACAGACTAGGATCCTCCCCCCACACTGTGCCATCCCAGCCCGCGGGCCCTCCCCTGACTCACCGCACTGCTGCAGGGGATGTCCTTCACCTTGAGCCAGGCCAGGTCCAGTGTGCCCTCGCCCCGGTAGCAGGACTGCAGCCGCTCCTTAATTCGGTCGTTGATCTGCTTCAAGATGAAGATGCATAGGGCCGACTCATCCAGGGATTTCATTTTCCGCTTCTGGCCCTTGGAGAAGAGAGCAAAGAGGAGGTCGTCCTCTGGACGGACTCTGAGGGTCTGGGCGAGCACGGCCCCGGCTTTGGACAGGTAGGCCGCCTGCAGCAAGCGGTACTCCACCGCATTGTGCTCACAGCCAATGGGCACCTCCACGTAGGAGTTGAAGGCCGTGTCCTCCTTGCAAAGCCTCACGAGCTTGGATGTGTAAACCTGTTCCTTTGTGGTAGAGCCTGGGGGAGAAACCATCTCAGGCTGAAGGGTCAGAAAGTAGACAAAGTTGCCACTGCTGAAGCCATAGACATAGTAGATATCAAAGTCGGGGATGACGGTGAAGGTGTCCGAAGGGATCTTAATCATCGAGGCCACAAACTCATCGTGGAAGACATAAGCGAACATGCCATCCGCCTCTGAGTTCTTGGTCAGCTTCCGGCTGGAGATGGTGGGGAAGTACTCTGGCTTCCCGTCCACTGCCGTGGCAATGAAGAGCTTGTCGTCCAGGTTGCTGTAGGAGACGATCACTCCAAAGACAGAGCCGCTCTCGTTGACTCCCGACAGGTAGTGCTCCTTCTTGTGGAAAGGCTCCCCCAGCTTGAAGAGGTCCTCCAGCCTCAGGAGCTTGCAGATGCCTTGGTAGAGGCTCCCGCAGGCGATCAGCCTGTTCTCCTTGTAGTCTATCAGGAGCATCTTGTTGACGTTGTTGGTGGAGGTCAGGGGCTCGTTGCACGTCTGCACGATGCGGGGTGGGTAACAGTTGGGGTTGTCCTCATCTGGCCCTGTCTGGTGGGTCACCAAGACCTTCAGGTCGCTGGACAGCTTGTAGATCCGGTTGACAGCCCCCAAGTAAATGTGCCCTGTCCTCTTGTCCACCACCAGGTGGTTGAAGCTCTCCGCTGGCTCCCCGCGAAACGTGACAAAAGACCGCTTCTGGGACGGTGCGGGTGGCTGCCGGGGGAGCAGCGTGGAGGAGCCCATCCCGACCATCAGGAGATGGGACAGCAGGCAAGTCCAGTTCCAGGGCATGGCTTTCATTTCAGACACGGGTCCTCGTGGCACAGCAGCACTGACAAGCGTCCTCCCAGGAGGGCCAGGACTCAGGAGTGGAGAGTCCCTACAGGGTGAAAAAAGGATATGATGCTGGGTGACAATGCCAATGGTTTAGCTTCACCCCATTGCTTGCCTGGGGGGCCCTCAAAGTATTCTGCTCATGTTGAAACAGAGAACTGTGTGGGGGCAGCTAGAGGCTAAGGGACATGGCCACAATGGGTGTGTGGCACAGACTGAGCTGGTGGCAGCAGCCACCTGAGGACATTTCAGTAATAATTGCAGTAGAAACAATAGTGATGGCAATAACAATAATAGTGATGATGATGATGATGATGATGATGATGGTAGTAACAGCCACCTCTCGAGTACCTGACTGTGCCAGAAGCTGTGCTGCAGCTTCCAGGGACAAATCTTAATCTTGAACTTTAACTTAATAAAGCTCTCACTGCTGGGCTCTTCCATCTGCCCCTCCAGCTCCACTCTCCACCCTAGTCTGCACCCAGGATGCTGACCTACATACAGGTACATCCATGGACTACTTGCCCTCAGGCCTGGTTAGGTGGAGCCAGGGAAGAGCATCAGCAAAAGGCTGGAGGAGGGGGCAGGGGGAGACAGCAGAAGCGGAGGTGGGCTGCATGCACGAACTCTGACCTTTGTCCACAGGTCGAGCAGGGCCCTAGTCAGGCCTCTCCACCTGGTCTCTCTGTCTGCATCACCCTGCCCACCCTGATTTGGTCCTAGAGGAGCAAACAGGGGTTCACTCTTTCTATTCCTAAATAGTGCCCTGCCCCTTAAGGAGCCACACTTTTCCCAAGAGCCTCTATTTACCTTTGTGCAAGTGAGTGAGTTGCATGTACTGTTTCTTGCTGGGACCCTGGCTCGTAGACCTGTGAAGTTAGTAGCATTGTTACCCCTGCTTTACAGCTTAGAGAAGTTCTGGAACTTGCACAGCTAGAAGTGGTAGAGGTGGATTCAAACCTGGCGATCCAAGTCCATGGCAGGTTCTCATTCTTAACTACCAAACCATCTTAGGTCAGCCAGGCGTGGATGGGGATGTACCCTGGTTACTGTTTACACAGAGCAGAATACTCCAAACAACCGCTTCTCGGGATTCTGTCCATTACTGCCAGGCCCTCAGAGTCTGCACCTACTGCAGGGCAAGCTTCCCCTTTGTCCCTCCCCCACCCCTCCTGCTGGCTGGATGATGCACCAGCCCAAATCAGAAACCCACATCCTCAGTCCCTTCTCCCCATTAAGCAAAACAGCGTCACATCCTAATGTTCTCATTAATTCCTATCCTATGCTTTCTGCGTGTGATTCCAGAAGACGGCTTCACATTCCCTTCAGCTGGGTAGAAGTCCAGGCAGGAATGGCCTCCCTCTTATTTGGGAGTATCTCAGCTTTGTGAAATTTCTCTCGTTTATACCCAAGTATGACAAAACAAGGTAACAGGAAGAAGTAAACTGTTGAGCAACAGAAAACCCTCCAACAGGGAAAGAGTACGAAGTTAGATGGAAACCAAGAGAAGAAAGAAGAAAACAGATTCAACATTGTTAGCTCGAATCCCAGTGAAAACACAGGTCTTCTCAGGAAAGGAACAGAGGAGGCAGATGGCGGACCCCACAAATGACAGCAGCCCTGCATGTTGAGGGTCTCCATTCAGTCTCCCCACGTGGAAAATGCTCAGGCCACATGTGAAACGTGCCAGACACTGTGAAGTCCCAGGATGCCTGGGCTGACTCAGGCACACACCACAAGGACCAGAATTACTCAGATGGTGAAAAGCTATGTGCTAGACCATGGAGTGCCTTGGGAGTTTGCAAGAAGTAAGTAAGTTGGGGTGGGGGAGCATGGAGCAGGGTGTAGGAAGCCTTGGGGAGGGGATGGCATTTGGACTGAGCCATGAACTTGGAGGGGACATGCGGAGCTGGAAAGGAAAGGCCGCCATGGGGAACAGTCAGCATAGCAAAATCCTGGGCATGTGAAACAGGATATACACCAGGAAGAGTCTGTCCAGAGGACAGGGCTACTAAGGGTCAGAGAGAAGAAGGGACTGGAAAGAGAGAACCACCACTGTCATCAGGATGTCCCTGCAGGGCTGAGACCCAAAGGCATGGTATTAAGGAAAGAGACTTAAAGGAAAGAGCAAAGGCCCCCAGAAAGGAGAATCCACATCCCTCTCCATTGAGTCATTGCAGAAGAAACTGAGTTTGGAGCTGAGAACTGCGGCCAGGGAGGGCCTGCCTTGCTCACCACCAGTGTGTCCATAGCCCCAGACCAGAGCCTGGCACACTGTGGAAGATCAAGATCTATGTTCTGATTGGCAGAAAGAGAGGCTGGAACATCAGTATCTGTGGGCCATGTGCCGTTCCCCAGGCCCCATACAAAGGCTGGCACGTGGATTACCTCACCTAATCATCACAACTGTTTACTGGAGTCAAGACTGTTTTACCTGCTTCTCAGGTGAGGAAATTTCAGTTGTGCAAAGGCACATGACTCCCAAGTGACAGAGGTGGAATCGAAACTCAGGTTTGTATCACTGGAAACCCTGTATGCTTTCTAGCAACGTGCAATTCCTGAGCCCAGAATACATAGCACTTGGGAGACCTTTGTAATTCATGTAAATCCCCAAACTGAGACATCCAGGACCTCACCCAGCAGGACCTCCCTGACAGCTCTGGAGGTGAAACGCAAAACCCCTGGGCCCGCAGGGCGACCTGGCAGGTAACACCCATCAGGTGGGCACTACTCTCTACCTCTAAGAGCATTAATGACTGGGAAGCACCTAGCACACATAAGTGCTTAACAAGTGGTAGCTGTTGTTGAAGAGACTGACATTAGATTAAAAGATTTAGGATTATGATACCATCAGGTACCACATCATTTAGAGTGCCGAGGAATTGGGATGGTTCATCTTGAATTGCCTGCGCAAATTCAAGGATCAGAGAAGAATCTAGAAGTCTGTAATCTGAAAGAGATAATCCAATTTAATGATCCCAATTCCTGATTTTAGAGATAAGGAAGTTGAGATCCAGAGAAATTAGTGACTTGTAGGAGGTCACACAGTGAGTTCAAGGTGGGGGTGGGATTAAGCTCAGGTCCCTGTCCAGTGCTCCCAGTCCAGTGCTCTTTCTACCCCCCACAGCCTTTCCTGTGAACCCACTTCAGCATCTGCTCCCTGGCCTGTGTCTGGAGGAGCCTGGCCTTTGGGTGCCATCTGCTCTGCTGGCTAACACAGCTCTCAGAACGTCGCTGCCAACAACCAAATTCCAGCAGGGCTGGTAACCCTCATTCCAGGTCTGGGGCAGGTGCAGGTCGGGGCTCAGACGCCAGCCCTCAGGAGGGAACTCAGCTGTCCCTGCGTCGGAAACTGCCAAGCACTAGAGAAAGCATGCCTGCCACACCCCCTCCTTACTGTACACACTCCCAGACCCATGAGCCAATCAACAGTTCTCTAGTTTGCAGGAGGCGAGACGAGGAAGCCTGTAATTATGAATTTACTGAGCAGAAAGGTGCCAGGGCTCATTCTCTATCTTCTATTAGGCACTGAAATGAGATACAGTTATGCATCTCAAACACTTATCACCCTCATCTGAGGATGCTGAAATTACTGAGCCTGGAGACGGTTGGGGGGGATCCGCAGAAAACAATAATGTGTGATAGGAATGACCAGCATCTCATTTTATACACCACGAAAGGGACTGATTGGGAAACAAATAACAGAGAAATGGAAGAGACAGGGGCAAGCAAGGCTGTGGGCCCCAGCCTGCCTCACCAGAGTCCCCACTGGGCACCGCAGAGGCGACCCAACCTGCAAGCAGCCCTCCTACCCCAGCTCCAGTCCCCTGCCCCCACCCCAGGCTGCCTGAGGCTGCTCCATCCCAGCAAAGCTGGGGCTTCCAGTGTGGCTTCCGTTCCAAACATGAATCATCATAAATGGTGACCCAAACTAGGAAACCCTCAACTCTATCCCCCATTTCTCTTTGGGGTCATCAATTAGCTGGTTTTATAACAAAGGATTAGAGGGAGCATTCAGCCCCACTCTGGTTCTTAAAGACGAGCGATGTGGCCAAGCTTGTCTTTAAGAAACATGTGGCCATCTCCAGGTTGCCCCGAAAGACTCGCTGAGCCAGGCTGGGTGGGAAAGTGGTGGGCAGGAGGCAGAGCTTGGCTCCGAATCACACCCAAACACACTGCAATTTTCCCTTCTTTGAAATCAGATTTTAATTCTGAGGGATCTCAGGGGAGACAGGACTCATTTTTAGAAGCTGATCATCATTTTGATTAAAGAAATTGGGACTGTCTTTGTTTTATGTGGCAAGTTTTGAAGAGCTCAAACTAATTTTCATGAAATAGCAACCATCCTCTCAGATTCCTGAGTGGCAGAGAGGAAGATTATAGGGTATTTTAAAACAGCAATTACCTCACAAAATTACTTTGGAGTTTACAAGGTGTTTTCACATTACCTCGATCTGATTTTATTGTTTGCAACAGGTGTTGGTTGACGAGGTCCTCATAAGTACACCTCCTTTACAGATAGGGAAACTGAGCCACGAGCAGGCACGCATTCTGGCTGAGATCACACACGATCATGTTGGGCCTCACAAAGCTCTCCAGGTCTCCTTCAGTTGCCCACTGCACCTTCTCTAACCCTCCAGACAAAGTGCTAATGCTCAGGCATTTACCATTGGAATAAAAGAACGCTTGGAAAAACATATTTTAAGATGATGTTTCAAAATACCATCTCTACAACCCATCACAAGTCCAGAAACCAGCCAAGTAGGCCACACATGCTTCTTAAATAAAATAGAAAAATCAGAGCATGTCCCATTTAGGAAAAGAACAATTTAGCGAGACCTTTGTGTCAGCCACATACATGGTCACATTGAGTGTGATGTACAGGTGTTTCTTTCTGTTGGTCATCATGATGGTTAATTTTATGTGTCAACTTTGCTGAGCCTGGGTGCCCGGACATGTGGTCCAACATCATTCTGGATGTCTCTGTGACAATATTTTTTAATGTGATTAACATTTAAACTGGTGGGCACTGAGTGAAGCAGACTCCCTCCAACCCCAACTATAATGGGAGTGAGCAGCCATCCAATGAGTTGAAGATTGAACAGAACAAAAGACTGACCTCCCCCGAGCAAGAGGGGATTGGGCCGGACGACAGACTTTGGACGTGAACTGCAACATGAGCTCTCTTCCAAGTCTCCCGTCTGTGGGTCCACCCTGCAGATTTGGGACTTGGAGCCTCCCTAATTGTGTGACCCAATTCTGTTTCTCTGTAGAAGCCTGACTAATACAGTTGTGATAAAAAAAAAATAATTTAAAAGATGTTGTTAGAAACAGTGGACAGCTGTTACTTTTTGGCTACCACACATTTATCCTCTGGAGATCCACCCCTTCACCCTCTCTCCGCCCAAAAGCTCTTATTAACTCCACCCCTTATTCAAGGGTATGCACATGACCTGGGCCCACACCAATGAGCACAGAGCAAAGGGTTGGACAGTCACAATGATTGGTTCCAGGACAGTCCCCTGGATAGATCAGAATCTCTGCGAGGCAGTAAGACTTCGGGTGGGATGCTGAGGGAAAAGTTCTAGCTCTTGCATCAGATGTGACCTCGGAGATGTGTGAGCCTAGGAAATACAGGTGCCATCTTGCAACTATGTGGGTGGAAGGTGAGGAGGGGAAAACTGAAAGGAAAGAAGTCAGCCTACTGAGGAGAGCGGAGCTGAGCTAGAGGGTGGGGCGCACGGGATCCCAGACCTGGTGACATCACAGAGCTGTCTAGATCCTGTGTCCTGAAGCCAGCTCTATGCTTATTCTTTCCAGTTATATGAGCCAAATTTTCTCCCATTTCATAAGCCTATGTGGATTCAGTTTTCTGGCTCTTGTTAATGAAAGAATCCTAACCCATAAAAATGCAGCCTTCCAGCCAAAAGAGTAGCATCTCTCATCACACCCTCTCTAATAGATTATTCTTTCACAGGAAGAAGTGAGCACACCAAACAGATATCCATGTCCCACTGCTCACAGAGACAAATGAGAATTTTGCAAATAGTGAGGCTTTATTCCAGGTGAGCGTTGGGTGTGTGTCCTGCCTTTCACAATCAAACACAATGTTCCCCTGTCTGCCCGGAATTTGCCTTGAGGGCTGTGCTGGCAGGTCTGTTGAGATGTTTTCTACCCATTCATGCTTCTGTGTCTTCTGCACAGGTGGCTTACCCCCCAACCCCCCTCACCTAGGGACTCATTCTTCAAAAGAGGATTCTGACCCTGGCAGTGGTCTAGGATGGCCCTACTATGTGTTGGTATAGGAACTAGGTCCCACCACAGTCTCCACCAGAGTTTACAAACTCCGTTTCATTTGCACATTGATGCTGACTTCTGTCTACAAATATAAGCTCCTAGAGGTCAGAAATTATGTATTTGTTCACCACTATTCTCTTTAGTTCCAAGCCAGAGCCTGATACATGTACGTAAGAGGTATGTAATAAATGTTTGGGAGCACAGGAGTAAGTGCATGAGTAAATGTATAAATGAATGAACAAGGAGTGAGTGAATGAATGAATGAATGAATGCTTTACAGCAGAGATGGCAGCTGGGATCACATAGCTGAAGTACAAAGCAAATCTTGGTTCTGGGCCAACTAGCTCAAAAAGGGACCAAACTCCAATGTTAGTTTTATCTGCTCTAATCCAGGGCTTGTAAGTATTTTAAATACTCAATTTTGTCCATTTAAAGCATAATTTCAAGTGCATCCTCTTTCATACATGATTTACAGTAAAAGCAGCTGGTCTGCCAGCTGGAATCTCGTATAACAAGTCACCTTGCATCCACAAGTTAGACTTTGAGAACCAGCACCCACCTCAGCACAGGAAATCCGTGCAGACCTGTTGAGGATAAGGAGCTGGGCCTGGAGACAAAACTGCAGCAAGGAAAATTTAAGACAATGCAAAAGACAGTCGCTAGAAGTCAGCGTGCATCCATTCATTTGGCCAAGCGTGGAGGTGGGTGCAAAGGGTACACACACTCCAAAGCAGAAAACATTAGCCCTGCCTTCCAGGGGTTTCAAGTCCCCTAGAGGGCCCTCCAGCTGTGCCCCTCCGAGGCCATCTCCAGTCATTGGAATGCTCTGCAGAGCTCCACCTCCCAGCCCCTCCTGGAAATCGGAAGCCTCATCATTTCCCAGTCTTCCCTACCGTGCTGCACTATAGGGAATCTCATCTTTTGTACAGGGACAGGCAGCTCGCTTTCCATCAAAAGTATGTGCTTCCCCGTCTGTGCAGCGGCAAGTGTGAAGCTGTCCATAAGAGGTGGCCACTAACCATGGTCTACATTTCCACCCGGTGTCCAGGTGTGACCATGCGAATAGCAAGAGAGCGTCACAGTGACACTTCCACACCAAAACAGGTAAGAAGTTAGGTGTGTCTTGTCTACAGACCCTTTCACCAGCTGGATAAAGAGGATTCTGAGGCTTATGGGATGGTGAAACCTCAAGATAGAAGGGCCCGTCCACCGAGACAGAGCCCTTCCACATCAGACAAGAAATAAACCATGACAGGGACAAGGCTCTGAGCTGGTAGATTTGTGGGTGAAAGCAGCGGGCCCCACCCTGACTAACATGGGCAGAGACACAGGCAGCAGGCAGCCTGTCAGAGCCAGCCAGGATTCTGTGCTGAGGCTGGTCGCCTAGGAGCTCTGACCCCAGCATACCCGGCTGCCCTGAGGGAAAGTCCTCTGCCGGTATCAACAGCCCGCTCCTTGCTCCCAAAGTCAGACGGACGGTCGCCAGATCTGGAGAGGTAGGGCACAGCTATGCCAGTTTCTACAAAGCAGAAAAATCTTCCTGTTCCTCAGTGGCCCTTCCCACGTTTTGGACCCAGGGAAACGCTACATATCTGTGTGCATTTGAGGACAGTGGGGGCTTGGGGACATGGCATGGGTCACATTTCTTTTTCATCCAAGAAATACTAGGCATTCATTGATCTAAATTAGCAAAATGGACACATGTCTTCTGGAGAGTTACGCTAATTTGTAATTTACAAATTTAGAATATCATTAGGTAACCAGTACCTTTTTTTCTGTTTTTCTCACTTTTAACTCTTGGTTTCTAGAAGTGGGAACCATGAATTGTCTTTCTATTCTTCTTTTTTGGGAGAACTGTATTTACGTGAAGCACCTACGGCCCACTGGTGCAGCCGGCAGCAGTCGGAAGCCCTGAATGGGCGCGCAGCCTCCCCACCGTGTGTTTCCCCGGCCACCCTTCTCCTTGTCACCATCTCAGAAGTGAGTGCCACATTCATGATAGGCAAAGGGTCCCAGGGCATGGGTGTCACAGTACAATCTATCATCACCACTAGAGGGAAAAATCCAGTCAAAGCAACTGCCCCTCCAAGAGGAGTCACAGTGTTGTCTCTGGACAGTCCCACGTGCCAGAGGGGGGCTCCAAGGGGTCAGTTTGGCCACCACCCAGCAGAAAACCAGAACGCACAATGGCTGGGGTGGGCCTTGGGCCCCGGGTCAGTCCTTATGGCCTGCTTGCTGTCCCTCTGCTTCTACTTCTGTTCTTCTGAGCAGAGAAAAGCAACGTTGGCTGGGGGAAGGGATAGCAAAGGGCATAAAGGATAGGGGAGAGGGAGTGATGGGGAGCCAGACTGAGAGTCCCCGGTGCCACCAGGCAACCAGCCCAGGCCCTGAGAAATTCAGCACCAAGCTCAGCTACTCAGAGCTCTTAATCCCCACTTCCCAGTTTATTAAAGGGGGCTGGGGAAATACTATTACCATGGACAGAGCCTTTGGAACCCGCCTAGAAGCCTCTGCAGGAGGGTGAGTCTGTGAGTAGCCCCCATTCAGAGATTAGGTCTTACTTGGACCCCTGAGGACCCATCTATGGTTCCCTCCACCAGGCCTCCTGTCCTTGACCTTGAGGCCCCCCCACCCCCAGGGTGCAGAACCACCTTTCCCTCGCCAAGTCTGCTGTTCCCAGCAGAGCTGAGCCCGAGCTGCAGCGAGCCCAGGCAGCCCAAGATGGAACTCTATTATTGCATTACGGCAGCCCTTTATACTCCAGGCGCTGCGCTCTGGGTAGGGGAGTCGCTAAGCAATGACTCTCTTCATTCCAAGTCTGGCTGTGAGGCTCTAAAAACACAACTCTCTCAATAGCAGTCTGGGCTGGGAGGACAGAGTCATAAACTTCTTTACAGCATCTCATTTAAAGAGACAGGCCCGCCAGAAATTTGGGGTCAGATGCCCCAGCTGGACTTGGTATCAGTGTGGTCCCTCTCCCCATCCCAGCCCTTGGCCCAGCCCATGAGGAATGTCCTGTCAGGAAGTGGGAGGGGAGAGTGGCTGCCAGTCTCCTAAGATACGCCACTGGCTTCTAGATGTGCAGAAATGGAGGGACGTCACAGAAAGGATGTAAAGACACTACAAAGTTGTGGCAAAGGAGTGTTTGCTATTACTTCTGGTGCCCCAAGACCAGGGTGGATGGAGAAGGGGCTTGGTCCGGTGCACGCTGGGGACAGTCATCACCCCACCATACAGCCCATCTCACACAGGTGGCCTGGGGTGAAGTGGATTGAAGGCTTGCTTTGCTGACTGATCTTCATCTGGGAAGGGGGTTCTGCAGCTCCCACTGGTATCTCCGCCCGGCCTCCACCCGGCACCCATCATGTGGGCCTCACCCAAACAAGCTCCTCTCTCTGAAGACTCCCCTCTCCTTTCACATTCAGGGAAAGAGGTGGTGTGGTCTTGGCTCACAGCTGTTGATGTGTCCACCAAAGTCACCTTAAAAGCCTCCTCTCCCTGAATCAGTGTGGCAAAGAGGCTACAGATGTCAGCAATGATTATCTAAGGCCACAGTCCTGCTAAGCAGCTGCCTTTCTCTCTTGAGCCTCAGGTTCCCCATCTGTAAAACAGTGTTACTGGAAATGGGGTGATGAGGCAAGAGAGACCAGTAAATCTAGGAGAAGTGAGAGTTTCCAGCCTCCCAGAACATGGGCCGTTATTGGTGCTGGGAGGGTTCTGACAATGGCCTTTGCAGTGGAGTCATGAAGTGACGATGATTAGGACCCCCGGGGTGGCGTTTGCTGGAAAACAAAAGGCTGGTGTTGAAGTTTCTCTCGAGACTCTGCATCTTTGCTTAAATTGGCTTCTTAGCGGCTTAAAGCTGCATTGGGGGCCGCGTTGGGAGAGCCTGCCCTCGGATGTCATCGGGCACTCGTGTGGTAAGTGGGCCTGGATCACACTCCCTGACCCTACTTCCTCTCTCAATAAGAACTGCTGGCAGTGGACTTGTCTTGCCTGCTCAGGTGTTGGCCCAATTCACTGAACCAAATCCTTCTAAGTTCCACAGGGGTCTTCATTCTTCTGGCCTCTGGGGACTTCTACAAATGACATGTGACAGAAGGGTCAGCAGGAGGTCTCCTCTCCCCGAAGCATCCTCACCTACCCAAGGGTTCCATGTATACCCTAGGATAAGGTGGTTCTGGCCCATTTTATTACCTATCCTTAGCAAAAGAAGAAATGAAAAAAAGGAATGGAAATTTCCTTCCTTAGACTGCTGCGAAATCTCTAACTAGACTTCCGTAACTGAAAAAAAAAAAAGTCAGTAGGGTTGGAAACAATGCTAAATGCAGCATTCTGGGGGAGCCCAGTTGAGAGCCCAACGCCCTAAGATCCTGGGGCCTCAGCATCTCCCCTAGTTACCACTCTGCTGGAAATGCCTCCTCACCCCCAGCCCCTGACACTGCTGTCCCCATCAGGGGACAGGGCTGACCGGCTTCCCATAGCCCAGCCACCTACCTTCCAGCCCACAGAGTCTTCAAGCAAAGAGCCAGCTATTTCAGCAAACAGCGGCACTGTGAGAGAGCAGACTATGTGAGCGCGTGCAGGCCAAATGGCAGCACCTCCATTGTTATCCAACGCCTGGTGGGTGGGTTCTCTCCCCAGCCCTCGCCTTGTCCTCTACCTCCTCCTTTTCCTTTTTAATTGCAGCAAAAATCAGGAAGTGAACAGTTGTCTCCCTTGCTGGTCTATATTCATGTAATTAGTGCTATTTAATTCCATGATGAGGCAAAGCCCATAAAATACAAAACATATTTCAGCTGCGTGCTGCAAATCTTGGCAGAAATCCCCCCACAGCCGGAAGCCGAATAGAGAGCTATATTCACTCCTTAAAAGAAAAAAATGGTCAGAATGACTGTAACAAAGTTTTGGGGCCAGGCACTACTACCTGGAAATATGCAAGGAGGTAGCAGAATAGGGAATTTATATCTCAAAGTTTGGAAATAATCTCTATCACCATGACAACACTGAATTTTTTTAATATTTAGTATTGATCATGTAATGCTAGTATATGTCATTAGTATAAGGAAAGCCAAGAACGAACCCTCTTATTCCCATGTGCTTTAAGGGTCTGGGTCCCCAGCAGTGGGGACCTATAACACCATGTCGTACTGCCTCCCCCACCCACTGGACAAATACCTATGAGCCAAATGACCGAGGAGATGTGTGCAGTTTCTGGCAACGATTCTAAATTAGCTAACATTCTCATTTCCCAACTCCTCTGTCCCGCCCACCCCTCCACTGAGTCCTCACTCTACTCCTGCATTTATGCCAGCAACACACGAAACAAGGAGCAGGGAACCATTTGCTAAGTGAGGCACAGAATGGCGAGGCCTCTCAGAGGCCACTCTCCGAAGTACCCAACAATATAAAGCAGCTACACAGCACGGTCCTCAACAAGTCAGCCTCTGCCCCCGGCATCACTGCCAGGCTCCGTTACCAGCACTCTCGTGGGACTACTCACTCCCACCGCACCCCTATGCACCGGTCATGCCCTCCTTCCCTCTGACTGACAAGAATGCAGAGGGCGGCATGTTACTGGAGAGCCCAGAGCAAGGCCAGTCCAAGGATGAATTCACACTGGGTGCTGCTAACATCCCCTTGCAGGACCTGCTCAGAAGCTGTGTCACTGGGGGCACAAGAAGCTAGAGATGGATCCAAGGCATAAGAGGGGGTCAAATCCTTTGCAAAACCCAGGAGGCCCTTAAGCAGACTAGATAGCTCTTATGGGTCTTCTCTGTACATCACTCAGTGGACTTAAACATGGAGTGCTCCGTGCAGATAGAAAACACATCTGCTAGCTCTAGCCACCTCCCCCTATGACACAGCCTGAAGTTCCACCATCACCAGCACCTCTCATTTGTGTGTAAACCTTGCCTTCTACAACCTCCTTCATGTGCAATAAACACTCATGACTCTAAAAACACTCGTCTATCCCTGTTCAATCCATGATTATTATCATCTAGATGGGGACATGGAGACTCAGAGCATTTCATTAACTTACCCAAAGCTATGCTCTGCACATGTGTGTCACTCAGGTCTCCTGACAAATCCAATACTTCCCTTGTAAGTACTTCTCACAAAGCCACCCATCAATCATCACTGAAGACTGTACATCAAAAGTGTGAGGGGTGGGGGGAGAAATCTACAAGGCCCCGTGACCAGTGCACAGTTGTTAACTAGGAGAGGAAGGTGTTCTAGCTTATTAGAATTTAAAACTAAAGCATTTTGAACTCTCATCACCATGATAGGCCTTGATAAGTTGAATGTGATAGAAATGTCCTATTCCTTCATCCCAAGGAGGTAACACAATCAGACGAGTTTTGGGTGGCTGAGAGGTGGTACAAAGCGCTGAGAAGTGAGCAGGGCAGATAACCCACGCCCGTTCATGCATGTATTCAACAACTTCACGTATTCAGCTCCTTCTACCTGCCAGGGACCTACTTTCCAAGGGTGCTCAATGACTGACATGAAAAGGTCTTTGATGTCACGGAACTTACGTTTAACAGGGAGAAGACAGACAATAAGCAAGAAAAGTGGTCATTTACAGATAGTGTTAAGATCTTAGAAAGAAAAGGCACAGTCACGTGATCCGGAGTAACTGAGGGGACAGGGGCGGGACCAGGGGCAGTCTCTCTGAGGTGATGCTTATAGGGGCAATAAATGACCAGGAGGAGCCAGCCATGAAAAAATTGGGGGAAAGAGCATCCGAGGCCAAAGGAAAAGCTAGTACAAACCCCCTGAGGAGGGGGCAGACTTGGCAAGGCAAACGCAGAAGGCTGAGAGGTGGAAGGCATTGAGTGAGCAGGGAAGTATGAGTGATGAGGTCATAGAGGAAGGCTGGGGACAGATGAAGGAGGACATTTGAAACCCTGAGGAGGAATTTTAATATCATTCCAAATGGCCTGGGAAGTTTTAAGCAAGGGAGTGACATGGTCAGCCTGGCTGCTGGGTGGAGAAAGGTTTGTGGGGGAACAGGAGGCCTGCAGGAGTTCACCAAGGGGCTCAGATGCCGATGGTGAAAGCAGAGAAGTCCTTGCTCCAGCAGTGCTTACTGGTGACTATGGAAATGAGGGGGAAATGCATACTGCCTCCTTGATTTTGGCTTGAGTCCCTGGGCGGATAGTTGTACCACTGTGCTGATATGGGGAAGGCCGGGGAGGAACAGGGCAGGGGATTAAGGAAGTCAAGAGTCCTGGAGTCTGAGTCACAAAGGGCCAGCTTGTCTGCAGAGCCGGCCCCTCCCAGGTTGATACTAAATCGAGGGAGTCATGGAGCGAACCCAGCTGTGTGGTCTGTATGGGGCACCTCGTTTAAATGTTCGAAAGAGGGGGCTAATGCTATCCTTATTTTCTAGATGAGAAACTGATTCTCAAAACTAACATGAAATGAGACCAGGATCCGAGCCTAAGCCTGCAGAAAGCGCCTTAGCCATCGGGGCCCTCTGCTTCTGACAGCCCTTCATAGATGCGGAGTGTGCACCCAGGGACCCGGGCTAGAAGAAGGTGGTGCCCACTACAATGTTTTACGTAGGGACCTAGCATTTACACTTAGTATTTTGTGAAAGAAGAACTATCACATCAAAACCGATTAGACTAAGGGAAATGGCAAATGCTTATGAAAGACAGGCTAAGCTGTAAACATCGTAAGTTTCCAACCAAAATTAATATCAAAGGAGTGAACGTGGCAAGAGGTCATCAGCGTTAGTCCCATACATCTTAGCAAGGAGCCCTCTCTTCACTCAGATTTAAAGGGCGTCATAGGCACCCAGTTATTCAGACTCTACAGGCTAGAGTCTGAAAGAAGTTGGATTGAAACCAAAGGAACTCAGACTAAAGACAAGATCTTTTTTTGTTACTAACTTTTTAAAAATTGTGGTAAAATACAGGGTCCAGCACAAATAATGCCCCTTTTGTTACAAAACCTTTTATTACAAAATCATAAGCATATAATTCTATAACATAACAATACCACATTCAAGCACACCATATGACATTTTAAGTGAAATGTTCAAATTAAAACTAAACTATTACACCCGTAACACCCATATTATTACCCTACCAACCACACTCAAGCAGGTGTTACTTCTGCCAGACCCTGTAAACACATCAGAAAATTTACCATTTTAACCACTTTTAAGTGTCCAGTTCACGGGCATTAAGTACAGTCACCACCTTGTACAATCACCACCACCCATCCCCAGATGAAACTTTGCATCATCCCAGCTGAAACTTGGTACCTCTTAAACCATAATTCCTCAAACGCCTCTCTCCCTGGGCCCTGGCAACCACCGTTCCACTCTCTGTCTCCGTGAACTGGACTCTTGTAGGAGGCCCACATGCATGGAACCACACAGTACTTGTCCTTGTGTATCTGCCTGGTTTCACTCAGTATGCCTTCAAGGTTCATCCCTGTTGTAGCATGTGAGGCGAGGTCATTTTTAATAAAGAGAAATGGATTACTGTCCCCAAAGAAACTTTTCTGGATTTTAAACTGCTGCTCAGAGTTGCTGTTTCAGGCACACTAGTGAGGATGGGAAGAAATGAGGAACTGAAACGCTGCAGGCAGATGACCATCGAAGCTCATGAAAGAAAACACGCCCCTTAACCCACCGCACCTCCAAACCCACACAACTGTCATGACGCACCACTGAGAAGAACTTCAATCCCTTCCAAAGTTCTGCTTTAAAAGATTCCCTAAGTAAATTTGGGAAACATCAACTCGCCCTTGTCCAGAGCCATAAGGCACATTAGCTGATTAAAACTCCTGAGAAGCCTTCAGTAAAGATACCTGTTAAAGGCTTTTTAACCAGGGTGTCTCTGATGGGTCTAAGGAACTTTTTTATCACTTAACCCCTGTTAAACCTCCCAGGAGTTCTGTTCCATGGCGCCCACTTCGGGAAATGCTGGCATGCCGGCTTCCATTCCTCAAAAGACTTTTACACCTATTTTCTCACTTACTTTGTTTTTAATCCTGCCAAGTAGATTGAGAAATTTAAGGTCATTTTCTTTGCATATTGGGAAAGAAAAAAGCTTCCAATATTTAGGTTTGGAAGGAAAATCCCTAGGTGAAAAGAAGCAGCCAGAACAAGTGATGTAGGCTCTGACCTCTTGGGTCCCCCTTTCTGCTAAAGGCCTGTCACATAAGACACGGTGCCCACCATCTCTACAGCTGCTCAGACACACAGCATCCCTCCCTCAACCTCCTGGCAGAAGCTGGCATGCCGGGCCCAACCCCCTTCTCCTGGCTCCTCTTAGCACAGCTGAAAGAGGCCACAATTTTCTCTACAATTTTCTGAAATCCGACAGGAAACCAGAGTAAACATAGGGAAAGGAAGAAGCATGAAACGAGTCTATCTGAATAAAGTATGGGTTTTGTTTCATCCACTCCTAGCTCATTCCCAGGCTCAAAGTCCTCACCATCCTCACACCAAAGAGGGGTTCAACTTCCAGGCATCTTGCCCAGATGCCTCACTTCCTTGCTACCTATAACACAGGTGTTGTTGGTGCCCTTGTGGGGGCTGCTGTTTTATTTGGGGACAATGACACTTCTGCCCTGACCTATGGGTTAAGGAATACCATTCTAGTAAAAGGAGTGAATATTCATGGCGTCAGTAATGCCAGAGGTGGCTCCCCAAAACAGGTCACTAGGACTAATGGCACACCTTCACAGGTAGCAGAGGGACCTCAGTCTTTATGCCTAAACTTGAAGGGGTCCAGAGGGGCCAGCTAGGGACCAAAAATGAACATGCTCCACAGCAGAACAATAGGTATTAAACCAGGACATCATAGTGATGAAACAAAATAAACCATACTTGGAAACTGCATTGACTTGTTATAGTAACTCTCTCCATTTATTTCCCTTTTATTACCCCCAGGCCCCTGGCAAAGTCCTATGAAAATGTCCAGCCTGTCTCAGCTGTGCCGTTAGATATTAATGGACTGCTGTAAATCCAGACTTGGGCTGAGGTTACAAGGGAGCCGCATCCCGTCCTCAGGAACTGGCGTGGCTGAAGCTGCAGTTATTGGCAGAAGCAGTCGGAGTCTCTGGGTGACGCTTGAGGCTGCAGGACCTCAGTGCCCCTCCTTAAGTGGATGTCCTCCCTCCATTGTCAAGGCAGAGCAAGGCCACAGTTCCTTTACTGAGCAAATCTTGCCACCACCTCTCAGGAGCTCCTCTCCCAGATCCCAACTGTCTGCCCAGCTTCTAGACACTTTAGGCAGGAATTCTCATCACCATTTAATGAAAGAGGAAATTGAGACTCAGAGGGGTTAGGAAAGGCTTTTCCCAAAGTCACAAAGCCTATTCTAGGAAAGAGGTGATCAGATCTACAGCCAGTAAGGGCAATACAATGTGGTGAGGCATCAGACGGGCACAGGAAAATGAATTGAAAAGAAATGAAGCAATCTCTAAGTGAGCAGGCGAACAAGATTCAGTCAGCACTGAAAAATCAATGAGGCAAAATGCTCAGCCCGTAAAGATCAATGAGGCAACCGACCAAAGACCGGCATTCCCACCTGAATTGACACCCGACCGCATCATAGTCATGTTTGTATTTGCCTAAACCAAGTCCGCGTTCCACCTGCAGTGTATTTGTCCAGGTGCCAGATCCAGCCTCCACCCAGGCACTCACCTGGCCTGATCAGAACAGCATCATCAAACAGCCCTGAGAGGTGGCTGATGGAGCATGCACGCGGAGGCTACAGAAAGAAGCCCCTGGAACACGGAGATAAGGTGACCTTCTGAGAGTTAATTTAGTAACAATCAAGACATCCACACGGAAGCACCAGATATCTGCAGAAGCCACCTTATGGGGGCACGGTGTTCCCAAATCACCGCTGCAAGAGCAGGGAACTGAAGCCCACTCAGGGTGACATAGTTTGTTCCTCCAGATGAGAATGTAACTCAAAAAGGCTGCAGTCTTAACAGCCTGAATGAAGATGGTGTTAACCAGGATGGGGCGGGTGGCCTGGAGTATAGAGCAAATCAGTCAGAACTTCTGAGCGTTAACCCCACACGAAGCAAGGAGAGAGTGCTGGAGCGGTGGGGGCTGCCCAGCAGGAGCATGTGGCTCCCTGGGAAGCACACTCTGAGGAGGGACAAGAGGTGGTCATCCGGTCTCCATGGGCTCAGAGGCACAGTTCTCAAAACACCAGCCTTCTGATTCCAATCCCAGGCTCTCCCCATGAGACCGCCAACCCCCATCCGCTCTGCCTTGCTGCTGTGCCCCAACTTGATCAGCAGTTCACCCTCCTCAGAAGAGTCAGAAGGGGTTCAGTCATGACTGACATAAGCCAATGACTCCCAGTCCCAGGGATTAATTGCCATTGGAGGAAGCCAATTGTGGTGGTTTCCTCCACCTGCCCTTGATAAGTTTCAGAACCGCCATGGGACTCAAACCTGGCCAACTGGACCAAGTGGGAAGCCTACTGGGGACTTCATGTGAAGGACTTCCTTCCATGGCCACCATTCACTGTGCTATCGACTGTCAGAGGCTTCTCTTGACCACGAGGGGGACATCACCAATATGCCTACCATGGCTGAGCAGAGAGAAGAAAGTACCTGGGGCGTGATGATGTTATTGAGTCACTGAATGACCCAATCCCACAGCCACCCAACCTGTGGTCTTCTCATGTGATACGATCACTCACTTATTGTTCATACTATTGTTGGGTTTTGTTTCCAGCACCCGAAAGCATCTCACTGACTCAGGTTACAGATGAGCTCTCGATACTCTGCTACCTTGAAGGCCGAGAAGGGGGTCTAGGAGAGGAACGCCGTTCTTTCATTAACTAGATCACAACAGACTCCAATACAATGCACAAGGTGGCATTTTACCTTAAATATCAATATCCCAGGAAACTAAAGTGAGTTAGTCCTGAATAATCTGTTCCTCTCTGATACACTGGCCAAGCCAGCCCCTGGTCTATGCTCACCCCACCCTAGAAGACCCCACCTTGGAGACCGCTGGCTGCCATCTGCTGCATGTTGGCGTCCCCTTGTTTAGCAGCAGTTAGAGGAAGTAATGGAAACACACGCAACTTTCAATTCCCCACTCTGCCTTACAAGCCCTTTATTCACTCCATATGTTTGCACCCTTGTCTTCAAACAAGCTATGTCTTTCTTACATATCTCCTCATGTTTTTGAGAGAATAAGCTGAAATTAATAGGAAAGATACAAAGTGATGTAGAAAGCCCTGAATTTTTGGATAAGAAGGCTGGGTTGTAAATCATCTCAACTTACTGTGCATCAGAATCACCAGGAGAGCTTTTTAAAAAGCACAGACCCCAGGATGCCACCCCCAGAAATTCTCGAAGGATGTGGGATAGACATTAGTATCCTTTAAAAAGCAATGATTATTCAAAACTAATTATAAAATAATTAGTAAAACGATGCTTTTTTAAAAAAGCAATAATCAGTTGCTTCCCAAGTGGTTATTCTAATAAGCAGCCAGAGTGGATGAGAACCACGGATAGCTGAACCCTGCCATGTCTGGTGTGGAAGCAGACCCAGGGAAGTGGGAGGCCATATGAAATCAGCACCCACTGGCCGCAGAGCCAGAACACCCAGAGTCTGCTCTTCCGAGTCCTGAATGGGGTATCTTCCCTTTATGCTCAGTGTCAACTGCAGAGGATCTACAGCATTATCACTAACAGACAGAGAGAAGAAGGGTAGGAAGGAGGGGTTAAAAAGGTCATGAGGAAACCTTGGGGCTGATAGGTATGTTCATTATCTTAATCATGGCAATGGTTCCACAGGTGTTTACATAAGTCAAAACTCATTAGATTGTATACTTCAAATAGGCAGCTTAATAGGTATAGTTGACCTTTATCAACTATACCTCAATAAAACTGTATTTTTTATCTTTTAAACTTAATCTTTATCGTATTTTTTCCATTCCCATTTAGTCCTTTTATTCCCCTCTCCCATCACCAATCACTACACTGTTGCCAATGTCCGAGTCCTTTCTCCTTTTTTGCTCTGTAGTTTTTAAAAAATAGACTAAAAAAGACAACCTATAGAATGGAATAAAATATTTGCAAATCATGCATCTGATAGGGTGTATCTAGTATCCGGAATATATAAAGAAGTCCTACAACTCAACAACAAAATGACCAACAGCCCAGTTTTTAAATGGGCAAATGGCTTGATGAGACGTTTCTTCAAAGAAGATACACAAACAACCAATGTGCAGGAAAAGATGTTACTAAGGAAATGGAAATCAAAACCACAAAGAGATACCACTTCACACCTACTAGGATGGTGGCGAATGAAAAATAACAAGGGTTGTCAAGGATGTGGAGGAACCAGAACATTGCGTATTGCTAGTAACAATGTAAAATGGTGCAGCTGCTGCAGAAAACAGATGAGTGGTTCCTCAAAAATTTGAAAATAGGTTGACCATACAATCTGGCAACTGCACTCCTAGGTATAGTCACAAAAGAACTGAGACAGGGATTCAAACAGACACACAGATGCCCACGTTCATTCCAGCCAATGTGGGAACATCAAGCCAAAAAGTGGGAATGACCCACGGGTCCATCCACGGATAAATGGACAGCAAAACATGGTCCATCCATACAGTAGAACATTGTTCAGTGAGAAAGAAATGAAGTGTCGATACATGTCACAATATGGATGAACCTTAAAAACACACGCTAAGTGAAAGAAGCCGGACGCAAAAGGACAAATATTGTATGATTCTACTTATAGGAAATGTCTAGAATAGGCCATTTCAGAGAGACAGACAGCAGCTTTGAGGTTACCGGGACCTAGCGGGAGGGAGAATGGAGACTTTCAGCTGGAGAAGATGAGAAATTTCTGGAGATGCATAGTGGTGATGGTCGCACAACAGTGGCTATAGTTGTACACTTAAAATGGTAAATTTTGTTTTATATATTTTACCACAAAAAATTTTTAATACACCCACTGTAGTCTTCTGTCATCAACTTTCACAATGACCTCCGTGTCTGTAAGACATGTCACAAATTCATTAATAGCAGGAAAAGTGTTGATTGAGGTGTAATGTGCTAGGTACTCTACATCAATTACCTCATTTATTTTTCATAACAGCCTATAAGGCAGACACTATTATGCTCCTCATTGTACAGATGAGGGAGCTGACTCACAGAGAGAGATAAAAACCTATTCAAGGCCACAGAGCTAGTGCGTAACAAAGCAAGGGTTCTTACCTGGGATCCAGCTAGAATGCAAATTCTTGGGCCCCACCCAGGACCTGCAGAACCTGTGCGTAAACCCAGCCTCCAGGTGATAGTGAAGACGCTCAGGTTTGAGAACCGCTGTGCAGACCAGTTCAGCGTTCAGAAAAGGGCCGGAACACTAAGTGCTGTGACGAGCAGCAGTGATTCTCAAACCTGACCATGCCTCACAGGAGCACCTGGAGAGCCCACCCCAAGTTTCTGACTCAGAGGGTCTGGGCCAGGGCTCCGTGATGTGCATTTCCAGCAAGTTCCCGGGTGACAGGAATGCTGCTGGCCTGGGGACCATCCTTTGAGAGCCACTGATATACAGACTCTCATTTTCCTTAATACCATCTCATTTTTCTCATGGGCAGAAACTCGAAATCAGAGCTCACACATCCTAGAACAACAAAAGGAGTATCGGCTGGACCTGGAACCTGAGCGCAGTGCTCTTTCCACTGCAGTACAACCCCTGTACCCAGTGATCTAGATGTTTCCATATGCCAACTTGGCACTCACCCACCATCTCCCTCAAAGTCAACAAATGTCTGAGAACATAAAAAAATGTTGTATTCATCGCAATAAACTGGTGCTAGAGTAATCTAGAAAGATAATTGGCCTTATAGTCAAGGACCTCTGCCATCTGGCTTTCATCATTTCCACTCAAGTAGAATTATTCTCCATTGCTCCAGTGTCCTTTGCTTTCCTGCTTTCAAACCTTCACCAGCTTGTTCCCTTTGCTTGGGAGTCCCTTCTCTTCCCTCCTCCTTCCTTCTCTAACTCTACACTTACAATTTTGACCTTGAACAAATTATTAATTCTCTTTAGGCTTCAGTTTCCTCCACCATAAAGTGGGGATGACAGCAGGACCTGGCCTGCGGGTTGTGGTGAGGCACACCTGCGGCACTCCGCGTAAGCGGTCACCGCCATCACAAACCCCGCCTCTCCTCCGAGCCAAAGGGATCTATCTCTCCCTCCCCTGACTCTGCAAAGCAGTGTGTGCAAACATCAGAGCTCACCACTCCTACTTTGCATTTGCCATCTATACTTGCTCTCACTTTGCTGCTAACTAAGCTCTACTGAGGTGAAGATACGCTTCTTAGCAATAGTTCAAAGCACAGTGTAAGTGACAATAGGAGCTGGAAAAAGAGATGATCGGTTTCATATGCTCTTAAATGGACCCCAGAGCATCGCTTGCAGTGCTCTCAGCCCCCATCAAAGATAGCCAGGAATTAGATGGGTGCAAGTGCTCCAACATGAAAAGATTTAACTTTTCCTGTGAACCAGCCACTGAGCTTTGGAGAAGGGTCTCCAGACACTCCCTGTTCAAAGAGTTCCCCTGAATCCGCAGAGGCCTCAGCCCAGTTTTCCATCCCAGAGCATGTTCCAACAATTCAAAGATTCCCTTCTGCATCAGGCGTCCCTTGCGCTTACTTAAAACAAAAAGCCTTGGCTCCACAAGAAAAGCATTTCCCCCCCTCATTTAGTACTTCTGGGCCTCCGTTCTCCCGTTGCTCTGCCAGTGTAGGAAGCTGCAGCTGCCCGGCCCAGCTCCGGGAGTTCTGACTTGGTGGAGTCTGTGGGCAGCTCCCGATCACGGGCTCCGGGCCGACCTGACCTGCCATCAGCACTACTCCCGTCCTCTGCGGGTTGCCATCACCGCACAAAAACCCACCTCCTTGGGCAAGACCCAGTCACCCCCTCATCTTGGGACCCCAGAACTCTGGTTTAGACCCACTGCCTGCAGAACCAGACTCCTGTGGGGTTGTTCTGAAGGACAGATTAAAGGGTTTTTGTTTGTTTTTTGGCAACTCACCAGGCAACAGAAGCAATGAGACTGAGAGACATCCCTTTGATGGGGGGAGGGGGAGGGGAAAGAAACAGAATGGCCACTCTGTGAGGGCACCCAGGGCTGACCCTACTTAGAGGGAAAGGTGGTGAAAAGGAAGCGTAGTTTGATGAGTGTGAGGGTGAAGAGGAGAGGGGTGCGTGAGCTCACATGGAAACAAAGGACCGGTCAGCATAAACAAAGGATGCACTTCTCTCTGCTTCTCGGATGGAATGGGGATCCCCAGCAAGATCCACCAGCAACTCTAGTTCTTCCCTGACCCTAATCCTGGGCTCCCCGAGGAACCTACCACTGGGCCCACTGCCTCCTCCAAGCATTAGACTTGCTCCTTGCTGTAGGAGCCCCAGTAAAGGAGGAGCATTTCATCATCTAGGGAGAGAAGCATGGCCTGGGGTTCCTCGTATCCCGGCCTTCTATCCCCTGGTGTTCCCATACTTACACCTAGGGCAGAGGGCAGAGCCTGGCCACAGGGTCATGCCCATGGAGGCACACTCGAGGGTGCACGTGTGTGCAGATACAGCAGAGGGGGCAGGGGCATGCAGAGAGCAAAGGGAAAAGGACTGAGGGTCCATGGTGGGAACAGCCAGGAGTCAGCAAATGGGACCAAAGCTGGGTTGACTGGCCCAGAAGGTCTTTTATCTTAGCGGTCTCCAAAATAAGAAGATATGGGAAGAAAATATTAGAACTTCCATTTAAATAAATTTTTATCTCGAAAGAATGAAACACAGCAGTTCTACTAACACTGATGTACAGAACTGGCACCCCCCTGGGTTAGTTGTCAACTGGCCCATATCCCACGGGTACAGCAAAGGCAGAGCAGGGCTCCCGTGATGCTGCGGGGCTGACACGGTCCCTTCACACCTTAGTTTTCCAGCACCATGTGTGGGCTATAGTACCATATCTGTGCCAATTAAGAGATTTATGATTTACTGCATTATTTCATTTCAACAATTGTTTTACAAATTGCGCAAGTGGCTTTAAAAGATTCTTATAGGGAGGGTATGGATAGAAAGTAATATAAATAGTGCAAGCACTATAATCAATTTAAAAAAAAAAAACCGAAGAGGTATTCTTTCTGCTCTTAGCAAACTCTTCATCCTCCATTTTACAATCCACGGGACCAATGAACCGGACCAGAGATCAATCCCCTCTCAAAAAAAATCAAAATTATTAGGAAGACTAATATCTGGATTGATATTCACCATCATTAATGATGAATCTCCCCACTGGGGCTGATTTTATTTGAGATATTGCTCAGTGGAGGCAAACACAAGCCAAAAACTCTGCGGACCACGGACCATACTGCATTCCCCAACTTAGCCGAAGGTTGCCCTGGGCTGTGGACCTAGGGAAGGACCACAGTCTGGCTGGTGGGCATCAGTGGGAAAATAAGGAGTGAGGTCACACTCTCATGAATGTCAAGAGCCGGTTCTTGGTAAAGACCGTCTCACGGCTGAGACCATCCAGCCAACACATTTCTCCTCTTACCTCCTTGTTTATATCCGCTGCTGACTTGGGACCCCAGAGGAAAAGGGAGGAGGTCCTTTGTATCCACGAACTTCAGGCATCTCATTCACCTTAATGTTAGGCAGCCACCCTGTAGCCTGTACCCCACTGCCCTGCCAATTCATCCAAGGGAGCCAAAAGGAAAGTGTGACACTAAGAATGAGACCCCATGTCCCTTTGTCCCCACACTTGAGCACCATTCCTCAGCCGAGATTGTGTCTGCAGCCCTACAGTCAGGATACGGCCTCTGTGATTGAAAAGTAAGGCATCTTCCCTCCACAATGGGAGCTAGCTAGTGAGACCTCACCTCCTGCCTGGCAACGAGCCCTCACTTGCCCCCACTCCCCATCTCGGTTACTCTTCGCCACAGCCCCACAAAGGAGCCTTACAAGTACCCTAGACAGAAGAGGAATCAGGGTTCCCAGAGCGTAAGCAGTGCTCAGTGGTTGAGCCCAGGTGGAACTCCAGGGTCAGAACCTCGGCTCCCCATCTCTCTCCTGCTTCTCGTGGCCATTGGGGCACCAGACTTGGAGAAAACCTCGCTTCTGTCTTGTGACTTTGGTCAAGTCCCCTGAACAGCAGGCCCCCCGTGGGTAAAATGGGTTTCTAAAAGCACATGCAGCAGGGGACGTTTGCAAAGACTGAATGAGCCAATAAGCGTCGGTGCTCTGATCGGTGCAGGGCAACAGGCAGCTGTAACATCACTGTTAGCCCTTCTCACTGCCACCGGTCTCCTCTCACATCGCCCTCCCGAGTGAGCTCGGTCTTTCCTCTTTCCGTTCCCTATGAGAGATGAATCCTTATCGTTTTACCCTAGTCCTGGCTGGTGCACCCACCAGGCCTGCGGAGAAGCTACAGATCATGGAAGGAAGGACTAACCCACCCTCCCTGCTCCTACCTTCACCTCTGCATGCACCTCCGCCAACGGAACCTGACATGGAACAGAGCAGAAGAGAAGAGAAGGAGCCTTCTGCACGAGGCCTCCTCCAGCCCCTGCAGGGCCCGCACCTGGCACAGCCAACCTTCTCCTCCGAGGTGCCTGCTCGATATAGGCTGCTCTGCTGGGACTCCTGATACCTGGAGACTAATTAGGCAGCCAGAGTGTGGGCAAGCCAGCCCAGAGGGCCCACCTGGGAGGCAGCTGCAGAGAGGGGCCAGCCCAAGGAGCTGCCTCTTGTAGCAGCTACTCATCGGCCATCCCCCAAATGAGGAGAAGCAGCCTTCCAATGATGGCTGACTTTGACTAGCACAAGGTCCCACATCTTAGAAGTCAGGGAAGAAAGAGATGCTCAGGAGAAAAGCATTTCAGGAAAAAAAGCAATAGTTGTTGAGAATGAACTGCTGAGCTCCCACTCTGAGTCTCAGACTCTCCTTTTGGCAAGGCCAGGGAGTGGCAGGGTCTTACAGAGTTGAACTTACTCTCCAGGGCACAGGCTGATTGAAAAGATGAACTGGAAACAGCAACTAGAGAGGAGCGGGAAGTCTGGAAGGGACAGGGAAGGTGTCAACTGAACTTGAGGGGAAAGCTGCGACTGGCGTTGAGAGTGAGTTTTCTGGATTACTCCAAAGGGCAGAAACAGGGCTGTAAGTACAGGTCATGAGGCAGAAATGCCAGTCCTCAATGAGAGAGCCTTTGGTGGTAATTATTAATCCGATGATAAGATTCAGTCCTTTTTTGGCCAAAAATGATAAAGCCAGCCTTTTTGGAAGGGTCCTAATCCTTTAAGTCCATGCACTGCTCTGAATGAGATCATTTTCAGCACCCAGTTTTATTTCAAAGACATTAAGCTCCGTTTTTAAGGGCTTTAGCTGGGATTCCCTTTAGCGGGGACAAGCATCCTGAAATGGGACTGTGGGGTGTCCCAGGATGGAGAGTCAGGTGCCTCAGCCTTCGCTCCACACCATCCACAGCTTGTTCTGCACAGAGAGGAAGAGGATCACGAAGGCCAAAGGCCATCTGAGAGCGAGGTGTCAAATCCACAATGACAGGAACACCTCTTGTAGGAATGAGAGTTGGCAAAAAAAAAAAAAAAAAAAGTCTTTATCTGGATCAAGCCCTTCTTCAAGCCAGGAGCTTCTGTTGTTGATGTCATGGGGAATTGCACGGGCAGCAGGGGCTGCCGGACCCACCTGCTCAGCCTGGATACCAAGCCCTGGGATCACTCATCGAACCAGCTAAGAGGAAAATCCCCCAGCACAGGACTAGCCCTCTGTGGATGCAGAGCATCGCTGCTCCCACCCTGGCCCTGGACCTGCTTCCATTTCAGTTCCTTCTAGAAAAGACATCACGTAGTCATTGTCCTCTCTTGCCTTCCACTTCTTTAGCTCTCTCAGTGTGGCTATCCATGCGGAGAAGGAGACGTGTGTGCAAGGCTTGCAAACACCAGGAGTGGCAGCCAGAGCCCAGGCTCTCCGGGACAGCCCCTGCACAGCCGTCGGGGAGGACACCGCCACCACCTTTCCTGCAGGAGCCCAGGTGTGTCAGCCATCCATGCAGCAGCCCCACAGACAGGACAGGGGTCCTGGTGCTCCCACAAGGGAGGCACTCACTCGGGCCCTGTGAGCATGTGCAACCAGCTCAGCGTTCAGGGCAGTGTCCTGAGCAGAGGCTGGTTTAAAGTCTGGGGCATCACCAGCTCCACAAGCTTAGGGGAGGGGAACTAAAGTGTCCCTGCAGCGAGGTTTCCCTAATTCAGACAAAGCAAGCACCAAGGTTTGACCTGAGCATTGGATCGAAAGGGTGACAGGAATGGGTCTCACCTCCTGCAGTCCTGGCCCCAGGTCTGGCTCTGTCACTTGCACGTTGAATGCACCTGAGCAAATTTCCGCATCTCCACACTTAATTTCTCTACCTATAAAATGGAGTTGAAAATAGGCCCCAACCCCCATGACTATTATAAAGTGCTCAGCCTCAGCCCTGGCACACAGTAAGCAATCAATAACTATGAATGGTGGTTACGACATTATTACTGGAAGGACCTTCCGGTGGGGAGGGGAGCTGGACGAGCGAGCCTGGGTGCTGTGACAGCTGTCCTGCTGCACGCTGGCCTCTCTGGCTTTCCCTTGCTTTGGTGGCAGCTGCCACCATCAGGACCAGGCACAGGGAGATATTGGTCCCTTCATAACACCCTGGCTTAAGTGTGAAGGAAACAAATCCCTTCCCTTATTTCCGCTTTGCACAGGTTGACATTGTCAGAAGAGAATAAAAATGTGATTGTCATAGAAAACACAAGCACCGGAGAAATAATGAAATTTCCTGAGTACAAGTCACTGACTCTGTAATAACACACATCTTAGAGGACTTCCCAAGCTCCCAGCCCCCGCCTGTCTCCCTGTGCCCACTGCCGCCCCGTCACCCACCTTGCCCTTCACTCACCTCCTACAAGGCTCCAACAACCCCCTTAGTGCCAACTTAGGACTCATCTTTCCAGGACAGAGGGACACATGGAGACTCAACAGATAGACAGTGAAGATACTGCCCAAGTGTGACTCTGTCCCCTGCCCCGGGGACTATGCCCTGTCCAAGGTACACAGAACACGCACAACCCCTTGATGGGTGCGCTGTGCGTGCACAGATAGGGCAGGGGCAGGGAGACGTACTGTCCACCTGCCTTCTTAGGTCTTACAATACATTGCAAATTCTTGGAACTTATAAATTAGGAGGCTCAAGTCACTGGTTCTCGAAATGGGGAGAAACAGCACCAGAGCTCCTAAGAACTCATTAAAGACGCAGCTCCTCAGGCCCCTCCCAGACCTACTGAACCTGAAGTTCTGGAGGAGGGTCCCAGCTGTCTGTGGTTTTTACAAGCCCTCCAGGAGACTCTGAAGCATGCTGAAGTGTGAGAACCACCGGCCTAAATTACAATCCAGCTACCTGCATGACCCCGAGTCTCTGTGTCCACAAGGCGGGATTAACAACAGTTTCATCCTCTGTACAGTGGGAATAAGAACGGAACCTACTTCTCTGGGTGGCTGGTTGCAAAGATTCACTGAGATGCTGCATATAATGTACTTAGCGAATTGTCTACTATGTTGTAGGCACTCAAATGTTCACTAATATCAACGTTCCTACCATTCAGTAGGAACGTTACCATTCAGTAGGTGAGGCCCCCAAAGACTCAGTTGCAAAGTGACTCGTTCAAGGTCACACAGCGGTCAAAGATACACTGATAGCCCACTTCCTCAGGAAGAAGCAGAGGTGTCCACAGGTTCTTCTTCCTCTCAGACTTGCAAAAGCTCTCAGTCTGGCCAGCAACCCCCACCCTGGGCCTTTTGAGTTGCACAGAGGCTTTTTGGGATGATTGGGTGCTCCTGGCCTTTGGCAGCCAGGGAAGCAGGGTGCTCATCCTGCACTCTGCAAGCCGGTCCTGCGTAATGGAGAATTGTGTGTCCAAAATGCCAGTGGCCACTCCCCTGAGAAACATGGACCGCCCCAGAAGTTCAGAGCTCTGCAGAGCAGGACATCGTGTCAGAGGCTTCCTGGAAAAATCCATCACTCAAGTCACAGTAACGGCAGGGAAGGGCTGGAAGTCTCCTAAGAGATATTTCCTGCCTCCGTCACAAGATCTCCTACTTGGGGTATTGTGAGGGCCAGCTTTTATTCTAGACATTTTGTTTTCTCACCTCAATATGCAATTGCCTAAATCCTCTAGCCTAACCCCCACCCCTACTGCCCCACCAAACCTACACAAGCTCTCCGCCTCCAGGACTCAGGCAAGCATTTTCCAGTGCTGTGGTCTTGAGGACTCCCCCATGTTCTCCAAATGCTCACAGAGGAAACAAAGGTTGGGCCCAGAAAGTAGAAGGGGGCGTGGCCCTGTCTGAAAAAGGATTCGGTGCTACCTATTACCTATTACTGAGAGAGGGTGAAGGAGAAGAGAAAGGGAGTAAATTGTCAGTGCTGCTCAGAAAGTAAAAATTCCTGTTGCCAATAACGCAAGCAGTGGATTTAATCAGTAGAATCAATAAAGGCTTAGTTCAAAGGATGCCCAGAGGAAAGTGCCCAGGCGGAGAGCCAGAGGGGGACAGAGCTGAGCAGCATGTACAAGCTCACACAAATCAGCGGACTGCCTGGAGCCGTGGGAGTGTGTGGCTCTGACGAAGCTGGCCATTTCTCCTAACTTAGCACCGCTTCTCCGACGCACAGCCCGCTTGCTCTGGAGACTTCACCTAGTGCTTTCATCAGTTTCTTCTCCCCACAAGACGTAGAGGCGGGCTGTGCTAAAATGTTCTTTCTCTCGCAAACCATTAAGCTGTCAAGCTGAGGTGGCGAACAAATCCAGGGAGAGCAAGCACTAGAATGCAATTATTCTTTCTGCTCTGGACTATTCCTGCTTCAACTTTACTGGCCCCGGGTCACATTTTGTGATCTTTGGATGCTGATGGAAAAGACATGGCTTGATGTAAAAAATAACCAGGGAGACGATGTCTTGATAGAGGTGGAGGTAGCTAGCAGAGGAGGTTTGGGTGGTTTGGTTTGGTTTTCCATTTGACATCCACGCAGGTGTCACGTAACGGCTTCCAGCTTCAAACCCCCCATCCAAATGAAAAACAACCTCTCCATAAATACCTTCCTGCGTCGGCGAAATGGCTGTGTTACACACTTGAGTACCATTTTCGAGGACACTTTAAATAGAGCATCGGTCACTGCTTTCAATTTAACGTGTGAACGGGAGTCGCTCAGGCAGGCAGAGGCGATAGGGCTGGAGATGGGCTCACAGTTGCCACTGGTGCAGCTGCCCCGACTTTGCACAGATCCACAGGCCCTCGAGGCACTTCGGGGACCAGCTACATGCAAGACTCGCCCAACATGCAAACGGGCACTTACCAAGCAACCGCAAAGCGAGGTGGTAGGCACAGTAAGAGACACACAAAAAAGAGACGGTGCCTCCCCTAGATGAGGTAAGCCTTACATACAAATTAGAGCAGGAAAAGTGTTAGAAATGGTACAAGAAAGGTGAAATGCTATTCAAGTTCAGAGAAGAGCTTGGTGGCCCGAGTTTTTTCCTTGGGTAGAAACCCCTACTGGGTTTTATGAGGATTAAATGAGATCATGCAGGACAGATGCCAAGAACAATGGGTGGAACTGAGTAAGTGTCCCATAAGTGGTAGGGTAGTCATGGAAATAGTGTTAATATTGTTGACATTAGATTGTTATTGATCATTTTAATTAGAAATCTGGTGGGAGATAAGAACAGGAAGATTACCAGATGAAACTTGATAACTAAAGGTGCTGTTTGCTCAGATGATAACTAAGGCGTAGGAGACAGGATACACAAAGGGACAGATACAAGGAAATTGGGGGCTTACTTGGGAAATAAATAGTACAAGGCACCTTTAAATTTCTGCATTTGTATTATGATATGCCTGGATTTAGATTTCTTTTTATCGATTCTTCTAGGAGTTTGTAGGCCTCCTTGAATGTGTGTATTGATATTTTTCCTCAGTTTTAGAAAATTGACAGTCATTCATTCTTCAAATAATACTTCTTCCCCATTCTCTCTTTCTTTGTAGAACTCTAATTAAATAGATAAGACCTTCTCACTCTACCCTTTATGTTTCTTGACCCCTTTTGTGTATTTTTTATCCTTCCTTTCAGGTTATTTTGCCTTGTCCCTCGCTTCATTAATTATCCCTTCAGCTGTGTCTAAATCCTTTTTTATAATTCTTAATTTCAGTTGCTGTATTTTCAGTTTTAGAATTTCTCTTTGGTTCCTGTTTCAAATTTACTATATCATTTTTATAGTTTCCCGTTTGCTGCCAGGTTGTGTGATCTTGTCTTATTTCTACTGGAAAGCAGTCATCACAGTCATTTGAAGCCCATCCCTGATCACCGCAGTGGCCAGAAAACCTGCAAGAATTGTTCCCCCTGATTCTTGTGCCTGTTGACTTGTTTCCCCTGCACCAACTTATCTTTGATTGTCCGCTAGACATTGTGCTCCAAGATTTGGTAGTAAGAACTATTTGATGACTAGGGTAATGTTACCTTCCACCAGAGAGCATCCTAACGTCTCCGCCAGGAGACATCCTTGCAATACGTACAACATTAATTCCATTTCAGGAATGGGGACTTCTCACAACTACTCAAATGGTTCAAGGCTGGACTTTAGAACTGGGAAGGGAGAGCTGGTTTACTTAGACTCTCAAGCCAAAATGCACCCACCTTGATAGGTCCTGCATTTCACCTTTTGTCCCCTAACCCACTGAGACTGTGGGATGCATGCCTAGGCCTTCCACAACCTCAGTAGAAATCAGAAAAAAATCTCACCCCTCTGGTATCTTACCTTTTGACTTCCGTTCTCTTCCACAATTTGGTCTTGTAATTATTTACCACCTTGCTAGCTTTTATATGTCTTGAAGCACACTTTTGAAAATATCTTTCCCACGTTTTGAATTTTCCTAAGTGGGTGGGTGGGGCTGAATTACTGATCTTTCATTACCCAAAATCCCACCCACAGTGCAGGCGTACCTCAGAGCCACTGGGTTGCAGAGAATGTTGAATAAAGTAACCCACACAAATACCGTTGCTTCCCAGTGCACAGGAAAGTCATGTCTATACCGTGTTGTAGTCTACTGACTGTGCAATCGCAGTATGTCTTTTAAAAATGTACAGACTTTAATTAGAAAATGCTTTATTGCTGAAAAATGCTAACCATCATCTGAACCTTCAGTGAGTCGTAATCTTCGGTGCTGGTGGAAGGTTTTGCCTCCGAGTTGATGAAAACACATTATCTGCGAAGTGCAATAAAGCGAAGCATAATACTACAGGTGTGCCTGCACCTGATTTGACTAGAACGTTGGATTTAAGTTAGGGAGGAAGTAAGAGATAAAGCCAGAGTATTGGCTCATTCTAAAACATGGATAACCTTGAGAACCTAGGGTAAAGAGGACATACATCCAATAATTTGTGGGGAGCCACTGGAGACTCTTGAGGAAAAGAGCGGCAACCCAAGAGCTTCAGGTGAGGAAGAGGAATTGGGCACTTAAATGCTGGACAGATCGGAGGAGGATGAGACCCAGCTCAGGAAGGAGAGTTCACAGGCTTTATGAGACTTAGAAAGAAGAGGCAAACATATCTAAACTAGGGTTGTGGTGCTGAGACTAGGAAGGGGGAACAGCGGTAACTCTTTAAGCCAGAAAATCCCCAGAGGAGAGACAATTTCATAGGACAGTAAAGAACCTGCCACTGGGCCCTGGCTGGTGTGGCTCAGTGGACTGAGTGCTGGCCTGTGAACCAAATAGTTACAGGTTTGATTCCCAGTCTGGGCACATGCCTGGGTGGCAGCCAGGTCCCCAGTAGGGGGGCATGCAAGAGGTAACCACACATTGATGTTTCTCTCCTTGCCTCTCTCTCCAAAAATAATAAATAAAATCTTTAGAAAAAGGAATCTGACACTGGAATACATCCAGCACATAACCAGGAAGATGGGACAACCTCTTGGGGAGGGGGATGTCACCCCATTTTGTGTTATCAGAAATTCCTTACGTGACTTTGGCTGACAGTACAATTCCTGTTGGGGGCAAGAAGAAAGTGCAAGCCCCTTGTTAATAAGCAGAGACCCTGGAGCATCAGGACACAAGCCAGGAGGTTGCACAGAAAATAAACACACACAGAAATAGGCTGAAGTGTGCAGAGGGAGAGAGCCGTGCACCCCATCACTATGTGACAGGTGAGCCTTGGGGACACCTAGGACTGCCATCATTGGATCCACTGAGGGACAGAAGGTGCCCACTAGGGTTAACTTCCCAGGTTTCTAGGTAGAGGCTGAATCCGATGGCAGTGTAAACCTTTAAACTAGAATCATGTCTCTCCTGGCCTAGATGTCTGCCACGTCCACAGATATTTTTCCCTATCCTCCCTTCCATTTGTATGAATGAGTGTCAAAAGGTAGCTGCCTGTGAGGAAATAACTTCTGCTTTCACTGCAGGGATCTGGGAGGTGAAATAAAATAAAAGTAAAATGTTACTTGAGGAAGGGCCATATAATTTCATAAATAAATTACGGAGCGTGGCATCGATCTGAGCTGAGCTTGTGCTACAGATGGAAGAGGGCGGCAAGCCACACCAGGCAAAGCTCACCACACACACATGCCTGGTTTGCTCCTGCCTTTTTCAAATTAATTGTCTGCACCAAATCAATATTACCTGCAAAAAGCAAATGTCCTTTCCTCTTCCTGCCTAATCCCAGGACCCCTTGACCTCTCCAGACCTAGAATTCAAGAATATGATGACCCCTCTCCCAGTGTTCTCTGGGCTCATGTTATCTGTCCCCAAAACAGTCCTCCTAATTCTCCCCAAAAGACCCCACCTCCTGCCACCACTTCTTGGGCTCCTGCAGGCAGGCTGATCTAACCCGATGAAAGACAGAATGTAGGGGTGAGTAGAGGATTTGAAAACCTACCGAGGCAGAGCAAGACCTGAGCCAAAGTGTCCCAAGGAGAGACCTTACGCTCCCTGAGGGTGGGGCTGTACTTGCTAATTCACCACTGAACCCCAGTTCCTGGCACCGGACCTGGCTTATAGGAAAGCCTCAATAAATATTGGAATTGTTGAATTCAGATGAGAAAAGCAAGAAAAAGCAAGCAGGCATCACTTCCCTTTGAGAAATTCCTAAACCTTTTGCCACCTGAGCACCAAGACAATGGATTAACCTGAAGTTTTTCCAGCTCTTTCATGATGTAGTCCAAAGGAGGGTCACCTGTTAGTGTGTTTTTACTTTTTCCTGCATTCATTTCATAAAAAATCAAAACAACAGTTAGATCTCCAGACTCCTGAGAAACAAAGGACTGTGTGACTTTCCTGTGGTGTTTTGTTTTGTTTTTCAGGAAAAAGGGGAAATGAGAACAGAGGTTTTGAGAGGTATACCAGGGTAGAGGAAGCTAAGCAAAGTCGGGACTTTTGATGGAGCAGAGGAAGGTTTGGCCGGCTGGCTCACACCATCCACCGCAAAGTTACTCAGCCCTGTGGGTCTGGACCCAGCAGGAGGTGGCCCAGCAGGATGCTCCTGCTAACTGAAGGCATACCTTTGCATATTAAGAGCTAAGGTTGGGACATGGGAAGGAGGCTATTAATAACCCACCAACCCTGGAAACTACATCCTGGTAAGTGACCAATCGTCTTGGATAAACCCAGTCATCCCTGGGTGGTCCAACAGTGGCTTTGCCAACTGTCCCAGACAGAGAGAGTGCTCCAGAGGATGCACCTGCCTGAGCCAGCCTATACCCACTTTCCCTCTGTACTGGTCCGGCCCCCATCAAAGGACCTGGGGTGCTCTGCTCCAGCTACAACTTCAAGAATAACCTTGCCTACGCCCAAAGCTAATCTCCAGAATAAAAAACAATGGTGACACTACAGAGAAAATATTTGAACGTGGAAGACATCGAATTCTCTCTATTTTCACCCATCTGCCCCAGGTGGACTTGAGGGTTTCCTCTGGAAGTCCCTAGCCAACAGAGGAAGGAGTGAATCTACCTTTGCTTCAGTCCTCCATTGCTGGCTTTGGCCCATGCTGGGCTACCCTCCAAGATTGACCACTCTGACTCTTCTAAGTCACGATCCAGCCTTCCAGGCCACTGGCCCTGGAGCTGGGCTCCCGTTTTGAACAGTGAGTGGGGAATGGGTGGCCGTTCTGTTTCTCCTAGAAGTCTCAGAGAGGTCAGTTGTGTTCACGAAGTACTGCCACAAAGAAGGCAGCAGCCTCAAGCCCACGCCTACGGGTGCAAGAGCAGAACTCAGCTGCGTGTCCTGTTTTCTGTCCCTGCTTGAGATCCCTGGGCTCCAGAGAAGGAAAAAGAAGGAAAACCCTGCATCTGCTTCTCACCCTGAATTGACAGTGAACCTTGAGGCCACTCCTCAGTGGGATCTGCCTGGGCTTCTTTGTGGAGGTCACACTCACCCTCCTTGGAAATTGTGCCTTGAGCTTCAGGCTGATAGCTCTCAAAGTGTAGTTTACTGCCACCAAATCCCACCCATGGGATCAGAACTTTTGAGGATGCAGGGGACCAGAAATCTAGTCCTTTGGTAAATTTTTACATGATTCTTACGGCACAGCAGGGCTCCTGAACTCAAGAGACAGCCCCAGGTCCCAGGTAAGTAAGGCAAATGACACAGATGAACAAAGGGAACTGTGGAAAGAGCCTGCAGCTTTGCAAACTGGAGAGCTGTGCCCCTCGGAAGCAGCCTCTAGCTGCCCCCAGTTGTTGCCCCGTGGGAATGCAGGCACAGTGTTCTCAGATACGCCTATATTTCCACAGACGTGCCAAAACCACATTTGCAGTGAAGTCTCTTGATCTTTAAAGGTTGGCCACAGCCAAACATTCCATGCTCCCAAATGAAACACAAATGTGATTTGCCTCACGGGTTTCCAGTTAACAGTCACGTCTGAGAGCCGCTGGTTTAGGATGGATTTGAGAATCACTAAACTTTAGGATGTTCCTCAGCCATACCTGCAAACACCCTCCCCTTTTTATTTTAGGATAGCAGTGGCCAATGCTCAGAAGCTAAAGGAGCCAGTGGCCTCTTGGCCTGCTAGGAGGTAGCTCTCCGGTTCCTCCCAAGAAGGAGGAAGACCCCTATTTTCAAGACTCTTCAAGATGACCCAGCCTCACTCTCCCATTGTCAGGCCAGGGACAGACTCCACAGCTCCCATCACAAGGGAACACACACACCCTCCTGGTTCAGAGCATTTGCTGCTGAGGATGGGGGACAGGTGCCTCTCTGACATCCAGCTGCTAGACCCAAGTCCTTAAAGATTCTCAGAACTCCATAGATTTGAGGCTCCTAGGGACCTCCCTTGAGTTCCCAAAACCTACAGGAAGAACAAAACTGACATGACTGCAAAGTAACATCACTCACAGCATCGAAAACCTGCCCTTGAGAAGCAGAAAGGGAACCAGGAAAAAGTAACCCTGAGTATTTCCTGGTGCCTGTTCTCCCTACAGTGACTCTTGGAGACATGGGCGAAACCCTCCAGAATGGGTTTCCTGGAGGCAGGGGGCAGTCAGCACGGAGCGATGGCCCCTGCTTTAGCAGGAGTCCCCAAGCACAGTGACCTGCGTGTGACCATTTTCCACCCCAGCAGAAGAACAAAGAGGAGACAAGGAAAGGTCAGGGAGGGACCCCCACAGCCACACACGGTCTCATGGTTTTCCTCCTCCTCCCCTCAGACCTCCCCCGGGTCGCAGATGGGACAATCCTTATAAGAAGGTTTGAAGACAAGAACGAAAAAGGGAAGAGATAAGGAAAACCACACCGACGTGGATTGGCTGGAGGAGGTCTTCATCATTTATTCTGCTCAGTCGGCGCTAGTGGGTTCAACATCACGACACAGCTGGGGTGTAGGAACAGAAGGAGAAAGAAATCCAATGCATAGGTCAAATTTAAATGGTTCAGTGGCTTTAAGTAGAATTCCAGTGGCATCCATTTGTAAGAATATCTCCAGAATATAGTATCATGATGGTCCGAAAGGGCCACCATTTACTGAGGACCAGATATTCATTTAGATTCAGGAGCAGAAAGGAATCATTGCCGATAACCCTTTGAATACTGAGAGTTTTCTTTTAATTTTTCAATTACAGTTGACTTTCAATAATACAGGGTTCTTTTTAAAGACACACTGAGGCCTGAAGGGAAAGGAGACTGAGCTTTGCTTGGGCTTCCTAAACTGACTGATCATCAGATTCACCTCGACACCCACTCCGGAAAGTTCTCCGTCCCTACCCCCACTCCCAACACTCTCGGAGATTCTGATTCAATCAGCCTTGGATGATGCTAGGGAATCTACAATTTTTCAAAACCTCTTTAGTGGAATCCTAGGATAAGCAGGGCTTGGGAAGCCTGGGTTCTACCCATGAGATTCACAAAATGAAAATATGCAAGTCAAATGCCAAACTGGCCCATCTGGTTTCACTATTCAAGGAAAAGGAGCCCCAAAGTATGCCAATTTGTTACAAGTGGCCTGAAAAAAAAAACATTTATTTTTCAAATACTTCCTTTCTGGAAACAGTAAACTGAATTACAGCAGCCTAGCTCCACAGTGACATTTTCCCCGATTCCAGAAATAATTTGAAGCTTAAATCCTTTCCAAAAGGAGGACGCAGGTCTTCACCAGTGCTTGCTCTGGGCCAGGCATTGGGACTGAGACATATATATATATACACACACATCATCTCACCTCACCCTGGGAGGGAAGTACGGCCACCCCATTGTACAGATGAAGGTGCCTCAGGGAGGTGGCAGTAACTTGTCCGACTTGGAAAGGGGTGGGATGTGAATTGAATCTAAATCTGATCCCAGAGCCTTTACCTGTAAGCCTACAGCAAGCTGCTCCCTTCAACCTTCCCACACCTACACCTTTGCTTGAGTCTCTAGGTCTTTGAATGGCACTCAGCACATGTCCCCTTCATACCAATGTAGGTCTCTCAGTCCCTTTGCCAGGGTCCCCCTGAATGCACGCAGGCATGGGTGTGGAGGCAGCAGCTGGCAGCGGTCAAGAGGCAAGGCTGGGAGCTATTATAGGGCCCCTCCTGGGGTCGCCTGGCAAGGGGCAAAGCTGTCCCAGATACCTGGCTCATATGCCTACCATGCAGAAGAACCAAAGGACAGGAATTCCAGAATGACAGAGAAGAGAGGGGAGGAGATAAAGCCATCAGGACCCCGTGCACACCCACCAGAGAATCAAATCATCACTGAAGGTAACCAGAGAGTTTGTTGGTAGCCTGGATTTCTTTCCTTCGGGCTGCTCTGTGTTTCAGCCATACGCAGCAGCTTGCAAATGAGCCCTGGGGACAACAAGCAACTAGAGAGCACCTCTCTTTGTAGCCACAACTGCAGATCCCAAGATCGCCATGACCAAATGAGGACAGAAAGCCAGTCACTGACGCACACATGGCCCCAGGGAGTCTGAGCGTGAGCACATCTAACGCTGTTGAACAAAACGTGAAACCGAAGAAAACACCCAGCCAAACAGCCCTTTGAATTGGTGGCTTCACTCCAGGGCCACGGATGGGGACAGCATGAAGAGAGACAAAGCCTCACTTTGGAAAGGCTCAAAAGAGTTTCGAGGAATGCCACGTCCCGAATCCGGTCAGGCTTGTGAGGGGTTGGAGAGCCCTGCGGTTGAACAGCACTGGATTGTCATAGCAGGAACTGGAGTTCTAGACTCTTCTAGCCCTCGCCTTTAACCAAATGAAATCCTAATGCAATGTTAATTCAGTATAGACTTTAATTCTAACTTCCAGATGACTGAAAGAGAATTTTTAGGATAAGCTAATGCACCTAGGGCAATTTCAAGTGCACGTGAGGTTCTTTTTAATTTGTAATATCCCAGCGTAACTTTGGGGGCACAGATCTGGAAATAGACACAGTGACAACAGTGAAAAAGTCTGCAGCCGAATAAACACCACGCAGCCTGGGTTCTGTCCTCGCCACCCACCCCAAAAACACCTATTCTCACCCAACTTAGGCCATGTTCTTGCCAAAAAAACAAGACCAAATATTCTATTGTGCTTTCCAAGAAATACTGAACCTAGCTTTTTCTAAAGCTAGAAATGGGACACAAACATTAATGTGCTTTTTTCTACTTTGCATGAGTAAAATGCACCCCACCATCACCACACCTAAGAACACTGGATTCCCAGGGAGTCTAGTCCCCCCATTCACGAACTATTTCTTAACGACTCACTCCCTTTGAGGAGTCTCGGTCACTGGAAATGGCTCTGAACTTGGCTGCGCACAAGAATCACCAGAGGAACTTTAAAACACGTGATGCCTGGGCCCCAACCCCAGTGACTTTGATAAATTTGGTCTGTCCTGCGATTTTTGAAATGTGAAACAGCAGATGCTGGAAAAACCCCTATGGACAGATTTTCTTGATTCTGGGAGGAACGTTCATATGAATACCCCCTTCGGTGTTCTGAAAAATGATGAAGTGCTTTGACTGCAGGAGAATGTCCCCAGCAGCCACGCGATTTGCTATTTGGGTTAAGTTACTCCTGTATCTTTAATATTCCTTATTTGTTTGTTTGCGGAGTGGCATGGGGAGCTAGGCTTTTTTTTTTTCTAAAATGATTTTCAAATGCTCATCTCATATTCCTGGAGGGACATGTGAGTTATGGTTTGAGTATTAGGGAAAGAAAACAGGATAAGACAGAACAGGTGGGTGGGTCCTCCCTTTACTAGGAGGGAGAGGCTGAGTCCAGATGCAGGTTCAGCCAAGGGCAGGGACGCGGACACTGGGAGCCACACCAGTGCCAGACGACCTCACTTTGCTCTTATTGCTATCTTGGTGCCTTAAGGTGACAACTACCCCTGTACCCAATGGGTAGGTGTCACCTGAAGGGAGGGCACATTCTCCAGAAAGAAAGCGAGGGCTGGAATGTGCAGGTCTTCAACTGGAGCTCGGAGTAATCTCCCACCCCCACAGCAGGAGGATGAGCCCACCCTTCCTTGGGGGTAGGCTGTTCAGGAATGAGGCATCTCAGCAGTAAGGCCCAGCCTCCCTGTGAAGCAGTGTGCTCCTCTCTGTGTTACTCTCCCTTCATTACCTTGGCCCATCGGAAAAGTTTTATTCAGAGCTATGGCCTTATCTCTCTTGCTGGGGTGGATTTGCAGAAGCGCCTCTTTGGATTTGTGGGGAGTGCAACAATGGAGAGCCAGTCAGCATTTTTGGAACTGAAGGAGGAAATTAGTGGACACTTAAAGGGGATCTGAATACAGCACACTGGTTTAAAATATCATCATAGTTGGGTTTTAACCAAAATAGGACTTTATTTAGCGTTTGCAAGGCACTCAGTTCTGCTATACACAATGACCTGCCCCGCCCCCCAGTGTTGCCACCCAAGTGGCTCAATGGGAGGAGGAAGGAGGCAGTCTAGCTCCTCTGCCTGCCCATGACCCCAACACGACCCACCTTGGCCCAGGGATCAGTCACACACTCCCACTGGGCTGCAACGACACACCTCTGCCTACAGCCCCTCAGCCCATCTCCGGGGTGGACCTCAGTCCTCCCTCTCCCTCTGACCCCTAGACCACTCACATGCCACGCCCCACACGTCTTCATCCAGTGTCCCTCAGGCACCTGGAACCCAGCTCACCAAAACCCAGCCCCTCTGTATCTTCTACGCTTGTGTTCTCTCCCTCGTTTCCTCCCTGTGTGACAGCAGTGCCACCCGTGGGGGGGAGGGTCCTCCAAGCCCTTCAGCTGCCTCACCTAACATCATTAAGGCCTGCTCATTAACCCCTGACCTACTTCTGGACCCTTCCTCCTTTCGCTCCCATTGACTCGAGCCCTTGTCACCTCTTCTCTGGACTATGGTAACAGCCCCCACCCACCTCCACACCACTCACCATGCCCATAGGACTGTGGTCTTTCTAAAACACAAATCAAACGAGGTTGCTTCTGTGCCCAGCCCCTTTTACCACTACCTACCTCGTACAGCACAGAAGAAGTCTGAAGCCACATTTTGTTTTGGCTTCCCCCTTTCTCCAACCCCCACCCCCCTCCCCCAGGAGCATGTCGACATCCGAGTATTCTTCCACGTTTCTCCACACTCAAAGAATCAAACACACACAGCCTCATCATCTTACACCTGCTTTCTTCCTCAACAATACCTTAAGGAAACCCTCCAAGTCACCTGGTTTAGCTGTGATTTTATTTTGGAATGGCTGTGTAATATTCCATGGTGTGTACATACCATGATCTTTTTAGCCCTTGCCCTGTTGGTGGGTAATTTCTTTAGTCCGTCCCTCCTTTTTTGGCGCAAAGGTAGATGCCACTTGAGCATCCTTGTATATATGCTTATATTCTTACATATTAGCGCTGTTATCGCCATGAGCAATATTCTCAGGAGTGGGAATTGGTTTTGTGTTACTAGATGCTGCCAGACTGCTGTGTGCATTTCTGCAGCCTTCTTCCCAGAAGCCCAGTGGATTCCCAGCACAATTAGTGTGACCTTCCTAAGTGACCTTAACCCTTGATGATGGCCCAATACTCAAGCCCTCTTCTAAGGGAGGGTATCACTGGGCAGCCAGGCGCATGAGGCGAGACCTAGGGGTGGGATGAAGGATGCCAGAACTACACAGTGAGCTGCCCTGAGCTCTGGGGGGAACGTGGAAGCACAGGTCATTGGAGAAAAGCGAAAGGGAGGGTCCATACCACATGATAATGGTGCCCGTGGCTAAGACGCCCTCTTACCACACCGGGGCATGATAGGCAGATAACGCTGAATCTTCTCAAAATACCTGTCTTTCTAAATCAATCTGTCACAACACCATGGCTCCCCAGCAGCTCCGACCACTCTGTCTGCATCCTCTGCTTTCTTCTCTCCAATACAAGGACATCTTCAGTCCCTATCCGAGGAACCCAACACCTGGGCAACCCCTTGGGAGCTTATGAACTTTTTTCCCACTTGCTTTTGTTTATTTTTATTTTATTTTTTTTTTTACTTTTCAGTGTACAACTCCTTTTTGTTGTCCACCCAGGTGAAAGTCTCAGGGAAAGCCTACCTTGACCTGAAGTCTGCAGCATGACGCGTGCTCTCTCCCCAACCGTCAGTGTCCTGCAGGCCCTCTCAGCCGGGCCTTGTCCCTGGGCTCGTCTGCAGCTGCGCTTGGTTCTCCGCACCCAGTCCCCATCCTGCTGGGCTGGGAGACACCGAGCCCGGCTGTATCCAGGTCCCCATCCCAGCTCTGTAACCTCCTTCACACATGTTCTCTTTCCTTCTCTCCTAGCCAGATGCGGAAGTCCCGTGGAAAACTGAGAAGCCTAAGGGAGGGTGAAGTCACAAGATGGAAGGAACCTGGGCTCCTGAAGGACTGTACAGCGCAAGACCCCCCCGCATACTAACCATTCCTAGGCTTGGATGTGTGAACCCACTGACACGTGGGTGGCGTTTGTTGCAGAGCCCTCCTACCCTGATGAAAATATCACTTGCAGGCAACTCAAGAACAAGCAGAAGAAGCCTGTGATAGAATAGCACTGTTAACCCATTCACAGACCTTTCGTGACAAAATTCGAGACAGCCCTACACACAAGCAGCGTGTGAGCCCCGCCTGTTTCCGCCACACCAGCCAGCCATCCTGTCCCTGAAAGACTGCGCGCAGCCAGGTCTCCACCCTCACTCCTCGGTCACCGCTAGGCCCCTGTGCAAATATCACTGAAGGAAAATGCAATATGATCCCAGGTGTCACCTTTCAAAGGGTGACTGTCAGTGACAGTGATTTGAGCCCCAGAAAAAACCCCTGTGTCCTTTTAACATCCAAAACTAATCGTCTTCGCACCAGACGTCAGTGTTAAATAAACAGAAATTTCCATTAACCTGCACCTCTGTACATTTATATTTAAAAAGCAGTGTCACTCTCCTTTAAATGAACATACTAATTAGTGTATTAATAAATAGCTGAATGGAATCAATGAGACATGTAATCAAGGTCTGCCCAGGAGTCGGGCCAGGTTGCAGGGGGCGGAGGGAAGAAGAGGGAAAGAATCCGATCAGCAGGTTTGCTAAGGAGGGACCTGTGAAATCAATGCCCCACACGCAACCAACCGAGATGCAGCCGGAGTTGACAGTGTACTAAGGCTAAGTGCTTGCCCCGCCTCCCTCCCTTTGACAGGAAAGCTCCTGGTGAGAGTTAATGTGACTAGCAGGAAGGACCTTAATTGGGGCTGGAAAAGCCATTCAGAGATCACCTCCAGATCACAGCTGCAGAGTTACCCAGAACCTCAGTGCCAGAGACCTGACTCCTAGACCTTTATTTACAATACTGAAAAATAACGAGCGAGGAGGGGTGGTCGGAGTTCTCAGCAAACACGTGCCCTAAACAAGAAGCCACGGTGAGCATTATTGGTTTGAGGCTCTTTGTGAATCTTCCTCCCCTTCAGAAATTCTGGTCGGTAAAGAGGAGTTAGAGGAACCTCTGCTGCAGGAGCCCAGGCCCTGCGAGGCCAAGGCCTGGAGCTCTGTCTGGCCTTGGGGATGGAATGGGGCCGGCCCTACTCCTTTATCAGCCCCCAACTTCCTGGAGCACACCTCATAGCAGGAAGGCTCTGGAAAGTGAGAAGAGGAAGTTCTTTTGCAGGTATGAGGTTTCCAGCTGAAGTGGTGATCTGATTACCTGCAAATCCCCCAGCCCCCACTTCCCCTCCCTCCCCCACTGCTGTTGGAGTTCAGGTCGGCCTGGACAAGCCAGTTGTACTTCCTCTATCTGGAGACACGCCCCTTTGAGCTCCAAAACTCTGCTGCGCTAATGTGTCAACTTTTTGCACGAAAGCAATGAGGTGCCTGAGCCCCTGCCCCAACACCAGCAAAGTGGTACTAGCTGAAGTGGAAGTTTGTGGTAAGATGAAGGAGACTGAACAAGAAAGAAAGAAAGAAATCTTGTCTTGGGTCCAGCATGGCCCACAACAAAACCCCTCAGGGTGGTCCAGCCCCAGAGAGTGAGGTCCAGCCAAGGGATTGGCCTGTGAGCCCTGGATGGAACATGGGGCTGCGGTTCTGGGGAGCCGTGGTGCACCGTACTGTGAAAACAAAAAAACAAGGTTCTTCCTGACTCCGGTTCCTGAAGAACCCAGTCTCTCCGGGGGCACCTCACAGACAAGCCCTGCTGCTCTGAATACCTATCTCTGGCCCCCACAGGCTCACCCCGTTGACCTAGAAGCAGAGTGTGCATCCAGAGGTCTGTTTCTGCCAGTCCCAGCTGTGGCCTGTGACCCACTCGCCCTGAGGTCATCGTTTCCTGGAATGACTGAGGAGACAGATTAAAGGAAGTGTGGGGACATGGGGGTGGCACTCTCAGCTGCCCTTGAGCTATTTTCCATGTTATTACTAATGGTGATCTTTGACCCTGGAGGCTTACAACACCTCTGCAAGATCCTCCATGTTCCCCCAGACCTCACCAGATCCCCCCAGACCCATCAGAAGTGTCAAAGGATTAGAGCCATCCACTCAGGGGCAGAGCTTCCTGACAGGTCCACCAAATGAAAGGCAGAGGGAGGGGCCAGAAAATCCCAACCCCAGACCCAATCTGAAACATGGAGAGCTGCTGGTCAGGGACCTCCCTGTCAGGTTCGAGAGGTTCTAGAAAAGTCCCTGTGCCCATCACCATCATGACAGGAGGAGCTGGGCATGCTCTGACAACCAGGGTGCCTCAGGGCAAAGGATCCTGATTGGCTAGCTGGGCACACACAGTGAAAACCACGCAGGAAAACCCCATAGGCCCTTCCTATCTAGTTTAAGGCGACCTCGCCAGGAAACCAGGCCCTGGAACTGAAGACAGCTAAGATAGGCCATTTTCATAATACCTCCCGGAGGATGCAGGTGAGCACACCCAGGTATGTCAAGGCCATGTGCACTGGACCCATCCCTGTGATCTCGAATGGACCCCATCAGCTTGATGACTTTGTCGCAGGCAAACATTAGCAGATGCCCCATCCTGCAATGCTTGACCTAATTATCAGGTAGGCCCTAGGCAACGCTTACCCACTAATGGGTAGCCGCTGCCTTGAGTTAAAGCCAAGAGTCTCCTACTTGCTTCCCTGTTGACCAAATCAAGAGCCCTAGGTGGTAAACCTGAGAAAACTGGCAACCATCGCCACCGCCTGGCAAGAAAAATATACTATCTAAGTCTAGGACATTGATGGAGGTCTTATAAAAACATACAATTTTAAATCTTTTTGAAAGAGGTTTTACTTACTGGGAGGATCGAGATTGACCCATGCATGGAACTGGCCACCCACCCTCCTTTTCTTCCCATTTGCTGTAGAACCCCAAGGCCATAGGCCCACTGAAGCCCCGTGTTACAAACAGAGGTGACTATTTCTAAACCAAGAAAATGGACGTGCTTTAATCCAACACAGAGTGGCAAGAAGAATAATGAACAAGTTTTAGGTGTCTGGAGAACAGGCAGTAACATCTAACAATATTATACCTCTGTTTACTAAGCATTTACTATGTGCCAACTTATGTGTATCATGTCACTTAATTGTCACAACAGTCCTGTCATGTATTATTTTACCTTTTTAATAATAAGGAACTGAACATCAGAGAGGCTGTGTAACATGCCCGATGTCACACAGCTAAGGAGCCAGAGTTTGATGATGTGTATAATTTACTTTAAAATACTTCAACAGTGTGGCATAGTGTGTGTAAGTTAGTTTTAAATCTACACCCAAGAATGATCAGGCAACATCTGACGTGCTGTTGGGAAAACACAGGCTCTGGGGTTGGTGAGCTGGCTTTTAAAAGACGAGCAGCAGACTGCACCCTGAATATTTCAACTACACCATCTCAATCGGCACTACTGGTTTTATTGAAGAGCATAAGAGATGTTAGAAATAAGTTTTCAATGGGACATCAAGTCATGTCAAAGACAGATGACTGGTTAGAAATACTGTCTGGGCATCTCCGCCCTATGGGCACAGGAATCTGACAAGTCCAGAGCCCTCTGTCGCTCCGTTCTTGGCCCAGGGCTCCCACTAAGTCTGCATTTCAGATCTCGGAAGATTTTGTCCTGATTCCACTGGAAGGGGAGCCGAAACCTGCCACCAAATATTGTTATATCTGCTTCATGCAAATCTTCTTTCAAGTAAATTTGTCAGTCACTGTTGTAGAAGGTTTATATCCTCCTCCAAGTTCATACATTGAAATCCTAACTCCCTGTGATGGTATTAAGTGTGGCCTTCGGAAGGCAATGGGGTCGTGAAGGTGGAGCCCTGCTGAATGGGATTGGTGTCCTCATCAGGGGAAAAAGAGACTCGATTCCTCTCTCTCCCTCTCTCTCTCTCTGTCTCCCCACCCACCCTTCTCACTCACCTCTTTTCTCTCCCATGTGGGGATACAGCGAGAAGATGGCCATCTGTAAACCAGGAAAAGACTCTTCAACAAGAGCTCAACCATGCTGGCATCCTGATCCCAAACTCCTAGTCTCCAGAACTAGGAGAAATAAATGTTTGCTGCTCAAGCCACCTGTCTATGGTATTCTGTGATAGCAGCCCAAACTGACTAAGACAGCCCCTCAGCGAGTGCTTCCCACACTTTCTCACTTCCCAGCACACATGGGAAATGATATGCGTACCCCCTACCATGGGGGCCAGAGCAGGCTGGCATGGGGATCTATCTACCTGCCACATGCCCCAGGAGTACACTCTCACTAGCTCAACATATCAGCAAAGCCTTTAGCTGACACCAGTAAGGGCAGAAGACAGGGTCTGCACTGAGCTTCAAGAACAGGCTGTGTGGCTGCTTTTGTGTCTGCCCCCTAATAATAAAGATTGGTAGTCATGGTAGAATGAAATCTGACACTTGCTGTGTTTGGAAAGTTTTAGAGGAGTAAACTGTCACCTGCCTGTGATCATTGGGAACTGAGCCCCCAGCTGATCTGATCATCGGGAATAGCCAGGTCTGTAGCCTCCAAAGTTGGTGCTAGGTGCTCAGTGTTCCATTGCTTCTGGGCCCCAGCCAAGCTTAATCAACAGTTATCTGTCAAGCCTACAAGGGAAGCTCTCCAGGAAACGCCATGCTGAAGCATTCTGTCCTTGGTGCTTTGCAGGTTCACGTTTTATCCGTAATCTGAATGAAGGCTGAGAGTCACACTCACTAAATTTGAAGATGACAAATTCTAGGATTTGTGAAGGTCAAATGAGATACTATGAGAGAAGTCACGTGGTATGACTGTAAGGCCTTTGCTATAGATGATAATGACTCATAGTTCAGAACTATCTGAGCAGGTGGGAACAGGGTGAAAACTGGACCCCAGGATGAAATTTCATATGAGAAACATAAGTTCAAAATTTAGGTTTCAAAAAAAAAGTAACGGATAAAGTACCAGAGGGCAAAACTTCAAGTGAAATACATATGTATCAAATGAGGGTGGGAGGAATTCAGAGACTCAGCAGTGGGGTGAGGCCGCCCCTAGCGTTTAGGGGAGCCTGTGACCGACAACCTGTAGAATTCAACCCCTAAGATGAATTCTGACCCTGGGCTTTGCCACCGCCACCTCCTGCAGACTCTGGCCTCCCCCACACACAATCCCAAAGTCAGAGGTGCGAGAGCAGCAATGATCTGTCCCTCAAGTGGAAAGTCATTATAACAGAACAGGGTCTCTATCACATGCTACCAAAACTAGGTTGTCTCCACCCCCAGCAAAGACACCCAACTTGCCAGGAAAGCCCAGATGTGAGGCTCAGAGAAAAGAGGTGGAAAGAGAGTTGATAAAAACCTGAAATTGAAGATTTTCTTCACAGGAGACAGAAGGAGTGGAGGGAGAGGGGTCACAAAGGCAGCCGATCGACCACCAAGGGGCAACCATTTGTGCCTCTAAATCAAACTCTCTTTATGTCCTTAAATTTCACACTGCTGTTATTTTTATTTGTTTCGCCTTGGTGAAATCTCGGAACCTTCTGGCCAAAAATGACAGAAAGCCAGCCAAGATCAAGGGAAAGGAAGTAACAGCAGTTCCTAAGTGCCTCACAGACCACGTGGTAAAACTGAGTCAAGACTGAGACTCAAAACTCAGTCCACTGCCATTCAAGCACTCCTCTTTTTAAGCTCAGAAAACCAAGTTAAAGTAGAGAGAGAGAGAGAAAATGAAATCAAACCACCCTAATCTTGGCTCCTAAGGGAACTCTAAATGTGTGTACGACTGTTGCCTGCTTTCAAGGAGCTTGCAATTAAGTGGGAATATGAGACGTAAATGCTAAAACACAAGTCAATAACGTGTCCGTTACAAATAAAGTCTTGGCAGCCCGAAGTTGCAGGGGGTCTCTAGCTATTCTACCATCTTCACACAAAAATACCTGGGCCCGGCGAACATCTGGAATATGGACAAAGCTACTTGCAAAATTTGTTAGCTGGTAAAAAATTTTTTCAGGCCTGAAGACTTTTAAAATTTGAATATTCTTTTTTTTCCCCTAAAATGTCCTTTGACATTTTTAGAAGCTATCGGTGTCTATCTGGCCATGCGATACTCCTCGAGCTCTTTGCTGGAGCTCCCTGGGACACTCCAAACACGGCATCAACAAATTAAAGCAAGGAAACGGTTACAACTCATATCCTACGTGCCAAGAAAATACCATTTCACTCAACAATGGCAACCATAAATAATAAATACAGCTTTTTAAACACGTGTAATTAGCTTGCTTTTAAGTATTTGTCAGGAAGCGTTCGGTCTGCCTACAATCTCGTCCTGGAGGAAGGAATGAAGGAGAGTGGATGAGTGTAGCACCTTCTTCACGTAGTCAGGCCTGGCTTTAGCAGCGCTTGCTCTTTCCTACCACCCAGCCCAGGGCCATCAACAGCCAAGATTCCCTGTCCGATCCGACCCCAGGCACAAGGTCAGCACCTGGAGCACACGCACCTGTCTTAGATCTTCTCATCTGAGCATAAGGCCAGAATCTCCTTTGAGGACATCCGAAAACCTGCAGGTCCAGGACGTAGAACAAGGCAGTGGGATAGAAAAGCAGAGGCAGCGGGGGTTCCCTGCCGTCGTCCCAGGCGCTGAGGCAGCCTTTGAGAGGACTCAGCTCGCCAGCCCCCGAGCTCCCCACCCTCAGGGGAGAGAGCCGTGGCCGCGCCAGCAGCACCCAGGGCTGGGTGGGCTGCTTTATTTTGGTCCTGAACACAGTTTACTGCGGTTAGGTTACTTCCTTTCCTAGAATCCTGGCCCTGCCCTCTGCTCCCTACTAAGGAAACAAGTTGCCACCAGATAAACTGGGAAAAACTGCTGATTCCCCTGAGACCAACAGACTAGCTGCATAAATACGTTAGGTGCTGAGTACAGTTGACAAAATGCACGAGGCTTGGGTACAGCAGCATGAGCAGGGAAGAACAGAAACCCCCTCATCTCTGTGGGGCTCTTGAAAGGTTAGAGCTCAAAAATACCTACCCTGCCCCCGGTCCCTCCCCACAACACAGCCCACAGTACAAGCCATTTTTATTAGCAGCTCTGAGATACCCAGGAGCAATCCAGAGAAGAGAGGAGGGCCATTGTTGCCCTTGGAATTGCACTGCAATTTTGCAGCTACCGACAGTCTTTAAGGCTGGATTCTCCGAGTCTCCTCATCCTAGAGGGTCTGGTCTACACTGTGCCCAGGCCAGCTGGACACCCGGAACGGTCTGAGGGCACAGCCCAACGACCTCCTACAGCAGCACCCGGGAGTCCGGGGTCGCCACAGTCTGGGTAAACGTGAAGGAATGGAGCATTTTTTTCTCTCCACACTCTGCTCCAACCAAAGGGCCTGTTTTCTAGAGTTTCCACAGTATAGACACGCTAACAGAGCTCAGAGTGCTGCCTACAAGTTCTGCCATCAGCCACTTGTGCTGCTCCCGCTGTTAGTAGGGGCTAGTAAGTTACAAAGCTTCCCTGCAGAATGTAAAGCACTTGCCGATAATATGTGAACTCGTTTATTTGTTTCTGCCTATTAGGAAATTAGACTAAGCACTGTTTGAGTACCTACTAGGTACCTGACTGCTGGTATTTTAATGCAAATGCCTTCGCCATAAATGTGTGAATCGGAGGTAGGACCACAGAGAGCGGAATCTGGAACCTGGAGAAGGACTGTCCCACCCAACGGCCTCCAAATAATGCAAAAGTTTCTTCAGTATTCTTTGGATGAGGCAAAGCGTATCTAGTGGCCAGATCCTACCTGCAGGCCTCCATTGTACGGGCTGGTTCCTACACCCAGAGCAAACAAGACATTATTTCTAAAGGGCAAGGTCAAAGTTTTAATGATCTCATGGAGATGGAGCTCATTTCACCACACCCTGCTGCTCTGAGTGTGTGCGCATTGAAACTGGGGTGCACGTGCCAGGAAAGGGAACAGGCTAACACCCAGAACAAAGCCTGGTCGCTCTCCATCGCTGAATTCCAAACCTGCCTCAGTTCCTTCATCTCTCTCCACAATCCTCTGTGTACAACTCAACCTCCCACTGGAAAACAGTGAGGATATCCTAAGGCAAGGTGAAAGCCTGGATGTTTTCAGAACAATCTCCAGCAAACTGGTCAAGATAGTATGTTTAATTCAAAATATGAACCACTTGAAAAATGGAAAAATTTGTAGGTAGGTCTTGTCACTTCTTTACTAAGCTTCTGCCAGATCCCAAAACGAACTTGTAAGTGTACAAATGGGACCAGAAGTAAATGGCATATGAGTCCTGAGATGAAGCTGCCAGGAACACAAGAGCTACGTATCTGCCGGCCTCCTGGTCGCTCTCCCTGAAAATCCCATACGCTCCCAAATTCACCATGTCCAGAGAAGAACACACATTCTCCAGCCACTCCCCCTCAACCCAGCCGTGGTCCAGAAATCTGTAACTAAGTGATCGGTGTCACCTTCTACCAGATGTCCAGCTCAGGAAGTTCCCTTCATTCCCCATCTTCACTGCCACACTCACCATTGTCAGCGGTAACTCTGAGGTGACAAGTCTGTTCCCTTTCCCTCCTTTGTCATCACCTTTGGTCAGCTCTCTCCCATGTCTGCCTGCATTACTACACTAGCTTCACTCTGGTTCTTTCTCTGTGTGGCCCCCATAGGGATCTCTCTACCATGGGCATCTGGTCTTGTTAATTCTCTTACTTAGAATTCCCCCAGGCCTGCCACATACAGCCCTTCTCTGGACACTTACTCTCGGTTCCGGCCCAGCCACTACCTGTGTTTGCTTCTAGCCCCGCCTCCCACCTCTGCCTTGAACCACTGCAGGCCGGCCAAGGGCTGTGTGCTCCCAGCTCTCCATGCCCCGTCCCTCCACCCAGCACCCCTTCCTCATGTGTCCACAAAGCCATCCCACTCACCCTTCAAAGCTCAGTGTAAGCCGGGTGGGGCCCTTCTTGTGTATCCTCAGGGTGCCCTGTGCATGCAAAGGTCTGACTTCTCACCACTCTGCTTTTCAACCATCCAGTTTTACCTGTGCTGCAGCCACACCAAGCCACAGCTCCCTGGCGGCAGGAATGAGGTCTTTCAGCTCACTGCAACCCAACTCTCAAGCACAGTGCCTAGCACATAGTAGGCTCCTAGTAAGTATCGACTAAACTGACTAATAGATTGATCAATTGATTAGTTGATTAAAAATTCCACAGCATTGCATCTACCCCCTGTAACTATATTTGGATGAAGCGAAGTAGAAAGTGGGCATCGGGGAAATAATGACCCCTTTCCCTCAGCAGCAGTCGCCTTTAACCTACTACAGCTACCAGAGCCCAGGCTGCTGGACCCCTGCGTAACCGCCCTCTCCCACAGCCCCCTGATGTCCCAGTGCACCCTCCTTCCCAGCCCTGCGCAAGCTGCTTTCCTCACTTAGGGCTCTGCACCACCCCAGCAGGAGCTGGTGGAGGTGTGCTGGTTAGAGGCCTGAGCTTAAGCTCCATTCTCTCTTTCTTGCTTTTCTCTAACCTCGCGTGTAAATGCGGTCTTTCTCCTGAGGCTCACCTGGCCCTTTACCAGGCCGGCCGCATTCATCCTCACCTCCTGGGCTTCAAGTCCGGAACAGCAAGGGCTTGTTCTGGCTTTAAAGAAAGAAAAATCAAGGCCTGTCCCAGAGAGGGAACAGGCTGAAGGGTATTCAGCAGACCGAGCTAGGATTAGAAGCTGGGTCTCCCTATTCCCTGACCAGCAAATAATACTTCTTCAATTGCTCTGAAAATGAAAACCTCGGGATTATTTTGCAGGAGGAAAAAAAAAAATAGGCCTTGAGAAGCTGCAGCCACACTTCCCACAAGCTCCATTCAGAGGGCACTGTAACTTACATAAATGATTTCCTATTACACCACAATTGTCACTGCAACATGACAGTCTTGCCGCCTCTTTCAAGTGTTTTCTTTGTTGTTTTTCTGAACAGATCTCCCAGAAAGAAGAATCAAACAGGGTCCGAGCCAGAAAACAAACCGCACAGCACCCGCAGACCCAAACGCCGCTTCTGCGCGGCTCCCCCTGAGAAGAGCCAACAAAAAATGCCGTGAATGGTGCCCCCTGGGCCTGAGCCCTCTCTCACCTGCCCTGCTCCCAGAGCTCTGCTGTGTCCCTGCAAATAGGGTTCTTTTTTCTAAAAAAAAAAAAAGGAAAAGGAAAAGAAAGCCAACAGTTTATGAAGAAGAAATGAAGTGGCAATTTCCCAGCATGACTAGGAATCAATACGAGCTGTTGTCAGGGTTTTGCCTTCAAAGGGCGACTGCTGCGTGTCTCCAAAGTCAAGAGTGACGGGCTCCAGTGCCTGACTTACAACGGTTTCATCGTAGCAAGGTATTTTTAATTTAAAGCTCACTGCCATTGGGTTCGAACTCAGCTGGGACTTGATTTACTGCTAATTCATTTCTACGATTCCTATAATTCTAAACCCAGTCACCAAGCAGTTTAATGTTGATAGAATCACCAGTGCAATGCTTTATGAATGGGCACCAGGGGAATTTTGTTAGTAAGTGTGCGTTAGCAACTGTTACTCACTTTGGAAAGGAGCGGAGTGCTTGGGCAAAGCATGGCCAAGGCCCCGTGATTGGGTATGTGGCTTGGGCCTATTACCAGCCAACATTCCAGGTGACCCAAACCCAAGTACCACGGGGCGGGATACCCCACCCCCACCCAAACTCTCTCACACACACACAGCATTGCCTAGGTAAGAGGAACACTGGTCGGCGAAATGCTTCCCATGGGAAATTCCTGGCTTCGCTCTCTGGATCACTAACCAGTGGTGGGTAACCATGGATTTACAGTCTAATTAGAAACCCTCAGCCTGTCTAGGGCAGCAAGTTTCCTTCCCGAGAGAAAAGTTGTTTCAACCGTCCCCAAATGTGGGGAGCTGTGTCTTAATAACTCAACCTTCTTTGTTAATTCAAAACATGTATCCTTGCCAGTTAGATTCAAGTCTCTTATTCCATAAGTGTAGCTAAAAATGTATATATATCAAGAAGGCGAATGTCATTACTCACATATTTTGCAAACAGCCACCTTGATCTATGACGTGCAACTGAGAAGTGCTACTTTTTGGAAACCTCCACAAACCTGTCAAAGCTGCAATCACACTCGTTAAAATGATCCCTTTAGAAAATATATGCACATCTGAAGGCACCGGGGTTGCGAAAGTCGCCTAATAATTCACAGCCGTTTCCGAGACTCTCCAAAGCAAATGAATGGGATGAGAGGAAGCCAGCTGCTCAGGTAGCTAGACCTCTCAAGTCCTGTTTAAACAGTACAGCAGGTTCAGTCTCCTGCTTTTCCTCCTCCAAACGACACGCAAACCTGAGAGCTTTGAGTTGTAGGCTTGCCACTCCCCAAATGCTTTCTGTTGACCACCTGTTCCAGGTTTACATACACCCACACAAAGGGATCCCATGAAATAGGCTGAAAAATGGTTGGCTAAGAATAAACAAGCAGTGTCTATGGAAGGACTCCTAAGCCTCAGCATTAGGGGTTTGTCAGACTTACTTGGCCACGGAATGATTTTTCCATGGAGAAACTAGGCTTCGGAATTCTCCGAGTAACACAGTTTGACTATTCCTCCCCATCTATTGGCACCTAAACCCAGAGCGAGTTTTACGTGGAAAGTGAGAAATCAATTCCCTGTGCATCAGTGTGAAAGGACCACGGCATTCCACCTGCACCCCGGACCCTGGGTGATTGATGGGCTCAGCCTGCCCTCCTCTGAATACTCTGAAACAGCCACCCATTAATGTGGTTCTAACCCCACCCCTGCCGGAGAGCAGGCGCCCACGGTAGGGGCGGGTTCACCCATCCCTGCTTTTGTCCTTGAAGGCCATTTGGCTCCACCTTCTCCTACTCCATCCATTCATCCTATTTACTCAGCAAATATTTATTGATTGTTTCCAGTATGACAGGCCCTAGGCTAGGCACTGAGTGCATATAAGAGAAGAAATGGTCCCTCTCGTCTACAGAGAGAAAGAAATAATTTCAATGCTATTGTCATCATCACTACTACTGGCAGCAGCTTCCTACGATTATTTAAAAGTATAAATTAAGTTGCTGATTACACACAAGATTGCTTCAGGCAGGGGCTGGTCCTGACCCTCAGGGAGCCGGAAATCTCAGGCAGACACACCAACGCAGACACATGTCTGGAAGTCAGTGAGTCGCTCACATCAATCAGCAGTTAACGGCAAGTGCATTTAGGAGAGGAAGACGGGGTCAGCGTCTAATGGCGAAGAGAGCGCGGAAAGGGGTCACCGGCACAGTGCAGCCGGCTGCCCTTTGCCCCGCCTGACCCTGGAGCGGCTTCAGAGCGCAAGAGTTGTTAAAAAATAAGGAGGGAAGAGAAAATTACTCGTGGAACATATTTTATGCAGAAGTGTCCTCTGCTGACCTATATTTTAATGCTTATAATACTTTTTAAAACAAGGAGAGAGGCAGAGGCCATCTGCATCTGGCCCCTCGGCCATCACTAGCAGAAGCGTCTGAGATATACATTCGCACACCACCGCGTGGAAGGCTCTCCTTTGGTGTTTAAGCCCTAAAAGTTAGAAAAGCCTCTTGAAACCTCATTGGAACCCATTCTTAATGTGGTTTCTATTCGGGGTCGGTCTCCTTCAGGCAAGTGACAGAGTGATTGGCTACCGCAGCCATAGGGCAGGAACTTTGGGAGCTGAATGCGTTCCTGGAGAAGCCAGCCCCGGTTTGCTATCTGACCCTGCTCTGAAGAACCCTGCATGGAATCCTTATGCGGAGCCCATTGTCCCAGACCCCCAATCTGTGTGCCCACCCAGATCTGCCTGGCTCCCCCTGACATGCTGCCACCATCCCCAGCCACTGCCTGCTTCCTGCCAGAGTCTCCCCAGGGACACCTCCCGCTATTCCTCTTGTCTTAAAGTTCTTGAGTCCTTCTTCCTTCGGGGCAAAGACTGGATCCTGCAGGTGCAGCGCCAGCAGGCCTGCAGTAAGGGGATGGCCCAGCCTGTGGGCCCGACCCCCGAGGCTCTAATTTGATGTAGCATCACAACCCCAAAGTGAGGAGGCGGCCCCACCTCCTGGGGTGAATGGAACCCAGAGAGCTGCGGCACACGGGAAGGACCCACTGATGGGTGCTGGCGGTGCCTGCCCTCCAGGCTTTGCTGAGACTGTGTTCCCAACCGGCTTCTCCAGATGCAGCCTGAGCAACTGAGCCGTAGCTGTGTTTCCTTGGGAAGTTGTGGCTAGTTTAGGGATGCGTTGTTTGTTTCTCTCCCTTCCCTACCTTCCTCCCTTTTACCTTCACTCTTGCTGCCCAGGGGTTACACCCTCAACCAAGTGTTACCATATCAGCTTTTGCCTCAGACTCTGCTTTCTGAGGAGGCCAGGCCAAGGCTGGGGAGAGACAGGCCGAGAGTGCAGGGCTCCAGCCCCCCCATCACTCTGACCAGAAAGTCCTTCCTGCATCTGTTCTGTGCATTAGAATTCCACACAAAACTCCCTTTGAATAAAGAGTTCTACCTGCCTACATATTTAAACAAATTTTAAATCACTGACCTGGACTAACATGGCCCCCCACCGCCATGCTTATTTTGTCAATGGTAATCCTGAAACATCGGGTGACTTTCCCCAAGAGCCCTTAGCTGGGAAGTGACAGCTCTTCCCACAACGCCAGTGCTGTCTAACCAGGGGGACAGACCAGAAGTGTCTCGGAACATGAGGAAACATGCACCTGTCTGGACCTCACTCCTGTCTGAGAACCTCCCCACTGCCTTGGAAGGATAAGGGGCAAATGCTGAGCCGAGAGTTGTCCTATCTACCCAGCAGCCAGAATGCTCCTTAAAGCCCTAGTATCTACATAAACACCAGAACCTGGGACCCTGGGTGTGTAAAATCCATGCCTTTATTCACAGCCAGGAGCAGAAAATGAGAGTGCTGGTGCTAGTCCAGCATTCTTCAGTGGAGTCCCAGGCCACTGCACGGGGTGTCTACTTCATGGGGCTTCCCAGTCCACATGAGTGAGTTTAAAGGCTCTGCACAGCTCTTGGGCTTTGCTTTACACTCAGGGTAAACTTACTTGGCCATGGAAACTGTGTGTGTGTGTGTGTGTGTGTGTGTGTGTAACAGCTACTCACTCCCGCAGAACACGCTTTGAGAAATTCTGCTCTATTTTAGGTTCACCTTCCGGAAGCAGGTCTGCAATGGAAAGGCAGAAAAGGACGTCCAGGCAGGTATGCATTGCCTCAGACTCCTAGATGATTCGGGTGCATTCCCCTTGTTAAAAACTATCTCTGCAAGGTCGGCTGGCATTGGTCTGGTTTGATCACACAACCCACTGGCTGCTGCCCTGGCACGCCCCCTCTCCGCGACTATTCCCTCCACAAGGGGAAAAACAGTTGGCCGACCTTGCTTTGCTTACTTTCCCTCCTCTTGACCTCTGGGCCAAAGCCAAGGAGCAGTTTGCTCGCCCTCTAGTCCTACACCCCACGGTACCAAGAGGGAAGTCCATCTGGGCTCCGACAAGTGCAGTGAGTGTGCCAGACGTGAAACGGATCTTGGGCGAAGACCAGGAGAGCCTTTGCCCAGCTCGGGTTTTCCCCTCCTGCAGTCCTAGTGACCACTTCCTCGACTGCTCGGAAAGCACTCTTGGCTGTACGACCTCAGGAATTGATTCAGCTAGTCTGTGTCCAGCCCATTGACTGTGGAGACGATATCCTCCTAGCTAGTGAGCTGTTTTGTGTTGGAGTGACAACATCCCCAAATCCAATTTGCTGTTGCGAACTGTGGCTCGCAGAGAAGGCATCACGGAGACGGGGCGGGGGAACCAAGCCTAGACTGTGCAGCAGGAATCCCTAGGATCTCTCGCACACACACCTGTTGCAGCAAGTCCGGGTGGGGTTTACCCCACAGTGTCAGCCACTCTTGCTGCACCAGAGGGCAGCCGATGAAATTCCGAGCTCACCCCTTCTTGCCACCTCAAGTTTGGCAGAAACTTCACTCACTTTAATGTAAAGGAGAAGCCAAATGAATACGGTATAAAATAAAAGTTTGTCTTTGGGAGGAAAAAAGAAACACAAGAAGATCACCTGAGGCTGCTCCCTAAGATGTTCAGGCCAGAGAGACTGAGTCAGGCAAATAGGGCCTGGCTTTGAGATGCAGCAGCACCCACCAGGGCCCATAGCCCCATCAGGGCCTCCCAGAATCCCGAGCTAATTCCTGACAAAGTCACACTTAGACTGAGTGCTACGGGACGGCCTTCCCCACACACAGCCCATTGGCACCAACAACCAGTGGACCCTCTGCTCCAAATACCGTATGGACCACGCACCCAGTGTAACAGGACATCCAGTAAAGATCCCTTCCTGCCTCTGGCTTTCCAAACCTGGAACCCGAATGAATGGATAAATTAACATAATTGAGTGCCTACTGTGCGCATCCTTCCCCAAGAGTGAAAAGACCAGCCGCCATGTAGCATCCACCGTGGTTCCTAAACCACCCAAGTGAAAATAAACAATCCTCATTTTACAGGGGGATTTGAAGGATTAAGTGAAAGAGTGTTGTTTCCAGAACACCAGCAAATTCTGAGTAGTCTCGAGGGAGAAGTAGATTCCTACCAGCATAAGACTCAGAGCCTCAGAGAATCGACTGCGGAGATCAGGCCTGCACTAAGTCACTCCTCCCTCGTTTTTCCCGGGAAGAAATGGGAGGAGTGTTTTTTGCCAAAGGAGGCAAGAGTTACCCTCGGAAACTGAGCACTCTGCCAGAATGATCCATTCAATTTCACAACCCAACAGCAGTGAGGATAAGACTCAGCACCCTTTGATGAATTGGGAAATTGATGTTTAAATAAGACATAGATTCACCTGCCCTGACCAGCGTGGCTCAGTTGGTTGAGCGCCACCCCGCAAAGCAAAACATTGCTAGTTGGATTCCTGATCAGGGCACACGCCTGGGTTGTGGGCTAATCCCTGGTTGCGGCATGTTTGAGAGGCAACCAATCGATGTTTCTCTCACACATCAATGTTTCTCTCCCTCCTTCCCCTCTAAATGAATACAAAAATAAAATAAAATAAAATAAAATAAAATAAAATAAAATAAAATAGATTCACCTGGGGTCCCAGAGGTAGTCCAGAGCAGAAACCAGGTAGTCGAAACTTCCCCAGGCACACGCTCCTAAACCTCCCCCAGGGGTAACACCATGCTCTGCACTCCAAGGGAGCAAACAGCACAGCGATAAATGCGGAGGGAGGTCAGTTTGTTTGCTTAAGGCTGAGACTTGGCTCCATCACCCACCAGTTGTGGAATCTTGGACACAGATTCCACAGGGTCCTTGCCCTCATGAATCTTCATTTCCTAGTGGAGGAACTGCCCCTCTGGGTAGCTGTGAGGAAGAGAAGGGCCAACCTGTGCAAAGGACTTAAATGATGCGTCCTCTGAACAGGCACTCAATGAATATCAGCTACCATCATTATCATCATCAGTATTCTTTTCCATTCTGTTACTTCCACAAGGACAAAGCCTAATGTCCACAAAGCCTCTTCTTCCCTGGGGAGCCTGATGCCACATGATCATAGGACAGGGGTCAGGGGCTCCTACAGACTCACTGCAGGGACTCAGGCAACTTTTCTTCCAAGCTGCTTCAGACCAAGCAGGGAAGCAGCCTCTCCTCCTGCAACCAGGCGTCTCTCTGCTGGGGGAATTAGGACCCCCTGCCTGCCTTCACTCTTAAGCTCCATCTCTTAGCGCTTAGCAGCAGAGCCCCCTTCAGTCTCCCCGCTGACTCTACCTTCCTGTCACAACCGGACGCTACAGCCTAGGCAGTGCGACTGGGAGGAAGAAGAGCAAGCCCGATTAAGCCTGATCCGGCGGGAGTTCAGGGGTAGGAAGCGACAGGGCTCGCAGCTTCCGAAGAGGTGGTGTCCACAGCCAGGGCTCTGCACGAACCAGGCATTGCTCCACAGAGCCTGTAGGGCAATTATCCTCATCATGTGCATCTCCCAAACAGCCGTTTGATTTATTAGCGCAACGTCTTTTTCAAACGCCACTCTTAAATATAAATAACACTTAATCATCCAGCTGTCGTTAAATTCATGTTGTATTGATTTCTCGGAGTGCCACAAATTTGAGGGCGAATGGGCTGGCGGATGTGCACACAAAGCCAAGCGGTGGATTAGCAAGTGATGGGGAGGGGGAAGGAAGGGGATTGTCAAGGAAGGGACAGGAGCCCCGATCAGCTGCTCCAGGGTCCGAACCGGTGTCACATGCGGTAGCCCTGGACACAAATAAGGAGAGGAGAGGAGAGTCTAAAAATTAATGACACAGCTGTTGCGCGGGCGAATCACAGCCTGAATCATGGGAGGCTGTCTGTATGGCTGCCGCCCTACCACCGCCCATCACAGAGCTACTCCAACAGGTCTCCGAGGTGGCATTATCCTGGTAGTGCCTTCTCTGGGTGAGGATGGGGAGAAGCCGCTAAGAATGCCTCCTAGCTGGCTAGGAGGAGAGAGATTGGCTGCAATTGCTTTGCATCAAAGCCTGGTGATAACTAGGAGCTAAGAACAGTTAATCACCCCGCCCCCTTAGCTCTCCCCACTTCAGGACTGCTGCCTCCCTAGAAAGCCCCACTGAATTCCCAGCAGCCCTCATTGTGATTGAAAAGACCAGGAGACCAAGTGTAGGCAGAATCTGCCATGCAGATTTCCCTGTCTGCAGGGAGCGGCAGGCGGTGGAGAAGTGCCCTCCCAGAAGGAGAAAGGAAGCAAGCCGGCAGCCTCCGATTCCTCCGGAAATGTTTGCGGAGGGTCGGTGGGCATCCAAGATGAAGTCCTGGGAGGGCAGAGGCCGGCCTGGAGCGAGTATCGGATTGAGCAAGAAGGAACAGTTCGTGGACGACCCACGCATGTGCCCACAGCACAGCTGCCTGAAGCACAGTCCAGCGTGAGCGAGGGTCTGCCCAAAGGAAGCTTTCGTGGTGGGGGTTCTCTAGTGCACCTGCTTTCCGAGTGAGAAGACCCCAGAGAACTTCAAAAGAAGACCCCAGAGGAGTGATGGGGAGGGACAGTGACAATGTGACAGGCTCCAGGGCTGGGTTGGAGAGCTGGGAGAAAAAAATTGGATGATGTACACCCAGCTTCACACAGATGTTAATTAATGCCTGCTTTGTCCTAGAAACCAAATCGGTGCCTCAGACTAAGTGCGGAAAGTGTGGGGATTTTTTTGAACCCGTGTTTAAAAATCTTTAGCTTATAACCAGCATGACGACTGCTGGCTTCGCATTAAAATGACGGGTCCTGAGGCTGCAAACACATGAGAAAGGAAGAGACTGGAGAGGGCAGCAGAGAAAGGAGCAGACATGCGGAAGAGGCACAGGCATTTCGGGAAGCTCTGTACCCCCTCTTTCTGCCCCTTCAAGGTCCCGTGAGGGAATATTTGCCTGGGAGCCACCCACTGCTGCTGGAGTTCACTATTTCCGCCGAAAACCATGTGCTGCTCTACACATCCGTGGGGCCTCCCTGTCCACGCTCTCAAGGGGCATGCGTGCGAAGACGTCCCAGGTCTTCCACGGCCCAGAAGACGGAGGTGGGTCCCGTTGCCACACATGGCTGCAGAAGCTGACGGCATACAGCCAGGCTCTTGAGGACGCCTGTGTCTGTATATCTGGGTGTGTGCAGACGTACACCCACCATTCTTAAAAAGAAAATAATGCTTCTTCCCCCTACTGGGTCCTCCCCATTGTGACAGCTTTGCTTTATTCCATCTACCCTTTTCAATCAATCAAAGGGCAGCTCACACAGCAGCACACCGCCGGAATACAATCTCCCTCCCGGGGCGGCTGCTCTTCTCCTCCCCGGCCTAGCTGGAGACCTTTGCAGCAGCTAGAAAAAGTTTGAAAATAGTAGAGACAGGGGTGCAGAGAGAGCCCTTAATTTCAGCACCCATCTTTGGGATTTCCAGAATCAACCAAATCCTGTGCCCAGCACCGAGGCCCCCTCGTTCCACGGGATGTCGATTCCTTTCCCCTAATGTTCCGGAAGACTCTCGCCACGGTATTTTCCCCACTAGTGGGTTTGTAGGACCTTCTGAACATATGATCTTGTGCAGCGGGACAAGCTTATTCCATTTCTTTCTGGGTTGACCAACGAGGTACCCCAATAAGCAACAGCTATGGAAACATGGGACCTTGCTATATTTATGTTTGTCTCCGAACTAATATTTTATTTGGGTATCACATTCTTCTTCCTACAACAACTGAGCCTGAATGAACTGCTCTTTGACCCCCAAATGAAAACTGAAAAAGCCCTTTTTCGAGCCCCAACCGCCTCCTACCTCCTCCACATAAAAAGTTTGAAAATAAACAGCCTGTGAAACTCCAGCCAGGGAGAAAAGGTAAGGAAAAGCTTCCAGGAAATAGGACCTTGAACCACAGGCTTCTGGACAGTGATTCTCCACTGCCAGGAGCAGCCTGGCTCTGGGGGACGCCGGCAGATCCAAGAACGCCTTGCCTCCTCAGAGGGTGGGCACTGCTGAGGTCGGCGTGAGAGAGGGGATCCTCCCCTTTTTCTTCCTCCACTACACCCTCGTGGATCCTCACTTCTAAATCTTTTTCTCAGACACACACCTCGAAAGGCATGTGACAGGTGTTAGCCAGAGGCACCGCTGATACTTTCCAGCACAGTACAGAGGAAGGGTAGGGAGGTGAAAGGGAGACAGACCCAAGTCCTGTGTCCTTAAGCCCTGTCGCCTTGCTGTTGCCCAGAGACTAAAGATGTGAGTAGGTCATACCTTTTATGGAATATGTGACCCCCGGCACCCTCCCTTCAGCAGCAGCACCCCCTCCCGCCCCCCGCCAAGCGATGCTTAAGCCCGAAAACCTGCGCATTCCCGGGAAGCAGTGCCACGCTTCAGAAAAGCGATTGTGCTGCCTCTTACTGGGGAAACGCAGTCTGTCTCACATGCACCGCCCTACGGAACTGCGGCCCCATCCGCCTGGGTGGCGTCCTCCGGGCGCGCTGGGCCACTACGCTCTTCAAATCTGTCTTGAGTATCTGTCGGTCTGTAGACCATTCAAACCCCAAGATGTTCAAAGGCCGCGGAGCACAGATTACACCGGGAGGGTCCCCAAGACCTCCCGTGACTTCTCCCGTTTTTAAAACCAGCTAGGGATGCAAGGGGCTGAGAAACGAAAAAAATCACTCCCTCAGCCTGCCGGAGTGGGAGGGAGAGGCAGGCACACACAGAATCCCGGCCTGAAAGTCCGGGATAAGAGAAGTCTGCGTCTGCGAGCGTCAGAGGAGGAACGCAGGAAACACCTGCCCTGGCCGCGCAACACCTCCGCGGGTGTCCAGGTGCGATGTGGGCAGGTGCCTGTGCGCGGTGTGTGCCCGTGTGTATTTGTGTGTACGCGAGCGTGCAGCGTGCTGGCTCCAGGGAAACCCGGGACTCCAAGACGGAGCCAGGTATCTCCGCCGCTGTGCCCCCGCTGCCCGCCGGGCCGGCTCCTTACCTGAAAGCGCCGCTTCTGCCTCCTTCAGCGGGAGCGCCGCATTGACACTGCAGATGGTGCCGGTGCCGCTGCCTCTCGCCCTCTTCCGAACGTGTGCGTGTGCGCGCGTGTGGCTGCCTCCTCCAGCCCCAGCCCCGAACGCAAATACTCCACCGAGGCACAGGGAACCCGGGAGGACGCAAGGAAAGCGGAGGGCGAAATCAGAGCCTGCGGGGCTTGACAGCTCCTCTTGCAGCGTCCAAGGTGGGCGGAATGTCCAACAAAAAGGTCGGAAATTGTGGATCGATTTCAAGCACCCCTTTCTTCCACCCAATCCCGGAGCCTGAGCAGCAGTAGCGGCTCTGGGGGGCTGCGGTGGCGACTCGGGGCTGCCCCCCTTCGTCCCCACCCCCGAGGGCCGAATGTCCTTGATGCCAAGCGGGCACGGCGGCGTCACTCCGCGCCGCCCATGCTCGCCGGGTCGGGCCGCTGCCCGGGCGCGGCAAGTGCGCAGGGGACCCGCCGGGGAGCGCTCTCGGAGCCTCTGCGCGCCTCCCTGGGCAGCGGCGGCCGCCCCCCGGCAGCCCAGGGCCGGCCGCGCCGCTGCTGCCCCCGCCCCCGCCGGGGGATTGGCCGGGCAGTGCCGAGGGGCCGGGGCTAGGGGGCGGCGGGAGCCGCCGACTGCTCCCTGGGGAGGCGCGGGGCTGCGGTGGTGGCGGCAGTGGCGGCTGACGCTGCGGCGGCGGAGAGCGCTGCCGCGGGCCGAGCCGGGCCTCCTGGGCGCGCCCCCGGCCCCCCGGGCGGGCTGCACGCAAAGTTTGCAGGGGGCAGGGAGCGGGGCCGCCGCTGGCTCGGCCGCCGCCGGGGCTCCTGGGCTGCCTGCTGCCGCCGCGGCTCGCTGCTGCTGTGCATTGAAGCCCGGCCAAGCGCTGCAAAAACTCCAGCTGCCTGGCGCTCTCTGGGTCCTCCTCTCCTCCCTCCCGCCCTCCCTGCTTCCCTGCCTCCCTCCCTCGCCTCGCCTCCTCCCCTCCCCGCAGCCCGCCGCCGCTCCCTCTCTGGCTCGCTCTGGCTGGCTGGGAGCTCGCGGCTGACTTCTAGACCGACCGAGAGCGGCCGGCAGAGGGGGCAGGGGGCGACTCCCTGGCCCTCTGCGCTCGCCGCTGCCGCCCGCTGGGCCAGCGCTCCCTGGCACGGACGTTTTCGGACACCGGTCCCGTCCCTTCGGGCCGCAGGGAGCGACACTGCCAGTGGAGATGTGGGGCAGAGAAGGGCGCATACACGGTGACACGGGCTCAGGGCGCGTACTCGGAACGAGGCACACACAGCCTCGTGGCGCTGGCCGTCCGAGGGATCTGCAAGGGTTCGGAGCTGATACAGGCACACGTACCTATTCTCAATCAGAGCCCGGCCCCAGCACCCCACCAAGCGCACCCGCCCTCCCGCTGCCATGGTACCCAAGGACGGAAGGCCTGGGTGAGGGAGATTGAGTGGCCAAGTGCCCTAGAGCTTGCCTCCTAACCTGAATTATCTAGTCATGTTTACATTTAGAAGCTAATCTGGCTCCCCTCGTCTTGGAAACCCTAGATTCACCACAGCAAAAACAGACAATACGAACATCGGGGCAGTTTTGAAAGTCCAGAGTCGAGATGACAGGCTGCTGGCAGGCAGGCAACATGTGCCAGGATGGGACATGGGCAAGGCTGCCTGTGAAACTCCCACCCAGATCCTTGTGGGGTTGTGCCCCGCCCATCAAGAAGCCTAAGAGATTCCCATCCTTAGTACCCAACTTGCGCAGCCCCCCTTGCCCTACCCCTCCAGTCCCAGGGAACAGGCACCATGAACTGTGCCCACTAAGTACCTCCTCAAATGGGCAGCAACCACGGAGGACCCTCTAAAGGAGCCCCTGGTCTCTGGCCTCTCGCCTCACCTCTCTCTTCAACTTTCCTCTTTCCCACACCCAGCAACTTCCTGCCTGTTACTGCTCCTCCCACCGAAACATCTCAGAATCTTCCTTTCAGTGGAAATGATTGACAAGAGTATAAATTCCCACACCTTCCTGTAGGGGTTATGTTTTCACAGAAATCAGAGTTGTAAACTGGGGAGACATTCAGACAAGCTGTGAGCTGACCAGCTCTCTGAAAGTCAAGGTAGGCAGCACACACAGGTCAGGCAGGGCCCACCTAGACAGGGTCTCGCCAAAGCTCTGCTACCAAGAGGTGGGTGCTTCCATGAGAAGGAGATGAGCCAGGCCAAAGGAAGGAGGAAGGTAGGCATTCATTCGGGTGTCTGGCGAAAGAGTTTTCCAGGAGACAGAGTGGAGCCCTTTTGGCCTCTGCTTCTCTGCTGAGCATTGCAAGGCCCAGAAAGCAGCAAGGAGTTATCTTATTAGCTTGTGTTAATACATTGATCTGGTTCCTCTCTTCTCGGAAACCCTGGATCCCAAGCCCTAGATAAGGCAGGCAATACCATGTTAATTTTGGAAGTCCGGAGAAACACAGAACAAAAGTGACTCAGGGCTGCAGTTTCTTGGACCTCCATCCAGGCCGAAAGAGCCCAGGGCCGCACGACTCTCCAGGCAGGACTAAGACTAGGGTGAGACAAGCGAGGTTCCCAGGGTGCAAAATTCAAGGTCATCACTCTCAGGGTCCCATAAGGCTGTCACCCTGAGCCTGGCTCTGCTTCGAAGTATCTTTCTAAAACTGCAGCACGGGCCATCCAGGCCTGTCCCAGAGGTAACAGCCCAGATGACACCATGGAAAACCCTAAGGGGTCACTTAAGGAAAATGGTTCAATAAAAGCGGGGTGGAGGCGGGGTTGGGGGAAACCTTTCAGATGTCTGTTTGCCACTTGGCTTTCAAGGTCCGCCATAAAAATGCCAAAAGGGAGGAGCAAGTGAGAAAAGAGCTCTGCTTCCATTGTCAGCCATTCTAGCATGCATGTTTAATGCAACTTGATTTCCCCCCTTGCAGCCTGTATGTGGACCTGCATGCACGTGTGTCTGTGTGACTGGAGCTGGCGAGCCATTTTCTGATGGACGGATGGATGGATGGAAGGAAAGTCAAAGACTTTCTTTTTTTTAATTTAGAGGTGGCAAATAGAATGTATTTATTATTTGTTGTCTCCTGCCTAGTGTGTGGTGTCATTTATTTTCATTCAGAGAAATGAATGCCATGTGGTGCCTGAAGGGTAATAACAAGGCCCAATGACAGAGAAGAAATGAGGCAAAAAGCTGGCCCAACAATGCGCAGGTGAGGGCCCCGGCCGATTCTCCTGTCATTAACGGGGCCATATGGCCGACTACCTCTTCCTTCCTTTCCCTTCCACTTAATAACACAGGGGAAAGGTGGGCTGTAGGGGCAGTTATAAAGTCATTGCAAGGGAGGGCACGCAGGGTCAAATTGGCAACACCGTGGGACCTGATTTTCTTTTAATTATAGTTGTGTTTTGTTTTGTATTGTTTTCAATCCAAGCCCCATGGACCTTCTCTCAATGCTGGCCAGTGGGCGGGATGGGGTGAGAGCAGTTGGTCTGGACGTTGGAAGACCGGGTCCTAGTCCCAGCTCTGCCACCCACTGGGCTCCATAATTTGGGGCGGGTCACATCTTCTCAGTGACACTCTCTTCTCACCTGACCCATTTACCTCCTAGAGATCCCGTGACATTCAAGGGAGAGGCTGTCTATTCATGCCCTTGGAGACTCTAATCTAAGGTGAGTGCAATACACATGTAAAGCATTAGCTCTGCTTTTCAGAACCACACTCTTTTTTTCACGCATTTTTTAGTGGCACAATGCAATGAGGGCAGGAAGGTCCCCCATGAGTCACCTCCTCTATGAAAGTCATTGGGAAAGGCAGCCTCTTGAGCAGCTCAAAGTGGGATTCTGCATTAGGTACAGACCTGTCTGGCTCCCTCACCTCCCCCACCTCCGTTCAGGGGCAAGGAGAGACACAAGGGATCTCCTGCTGGCAGGGGGTCTGTAAGTCACCCTCTGCACCCCTAGCCCAGTGGGGAACCCTAGTGGGTCATTGCCCAGCCCCATGGCCACATGAGGAAGAAACTCACTGGCATACTGTTTTGTAAAGCCCGAGTTCCAATGAGGCTGTTTTGTGGCAGTTTGGTTGTGGTTTTTATTGAGGGGTTTGAGGAGAAAAGTATTGGCTTATCTCTCACGGCTGAATAAAGGGGCCAGATTTAATAGGAGAGAGAAGAAATTCTTAAGTTTCCCTTCACTTAGCTACCACCATTTTATTAGCCTAGGAACAGAACTGCTATTTAAGTTGATAAAAGCCAGGTTTGTTCGTTAAATAAATCACCAGAGCCTGGTGGTGCTATGGAGACTTTTCCCCATCAAGAGCTGGCCTCCACCACTGGGTTTTACACGGAGCCCAGCGCGCTGGATAAAAACCACAGGCAGTCAACAGCTTAAAAACCTAAATTGTGGCGCCACCTGCAGGAGAGTAGAAGTATCAACATTATCCCAACTCAGCTAAGGGAAGACGCAGGGAAGAGCCCTGGGCGGGGACAGTGGGCTGGATGCCGAGGCCAGGGTTGCAGACAGAGAGAAAGGCCCCAAATCCCCCGTGACCCGGCTTGCTCTGTCTGACCACAATTCCACTACACACTCTCGCAACCTTCCATCTGCACCCTCCTTGAAAGCTGCCCTTTTGAGGTATCAACAGCTGCTCTCAAGGTGCTCAGCCTATTGAAACAAACTGATCCTTTCTTCTGTTTCCTGAGGGAGTTAAGTGAGCTTCTAACCCAAGGGTGAGAGAAATGACCATCGTTGGAAGAGGGTGGGGATGGAGCATCATCACCGTTCTTAATTGCACCTTGAACTTGGTGGCTGGGCACTGGTGGTAGACCTAACCTGGCCCAGGTTTCTCCAGCCTGTGTGTGCAAGCAAGGACGCCAGGACATCAACCTCTGAATTTCCGCTCCCTGCCCTCTCTTGCTCCTGCAAGACTTGGCCTGCACTGACACCCCCGTTCCTGTCTGGTCCTGCTCTGTCAAAGACCCCCAGAGGTGGCTGTGCTTAGGAACAAGGCCAATCCCGTCATTCTCCATGGGTCTTGGCCTGGAAGTCCACTGCCCTCAAGCTGCTTGATAAAAGGTCATCTCTGCCTCTCCTCCACCCAGCCCGCCCTGCGGCTTCACTGAAACATCTGGAGCCATACCACAGGGCTGGTGGCACGGTGGGGGGGGTGCTTCTGTGGGAACGGACGGCAGCTCCCACCCTCCCATGGTCCTAGGCTTACTCCCAGTCCTCCCTAGTCCCTTTCTCCGCCACCCCTACTCCAGAATTCTCCCTTCTTTCCCAGCTAACAAACCTGTCTTTTCAAACGGAAGAACCAGAAGTCAGAAGCTGCAGTGGAGAGGGGGTTCAGGAAGGGAGGGGTTGTGACCTAACTCTATTGGCCAGAAACAGCTGAGTCCCGGCTCTGGCCAGTCCTATATCTTGCTACAAGGAAATGTAAACACTTCAGTGTGTCCCTTCTTGGAGGTTCAGTCCCAGGAGACATGAGGTCCCACAGCGTGCATGAATTCCAAGAACCAGATGGAGTTCGTGGCTCCTGCTTGAAGGCTCCATCTTGCCTCTGCCTAGTTTCACTTGCCGAGGAACTTAGGTGGGTCACTCAGCCCCTCTGACTGGGGCACAAGGAGCGCAGAGGCCTCAAGCAGCTTGCCTTGTACTGAAGTTGGGTCTGTGCGGATGGATGGAACTCGCTCGTCTGGTAACACACATTCCTGAGATGGTTGCCATGTGCTCTGAGGTTACTCTTCCAAATGACTGTAGCCAGCCCCCAAAATGGCTCTACCGATCCCCACCAACTGGCATGCATGCCCTCATGCAATCCCCTCCCACACGGAACCAGAGCTGATGTGGGCGGCCAAGAAGAAACAGTTTAGAAGGGGCAGTGTGTGAGCCCTAAAGCTAGATCATAAATGACACTGTGACTTCCAGCTTGGTCTCCCGGATCATTCTCCCCGGGAGAAGCAAGCTGTATACAGTGAGGACCCTCAGGGGGCCGGTGGAGAGGAACTGAGGCTTCCCGCCAACAGCCAGCACCACTGTGCCGTCCCATGAGGGAGCCCCCTGAGAAGGGGCTCCAGCTAAGTCTTCCAACCGAGGTCCCAGATATCGTGGGGCAGAGACAAGGTGTTGTTTTACACCAGTTATTTGGAGGCGGTATGCAGGAAGAAATAATGAATCCAGTGACTTACGGAGAGGGGTTCGTTCCCCTGACCTTGCCCTTGTTAGCCTCTTACTCTTACTGTTTGAGCCCATTTGGCTTCAGAATAAGAAGTGTAGAGTGGGGGCTTGATTATTGCACGATATTGGTCAAATTGGGCAGGACTGAGCCCAGTACAGGCCCTGCCAGGAACTCTCTTAGAGCTGCTGGGTCAAGCCTCTTAGCATATCTCCACGTGTTAAGGGAGAATAAGAAAGCCCATTCAGGGGGCTGGAAAGTGTCAACACACAGGATGCCCAGGCCCAGCACTCACTCTCAGCTGGGGGGAGTCAGTCCCAGGGTGTCAGCCTCAGGAACACCCAGCGGGGAGGCAGGAAGCAGTGCTGGACTCTGGTCACCTTAACAAGCTGTCTGTCCCCTGCCTCTCACAGGGAGCCTGTTGGAGGTCAGAGCGAGTGGGGTCCAGTGAGAACCACTCCATATGGTATGGAAAATGTTCCTTACCCCTGCCCCTGCCCCTGACCCTCACTGCACTGCAAGGCAGGAGGCAAAGTGGTGCCTGGGAGTCCTCAGCGGGGCCAAGGCGAATGCAGGGGTGGGAAGAAAGGAGGCGGGGGGAAGGAAACAAGGAGGAGAAAGAGGAAGAAGTGAAGGAGTTGTCCACACTGAGTCAGAGTAGAAAGAGAGCCACAGACTGTGCCCCGGGGAGTTTGCGGAGATGGTGTAAAGGCCCACGAGGCCCTCTTCCCTCCTTAACATCCTCTGCAGGAGGCTGCAGCCTGGCCTTTCTCCTGCCCCCACTCTCCTTCCTCTGTTTTCAAAGGACTTCTTCCCAAAGCTCCGCTCTGACGGCAGGCTTTGCAGATGCTGGGTGTCCCTCTGGAGTCCCCTCACGCCCCGAGGCCACAGTGATGCCTGGTAGCTTAAGGGCTGGAGAGAGCCAGTATGCGGAACTCCCCCCAGCTCTGCATTCGGTGACCGATGCTGATGAACCGGCCACAGTGCAAGTGTGTACAGCGTGGAAGTCAGCACACACTACAAACCGGAGCTGATATTTTTGTGGCAGGTCCGTTGTTAACCATTTACCAGCACACCACCAGGCTGGGCCAACCGGGGGCCAAGATAAGGCAGGGTGGCCCAGATCCGGCCTGCTTAGCTGCTCTGCTGATTGCTCGTGAGCACCCAGCAAATACAGCACCCACATCGGTCCCTGCTACCCACACTCCACCTGCAGAGGACAAGGACATGTGAAGACATGTGCTCCCAGCTGTTTTTCCCAAGTCCGGTGTTTAAGGAGCACCGCTCTGATTTTCTGACCCTAGAATCAGGAAGGAAAACGATTTCCTTTTCCTGCGAGGCCAACTGAGGCAAGGGAGGCTGAAGTGACATATCTCAGGTTAAGAGGAACCCAAAATGTAAATCTGCTAACACCTGTCATTTACTCCCTCCACCTCAAACTTAAGATTAATACCCCGGCAACAAGTCTATTTTCATTCCCTCGAAGCACTGCTGTTAAAATTATGGTACGCCCCTACCGTACAGCGTAGGGTAGATCTTACACAAATGAACTAAATCTATGTAATCTATGGTCTGGGGGGAAAAAAACAACAACAAAGTGCATAACGGTATATTTATGTATTATTTGCATATTTTTTAATATGGAAAATAGTGTGTGCATATCTACAGAGGGTTATATACACATAGAACATTTTGGAGGGACACAGAAAAACTTTCCACAGAGTGGGAGCCAGGGTGATATAGATTTCATTGTTTCATTATGTATCCTTTGTTCTTTTTGACATTTTACCATGTGCAAGTATTATGTGCTCTATTTTTTTAAAGCTAGCTAAAAAAGAACAAAAAAAAATGCTGCTGCTAAAAGCATCATCGTCGAATCATTAGAGCTCCACTCGCTCTCTTCTCGAATCCAGCCAACCACTCCTCCGCCCCATCTGCATCACGTTCGAGCTTGCCTTTGTTCCAGTTCCCAAGTATCCGCTCCATCCTGCTCCTCTCTGCGGGCTGCTGCAGAGGTGGCACAGCAGCCTGTCTGCCCGGCGGGCGGGCAAGCGCCCAGAGGATGAGTCCCACCTCTCATTTCCTACACCAGCCAGCATGCTACTCGGCCTGAACACTTGTTTGGCACTGCCCAATGGCAGGAAGCATCTTCCAAGGATGACCCGGAACATTCTTTTCATGCTAAAGCCAGTAACTTGAGATCAAGTCAAAGGCAATAATATTCTTCTACGCGGGGGTCAGTAAACTCAGGGACACTAGCACTGACAGGTGGTTCAGGCTGCATGCGAGTATGACGATGCTAAGAAACAGATATGAGAGGTGAAAGTTCCGTTTTAGCTCTAAATGTCACTAGGAACTCCGTGGGGAGAGATGAAGAAAGATTAGAGGCAGGTCAATGCCATACCAGTTCTGCAAAAAGTGACAGTAATCTAAGTCCTGAAAATACAAAGGGGTTTGGCCCAGATAGTGACCATTGGTGCAGCAAAAGGTAGACGTGTGATTACTTAGAAAACGATATGGTGATCACTAGGAATGCGCCTGGGATCACCAAGAACAGACCCGGTCAGGCTGTCCAGGTTCCTGAACACAAGCAGGTGAGGCGTTCTGATCAAGGAAGCGTGAGAGTATCTGGACCTCATCGAGGCTTTTGACAGACTCTTTAACAAACTCTTTGGAGAGCACGGGGCGGTGTGGGCTGGATGCATTAACCAGCTTTATGGCTAAACTGCAGAGGCGTTTACTGATGAATCAAAGACAACCTGGAGGAGCGTTTTCTTGAGACAAACATCAGAGCTCTGCTCTCAGACTAATTCTGTTCAACAGATTTTTGCCAATAACTTGGATAAAGATGGAGGGGAAATTTGTCTACGAGTGCAATGAAAGAAAAACATTAAATATAGGTATTTGCAATTGTCCTCCTTTCTAAGGAGAAGAAATCTCTGCTTAGTGTTGAGCAATTTGGGGGGTGTGTGTTAATAAGTCATTTTGGTGTTGGCCTGGAGCACATGATGAGGAATGCACAATGCGAGAGAAGCTTAGCTGACCCATATTTGAAATGTACAAAGCTCTCCAGAAAGAAAAAGGGTTTGGTAACGGGGAAAGGAATGGAGCAGCAGCGGGGAGGCGGTGGGGGGAGGGTTAGGCTGCCAGGTAGAGGGGTGGCTGGGAGGATATGGACCCTGGAGGGATGTGAGCATCCGTCACAGAAGAAGAGATGTGTTTAGGGCATCTTTCAGACTGTATGATGACATGCCTTCTTCTGACACCTCCTCAGGAGACCATCAGCACACAACTTTGTAACTTTTCAGGGCTTTGAAAAGGTTGATTCGGCACTTCTTTTGAAAACATCATCAAGTTGTGACAGATCCTAAGGCGGAATCAAGAAGCCCCTGTTTCATTCAGGCTACAAGTGAATGATCAAAGCTTGGCAACATGGAGTCTACTATCTGTATTCAGAAGTAATGTCTGTGCGCTGAAATTATGGGGGGATTTTCACAACACGAAGTGTCATATGGATACGAAGTGTCTATGGGTATAGAGAACACTTCTGCAACAGGATGACGGAGATGTGGCCACCCACATTGTCTTACAAAGTACAAGCTGAAGTTGACAGTAGGCTGCCGACGTGAATCAGCGGTGAGGTGCTGCCAAAGTCGGTGGGTGCACAAGGTCTATTAAGCAAGAACCGAGTCCCAAAGACAGGCCTGATAGCCTTCCTGCTCCACTTAGGACCGCTGCACCATACCTGGACCCTGGTACGCAGTTCCAGGGCCCACGCTTTAAGGCAAATTTGACCACACTCAAGAAGCAGTGACCAAGCTCACAGGAGACTTAAAACTCTGTTATGTTTGGAACAATCAAAGGAGCTGGTGATGCCCAGCTTCGAGGAAATAAGACTCAAGGGAAGGGGACAGCTGCCAATACCTGAAGAGCTATTGGGGGAAGAGTCGCTGCATGCGCTCCATGTATTGGAGATGCAGAGAGATTTCAAGATATTGAAGTAGGATCAATGACTAGAGCTTTTCTGAGGTGGAGATATTAGGGCCAAACACAAAGAATATTTTTCTAATAGGGCCCTCTAAAGACAGAGACTTTTCCTTGGGGTTATGAACTCTCCATCACTTGATGTGTTCAGGTAGGAAGTAAGTGGGGCTTAGGTGAAGAACGGGGTTCGAATGAAATAACCTCTGACGTCTCTGAGGGTCTGAAGTGTTAGTTGTTTTGTGTTTTGCTTTGACTTGGGAAGTGGTTATGGGATTCAGCTGGGCTGCTTTGGGGGTTGTATCTAGGGAAGATAACCAATGTCTCAGCCAAGACCATCAGCAAAGGCAGAGGTCCATGATGAAGGCAGAAATATCATCAAGCCAAAGGTTGAAGAGAAGGGAACGAGTGGACCCAGAGCTCAATTAATCTCTGCCTCTTCCCTGCTCGGTGGTGTACAGTCCTCACCCAGGGCAGGCCTACTCAGAGCCATTTTTTTTTTTTTTTTTTTTTTTTTTTTTATCATTCGCCCACCGGATGCTCATAAAATCCAGGGTTCTGAATTTTTTATTTCCTCTGGTTTTCAAACCTTTCCCCTTTTCCTTGCTTCCCCCAAGTCCTCTTCCGTCTTTCTTTTTGTGGGCCCAGCTTGCTTCTGTCTTTCTTTCCGCTAGGCATCCTCTCCCGATGCCAGAGGTCATCCTTGTCATCCCTCTGTTCCTACCACTTTAGCCTCAGAAGCTTTCTCTCCCCATTTAGGGCCTGAAAACCAGACCAGGGCTCCCAGTATCTCACAGAGGGTTCAGTGCTGTGGACTGTAAACCTGGGGGCTGGACCAGCTTTGGTCCTACATCTAACGACACCGTGGACTTTCAACAAGCTATAAATAACAACTGCTCTGGCCTTCGCTAGTTTGTCTTAACTGACCTGAACAAGAGCATTCTCATCTCTCTCCTAGGGGAGAGTGAGATTATTTCATCATCAAGGCACTTCTCCAGGCAGGAAAGTGGGCTTGCTTCTCCCACAGGAGTTCCGAACCTTCAGTCTGAATGCCCCTTTGCCATTCCTCATCACGCTTTCTTCCATGTCACTGTAGGTGGTGTTGACACTCATCGGCTTCTTCCGCAAATAAATTAAAGCATCCTGTTTCCTTCTCTCCAGTGGTTTTTATCAGCACCTTTCGGGCCAGGTCATAATTTCCCTTCCTGATTCTTCATGCTTATTCAGGCATAAAACTACGGGAAGAGAGAATGCAAGGGGAGACCCCAAAACCCAGCATTACCTTCTGGAGGGCAGGTAATGCCCCTAATAGTCCAGGCTTCCCCACTAGGTGAGTGTTCTAGGAACCCATCTGTATCAGTGGACCAGCGGGCATTGTGGTGAGAGGCTGCGTTCAGTTTCAGTGAAATTTTTTTGAAGACTCTTTCAACACATTTGCCCATTTCCTGATGAGTGATATACGAGTGTGTCTGCCATCACTGCACTGAGTGTTCAGCAGGGTTTTTTTTTTTGTTTGTTTGTTTTTTTTATCTTTAGAGGGGAAGGGTAGGAGAGAGGGAGAGGGAGAGATATATCAATGTATGGTTGCCTCTCCTGTGCCCCCTGCTGGGAACTGGCCTGCAACCCAAGCATGTGCCCTGACTGGGAATCGAACCGCAATCCTTTGGTTCACAGGCCCTCATTCAATCCACTGAGCTACACCAGCCAGGGCTGCTCGGCAGTTTTTGACCAAAAACAGCCTGACCCCCATTCTCCACCTTCCCTATTCACCTGATCTTGCCCCAAGTGACTTTTTGTTGTTTCCCTGGATGAAAAAAGTCCTCAAAGGGAAACATTTTGCCGATGTGGAAGGGGTGGAACAAAAAAAATGGCAGAAGCACTAAAAGGCACCAAAATCAACGTGTTCAAAAACTGTTTTGAGGAGTGGAAGAAACATCTTGATAGGTGTATTGCATTAAATGCAGAGTATTTTAAAGATGACTTCAATTTAACTATGTAAGAATAAATACACAATTTTTTATACATAAAGTCCAGGCTTTTTGGAGGCCCACCCCCCTTGTGCATCTTAAGAAAGTAAGAAAGAAGGAAGTGATCACAATAGTAACAATGGTGAAGTTGTCTTCTGAAGACCAAACCGAGATATCACAGATTTTCACGGGACTAGAAAGGGGTGGTGTGTGTGTGTGTGTGTGTGTGCACTTAAATTTCAATGTAATTGTAAAGTGAACTATGCCGAGGGGATACTTTGTGTAACTCATGTTAAGTTAGGATCATCATTCAAAACACATTTATGAAGTGCCTGCCATATGTCACTGTGTTTTGGATCGAAGCTGTTGCAGGCGCTGTCCCTGCCCGCAGGGGTTTCAGGTGAATGAGGCGCAAAACAGTAAACAAATAAGTGCAGCAATATGTTCTTGACGTTGAGATGTAAATATCGCCAGGTAGGGGGGATTATAAGGGAGAGAGTGTCGATTCAGAAAGCAGTTCTTCCTGATTTTGATCTTGATACCGTACTTAAACTATAACGATTATTTTTAAAAGATTTCATTTATTTTTTTTAGAAAGAGGGAAGGGAGGGAGAAAGAAAGGGTGAGAAGCATTGATGCATGAGAGACACATCAATCAGTCGCCTCTTGCACACCTTTACCTGGGCATCTGGCCTGCAACCCAGGCATGTGCCCTCACCAGGAATCGAACCGGTGACCTTTTGGTTTGCAGGATAATGCCCGATCCACTGAGGCACACCAACCAGGGCAAATTATAACTATCACTTTTTATTAATAGTGTCTGCTGTTGCTGTTACAATATTTTAAAACGGGGCTCATCCCAATGAGAATAATAACATTAATATGTTCTAAGTTAGAATTTCAAATTATACAAAGTTGATGATAGTACCATATTTACCCAGTACTGGCTTAGAATTGCTAATTGCTTTACCTTTTGGTATCCCCATTTCGTAAACACTGAAATATTCCACTGGGGAACAAAACCAGGGAATCTCATAAGCAGGTATTCATATCCGTTCATTCTTTTTTTATTAAAAAGTTTTTAATGATCTTATTGGCTTTGTTGGTGATTTATGAATCGGGCAGCATCCAATCTAACCGATGAAAAGGAGCTCCCTATACTTTGTTTTTTTATTCATGTGCTATATTAATATATTCTGAGCTCCTACTATGTTTCAAGTTCTAGGTACTAGAGATAAAATGCAGACGAGGTCCCTGCTCTTGGACAGTGTGCATTGTGGATGGAGGTCAGAATGAATGTGGTAGCTGAACAAACAAGATAACTTCAGGTAGAGTTTAGTTCTATGAAGAAAATTAAAATGTGGTGTTGTGAGGTGGGATGGTGCCCAGGTTAGACAAGGCTTCCCTGAGATGGAAGCACCTGGGCTGAGGCTTGAGGGACAGGAAGGAGCCAACCAGGTGACGACGTGGGGAGAGGAAGCCTGCAAGGACCCTGAGGTGGGACACAGAGGAGGAGTAATATTTGCTTCCAGAGAAAGCAAGCTCTGGGAACCGTGAAAGGGCTGGTATGTGCAGAGCTGTGCCAGGAAAGAAACGAAGGAGCCACTATAAACATACAATCACACACATAGTAACACAATCGGGAAAGCTAAAACGGAAGACGGTTAGGAAAATAAAGCGCAGCTCTAAAAAGATCTTTGGGTCACATGACTTCTTATGCCATGCGGACCAAGCCTGTTTCCATGAACGTTATGTAGACTGAGGCGCAGAAAGACCCTGACAAAACGATGAAATGGAGATGGAAGACACTGCTAGAGACTGTGGAGTTAGGAAGGCTTTGTCTGCAGGTAACAAAATACCCATCAGCTGCTGACGCGGCAAAGACATTTAATGTCACACAGGAGTAGCCTGGAGGCAGGTGGTTCCTGGTCCAGGGCAGGGACTCAGTAAGGTGGTCAAAGACCCCATCTCTTCATGTCCCATCATTAGCAGGTGGCCTGTTGCCCTTAGATTCACTTCCTCAAGGCCAAAACCAGCTCCAAGTCAGCCGTCCACACAATCATGCAGTGGCCCCCCACCCTGTCCACGGGGAGTATGCTCCTCAGAGTCCCCCGGTGGATGTCAGAAATCAGAGGTAGTGCCAAACCCTATATAAAAAAACTTTGTTTTTTTCCTACACAGTAAGTTCTCATTTGACATGTAGATAAGTTCCTGGAAACTGCAACTTTAAGTGAAACAATGTATTAACGAAACCACTCTTACCACAGGCTAATTGACATAAGCAAAAGTTGAATTCCTACGGTATATTTCTGGTCACAGACACATCACCAGACTTCTAAATAAAGACCCACATACTTCTAATATTAAACATTGAAATAAATGTGAGCTATACATACATTTAATAAAGATGAATTAAAAATAAGTAAGAGAATTCTTTTCCAACCCACTGATTCCAGTTCAGGGGTGCCTGTTCCTCTCTCAACAGCTCAGAGCCCAGGGCAGGACCCCCGCCCTGGCAGGGCACCCTTCCACTGAGGCTAATGGAGGCAGGATTCACAGGGGAAAGTGGATCGCACAGGAAATCCCAGAAACCCGTTTGAGTTTGAGCCCTCCCGCCCAGAGGGGGTCTTCCATTGAAGACCACGCTCACTGCACGTCTTCGGGATGTGGGAGGAAACCGGAGTCCCTGGAGAAAACCCGCGCTGACGTGGGAGGAAGGTGTGAACTCCACACAGGCAGTAGCCCCCTGCCCAGAAGTCATTTTTTTCTCTCATCAGTGTTAAAACAAATTAACACTGAACGAAACAGCATTATTCGAGGACCTGCTTTACAAACATACCTAGGATACGGTTCAATGTATAATTTAGGCACACTAAGAGATGGATGGCAGTAACTCATAATAAAATAGAACAATTCTAACAATATATTGTAATACAAGTTGGGTGGTCTTTCTCTCACAATACTTACTGTACTGGAGTCATCTTGTTGCTTAAAAGAAGCACTTTACAGCTTCTCTTTGGCAAATCTGGATCGCCTCCTTGGGCTTTGGGGCCACGATGAAGCGAAATGAGGGCGACTTGTGCAGAAGCAGGGCAGGACAGTGATAGTGAATCCTGTCACCAAGACAGCCACGAAGTAAGTGACGAAAGGGCAGGAAGATGCATCTACGGCGCGGAGACGCCAGACGAAGGGATGTCACACACGTCCAGGGTGAAATGGCGCGAGACTTCACCACGCTCCTCAGACAGGGTTGTAATTTAAAACTCATGAACTGATTATTTCTGGAATTTTCCATTTAATATTTCCTGATAGAGGTTGACTGTGGGTAACTGCAACCGGGGAAAACGAAACTGCGGATGAGGGGGAACCCCTGTATCTAAGGCCAGAGGAGAGGAGAAGGGGTGCGGGGGAGCCCTTCTGGAGGGCTCCCCCCTCTGACGGGAAATCTCTCAGAACGCTCCTGCCGGTCAGGTTGGCCACAGCTGGGTCATATGGCCACGCCAAGCTGCAAGGGAGGTTGGGAAAATGAGTGGCGAAAGGGAATGGGAATACTAACACTGGTTTGGAGTCGTCAAATTCAAAGAGATAGACCTTGCAGATTCGATCAACATGGAAGGCTTTGGGACAGAAGAGGGAGGGAGTAACGGGCCCCTGGAAGGCAGGGCCGCTCATCCAAGGTGGGGAGGAGGGAATGCAGTGGAGTAGAAGGGCGATGGATATGGAGTCAGAAGACACGGGTGACAAGCCCAGGTCTGAGCAAATTGCTAAACTATCCCAGCCACAGTTCCTCCATCTATCAAATGAGAGTGACAACACCTACCTGTCAGGCAGGCTGTGAGAAGCAGAAGCTGTCAGAGGGCATGGGGACTGTCTAGCATGTCCCCAAGACTTTTTGGGGATGCTAAGTGTATGCATTATAACCTCAGTTTTTTTTTTCCTTTTTCTCACTCTTTTAAAATATATACAGTTGTGCATACATCATAATGTACCTAATACATTAGACAATAGCGTATATGTAACTTACACCTAGATACTTGTGCTTATGTTGGGTGCTTACAAAATTGACCGATAAGGGTCCAGATGTTTTATAAAAGCAATTTGGGAACACTTTTCAAAGAACATAATGCACACAGTGAGCCCTCAAAAAAAGTCTGCTTCCTGAGCTGCCTTTCAGACGTATTTGGATTGCAAAATCTCTAATGCCAAAGGTCAGACATCTCAGAGTCCTTTCCAAATCTACTCTCAGCATACCGCATCTCATGGGCTCTCGTGGCGCCTCACATCCCTCTCCCAGTAAACAGGATCCCAAGTGCTGAGCAACATGGGCAGCTCCTGGGCCTGGTTATCACGTAGCCTCCTCAACCCCCCGCATCTTCTCTTCCCAACTGCTGGCTCTCTTTGGAACATTTGGGGCTGGTGGCTGCTTCCATGAAGTGGTGAACAAGAGCAAGGAGGAGGGGCAGCAAAGCCAGGGAGGGGAGCAGCGGCATGCGAAGCCAAGGGCCCCTCTGGCAGGGAGGGTTGAAACTCAAATGAGGTTCTGGGATTTTCTGTGCAATTCATTTCTCCCTGTGACCCCGGACCCCTATTCACATGGACAGATGAGAAGCACCCATATCTCCTTCCCAACGGCCCTCTTTCTTCCCAGGTACTCAAGGTACTTGAGGAAGATTTTTCTCCCTCCCTGCATCACCCCATTGGTGAGCAAGAGACTAACACAGGAGTGGGGCACAGGTAGAGAAATAGAGTCCCAAGGTCACCCAGGGGCTCAGCTAGAACACACCTGATCAATATCACTTTTCTCATTAAGAGTACAAAGATAAAGCCTCCTTTATACACACCAGGCCCTTAAATACTATCCATTGCCATCGGTTATACTGACTGTGAAGTTACTGATCATGTACTTAATTTGACCTTTCCCCTCCCCTCAAAGCTTTGGGGTTTGCCTTTAAAAACCCACGTTAAATTTTCACTTTTAATGATTTGACCCCTCTCCTTAGCTCCCTTTAAAGGAGCCGCCGATAAAGGAATAAACTGGCTAAAGAAATAAGAAATTAGCCTCTTGAACACTGTAGCCCTGTCTGCGGAGGCTGTCCTGGCTGGAGCCCCTCTCCACCGAATTGAGAGATAATGCTAATGGAATTACCCATTGTGACTGGCTCTGCCACGGGAAGACAAATGCCAAAGCAAGGCTAGGGCCTTTAATCAAAAATAAGCCCTCTACGTGTCCTGAAACACACACACACACACACACACACACACACAACTATCCGAGACCTTAGTTTCCTACATACATCACTCGCCTTGATGCTATATTCCAAAAAAATTGATTTAGAGGAGGTCCCACAAACACATCTGAAAGCAAATTAAATTAGTAAGAGGCCCACCCAACGTATGCTTACAGGCACACAAATCACACCCCGGCAAACCTCTCAGAAGATAAAGTGCACCTGGATTAATTCAGGGAGATGGTATGGAGCTTATCTGTTTTGTTTAGGCTCAATTTTAACAAGATAAAATAGTAGGCCCCACGATCTGCCGCTGGTGAAGCTGTTTACCACACAATTGACAATGCAGTGTGGGCTGATGGAATATAGATTAGTGTATGATAGATTAGCATGTAATATAGATTAGCGGGCTGGTGGTGCCCCTCTCCCTACTCACGCTGCTCCACCCAGGCTGGGTTAGTGACAGGTCTGAGGTCCTAGTTCAGACCTGGGTCTGAAAATATCCACATAATGGCAATTTGTCACCTTTTGGGTCTCATGATGTGTCCTGATTCCTTCTGAAATTAAAATCAACCTAGTGACACCGCTCCAGATAAAGGCGGCACCCTGCTGTACCAGTCAGAGCTTGTTTTATACGTAGCAGAAATGGAGTCTGCCTCTGAGACAAAAACGGGATTTACTGGAAGAACATCAGGGACTCCCAAGAGCGGGAAGCTGGAGCGCTCTGGAGGACAAGCCAGGAGGAGGCCCAGTAAGCCACCTGCAGGACTGAGGTAGCCTCGCGCTGGAGCACGGATGTGGCCTCCACATCATACACGGCATCACTCACTCAGGGGACAAGGCCCAGGAGAATGGCTGAGTCTATGCCGTGAGTCCACTTCGCTCACTGCAGATGGGAGGGGGGTCTGCCCTTTGAGTTCCCAGGGTGGGGACAGTACTCTCTGCCAAGAAATTGCCACACAAGAGGACACCCCAAAAGGGAAATCAGGTGCTAAAACATAGAGGTTGAGTGATGGGCAGCCGCAAACGGGCACATTACTGCTACACTGAGACTAAAGAACGCCTGCTTGGGGTTCCTCATGTAGTCTCGGCATCACGGAGGAGAGCTCGCAACAAGGAGAAGAGCACTTGACCATGAATCCAGGGACACAGACCTAGGCCTGGGGGTCTGTACCAGGCAAGTCTGTCCAAGCTGAGGCAGGTCTACTTCCCTCTGGCCACTATCACAGGTTCAGCGGTGTCCCCCCAAATTCATGTTACAGTCCTAACTTCCAATACCTCAGAATGTGATTTTAACTGGAATCAGGACATTGCAGATGTAATTCGTTAACATGAGGTCATATTAGAATAGGGTGGCATCCCTATATAAAAGGGAAGTTTGGACACAACACATGCAGGGAAAATGCCGGGTCTCCACGATGGAAGTTATGTGGCCAGAGGCAAGGAAGTCCCAGAAGCTAAGAGAACAGGCCAGATAGCGCTTCCTCCAGCACCTTCGGAGGGAGCATGGTCCTGCTGACACCCCGATCTCAGACTTCCAGCCTCCAGAACTACGAGACAATACATTTCTGTTAAGCCAGGGAATTTATGGTACTTTGTTACAGTAGCCCTAGGAAGTTAACGCACTCATCTTCTGTAAGGTTGGACCAGATTCCTGACATTCAAACTGAGTCTTGAATTTGAACTTCCTCAGAGTCCTGGAAGTTCTTGGCAGCATCCTCTCAAAACCATGAGGCCAGAGGTCACCTTCAAGGTCCTCTTAGCTCTCTCTAAATTAAAGCCCTTTCCAGTTTTGACAAAGAAGTGTTCAAAATGTTAGAAAGGATGTAGCAGGGACGCTTTCTTCTCTAGCTGTGTGGATGGGCTAGTCCTTTAATTGGCCCCATACCACATGCATCCACCCTATGACAGCCACTGAGCCCCAGGAGAATGGAGCAACATCACCCAGGGCCCAGAAGGTTTGCAGATTCTCCGTCTAGTCCAGTGACCTTTCTACTCTGACAAATATATCTTCACTGGGCCCAGATCCTGGTGACTCAGTCCCCTCCTAGATACCGGTCAACACCCTGATTTCCACAGCAGATCCAGCCAGTCAAAGGGTTCTGTGACCTACCATTCCCTCACCTCCCCACAAAGACCCCCAGCATCCGTTGGCTGTGTCCATTGCCTCATAGAACAATAGACGCCACTTTGGGGTGTATACAATGTTGTTTCTATCAGAGAAAGAAGGATCAAGATGTCACAGATATTGGAGGTACCAGACACCATGCCAGGCTCTATGTCAGTAGCCTCTATTTGAGGTCATTATACCGTGGGGACTGAACTCTTTATCTGCCTCCTATGCCAAACTGACAGCTCCATGAGATTGGGGGCTGCTATGCTCATTGGTTGAGTCCTAAGATCCAGGTGGATGAACTATAAGTTCTGCAGGGTGGAGCCCAAAGAGCTACCTCCTTCCTAAAGCCCACATTCATTTAAAACTGAGAAAGGGGTGCATGCACAACATCCAGACTGCATGTCAACACAGAGGGAAAAACTTGCCCAGCTACACTTGCCCAAGGGGATTCTTCTCCCACATCAGTAGATTTGTAACAGAGAGAGAGAGAGAGAGGGAGAGAGAGAGAGAGAGAGAGAGAGAGAGAGAGAGAGAGAGAGAGATCGATCTCCAGGAGACAAAGAAATGGAGGCTGCCATTTTTTCTTCCCACAAGTTTTATTACAAAGTTGTCTCATGCATACATGAATAGTTCAAAATTTTCTGAAATGAATACATGGGTATCCTCCATCTACATCCAATAATTATGATCATTTTGGCACTTGTGTAGACATCATAAAATCTCACTTCTGGATCCTTCAGCATCCCCCTCTTATGAATGAAGCATTACCCTATTTAACTGCAATGCCATTATCACACACTATAAAATTAATAATAATTCCATTATATCATGTAACATCAAGTCTACATTCAATTTTTCCATCATCTTAAGGAATGCCTTTCATTGCATTTCTGTTTCTAAGCAGGATCCAATCAAAGTTTGGTTGCTGCGCTTCTTTAGTTTCCTTTCGTCCAGCCTTGTCCTCCAACTCTTTTCTCTCAGGACCCTGACTTTTTGAAGAACGCAGGCTGATGGTTTCATGGAATGTTTCGTTCTCCTCCTGTCTGCTCCCCCGTGGGGTTCTTTGGCTTGTCCCTCTGTATGCTGGAGGCGGCAGCCATCTTGACCTTCCAAAAATTGAGTGGGAACTGAGTTGAGAGTAATGGAGCTGAATGCTCCCAGTCCAGACTTATCAGCTCTCCCCCTCCACCCAGTGCGGGCTCCATGCCAGCATCCCCTCCCCGGCACTGCCTGGTCGCTGCTCTGGGACCTCTGGAAAGCAGTGCCGGGCCTCTCCAGACCCTGTCGCCCCTGGGCTCACAGTGAACGCAGCTGCATGCATGCACACCGTGCCACAAACGATTGCAGAGATTTACAGGTTTCTCCATGATTTATGCCTCTTTAATTAGGGCTTTTATGCTTTAATTAAAAAGTTACAGAAGTTGTCTTTACTTCTGAAAAATGTGTTTATGGTTGACTGCCTGGGTGAATTAAACAGCATCAGATCCCTGGCTTGGCTCCATGCTAGACTCCTAGAGCTCATTTTCAGGGTAGGGGGATGGAGGTGAGGAAGAAAGACCATTAAGAGAGAGGCTGTGACAACTTTCACTACTTTTTGATGATCATGCAATAATTTTTCCATGATAAATCGTCTCATTACATCTGCAAATTTGGAGGCAGAATCTAAATACCACAGCCCTAAAAACAAAACAAAACAAAACAAAAACAGCACCAGGTCCTGGCTTAAAGGCACTCCCCTCTTAGTTGAGGAAGCAGAATAAAATTTTATGTTTTACTACTCACCCCTTGGTCGGCTCTCGGGCCACACTAACTCCGTGCGGTGAATGACCGTGCAGAGCTCTGATCCGGGCCCCGGGGGCAGCGGGGAGCCAACGCCAGCATCTCTGAACCTGGATGCAGCCGCAGCCTGGCTGATGGTCTGGGTCATCTGCCCAGTTCTGTGGGCTCAGCTCAGGTATCAAGACGCTTTCTTCTATTCCCTATGCAGGATTATCATCCCTTGCTTTGCATTTCCACTAAATATGTTTTTAATATTCACCTTTAGTTTTTTCTACTATTCTTTGAATCATCTTATTTGTGCTGTGCCTCCCTCCCTCGTTAGTCTCCTGAACAGCTCCCTCTCCCTAGCTCCTGCCCAGGGGAAGTTACTACCCCAGGATTTGTGATCCTACTCTACCGTGAGAAGAATTGTTCCAAAATATCGAAATCACATTAGTCCACTTTCTAGATGAAATATGGCTATCTCCTTCTGCTAAATTGTAAGCCCTGTGGACCATAATAATAAAAAGGACCAATGCTCCTTTTTCTTCTGTTCTACTAGACCTCAGTTTCAAGACTTGAGTGAACCGCATTCCTAGTTCATGACACACTGACTCATGCAGGGTCTCTCTCTGGCCACTCAGTCATTCATGGGTGCACTTCCTCACTCCCTCTGTTCCCTGATCCCGGGGCCCGCCACTCTACTGAAGTCAGTGAGGTTCTTTTTTTATATGCTTCTTATAAAGTGTGTATATTTTTATGCACATGGAATTTTTATTTACATAATATATAATGTTGTGTGCTTCATGATGTGTGCTTGTGTATATATATGCATATATATGCATATAGTAGAAATTCAGTACTGCTTGCAAGTTTGGTAGAATGAAACTTTAAAACTACCTGGGCCTGTATTTGGGGGACATAAGAAGTTACCATTCCAATTTTTAAAATATTCACTGGTCTAATTATCTGTTCTAATTTTTTCCTGTATCAATTTTGGCATTTTAGATTTCCTAAGAATGCGTCCTTTACATCTTTTATTACATCGAATACTATTCACAATGTGCTTAGTATTCTAATCTCTGCACTATCTTCAGTTGCTTCTTTTTTTTCTTTCAACATTTTTATTTATTTCTATCTTCTCTCTTTTGTTTTGGTCAGTGTTTTCAGAGGTCTAACTATTTTATAAAGAATCCACTTTTGGTTTCCTTAATCTTTTCTATTTTTTAATTCAATTTTTCATTTTTTCTATAACATTTATTATTTCCTTTACTCTTGTTTCTCTGGGTGAGCCCCATACTTTTTTTTTTTTACTTTACATCTCCAGAGCTGAGCACATAGAAGCTTTTTATCAAATGTTTATTGAGTAAGTGAATTGTAAACACCTTGAGATCAGATAATGCCTCATCGGTCTTCTAGTACCCAAACAACCTACTGTGCCACCTAGCAGATGGGAGGCCACAGTAAATTTGAGGGAATATTTACTGAGGGGAGAGTTAATATAAAGAACTATACCCTCCCCCTCAAGGAACCTCCCAAGGTCATTTAATTGAGGCTTTTGATTGAAAATAAAAGACATTTCTGACAGTGTGGCGGAAGCCATCAGTGACAGTAGTAACCCTCCAATCTTTTCTTTTCTTTCTTTAAATTTATTTTTGTTTATTTTTTCCTTTTTTAAATTTATTTTAATTGTTGTTCTTGTACAGTTTTCTGACTTTTATTCCCATCCCATCCCACTGCCCCAGCCCTCCCCACCTCCCTCCCATTTCCTCCCCCCTAGTTTTTATCCATGTGTCCTTTATACTTGTTCCCATAAACCCTTCCCCTTTTCCCCTGATCTTCCCTCCCTTCTCCCCTCTGGTGACTGTCAGCCTGTTCTCAATTTCAGTGTCTTTGGTTATATTTTGCTTGTTTGTTTGTTTTGTTAATTAGGTTCCTGTTAAAGGTGAGATCATATGGTATTTGTCTTTCACTGCCTGGCAAAGGCCTTGAACAGACACTCCTCCAAGGAGGACATAGAGAGGATCCAGAAACACATGAAAAGATGCTCAATCTTTTCTTCTTCAGTGACAGACCCCTAATTTTAGCTAGGCCCACACCATCTGGAATAAAGGCCAAGTAAGTGAGCTCTGGCCAATGGGATGTAAGTGAAAACAGTGGGTACAACTTGAGAGAGAGCACGAATGGGAAGGAGTTGAGTCTCGCTTCTTCCCTGTTCTTTGTCTTGCAGCCAGGAGTGTCCGTACGGTGGTTGGGGTTCTGGAGCGATAATGGACCAGGAGCGGACCTTCTGAATGGAAGCCCACGTGACAGAGAAACAGGAGAAAGTGCCTGGGTTCCTCATACCAGGAAGCTTCCATGGCAGCCTCAGATGAGTGTCTTTGGACTTCTTTACAAGAGAGAGTTCCTATCTTGTTTAAGATGCTGTTTTCAGCCTTTTGGGGCAAGAACAGGCTTCTGTCACATGTGGATGAATGCATTAAGTGATTAAAATACCGTTAGATTAGTAACTGAGTCAGTGGGTACATGTTGACCCTTTTTTAAAGCACATCCTTCCTCAACAGAACACAGATCTAAAAAAGAAGGTGATGTTAAAAATCCTCATTTCATTAACAAATTGATAAACAGCAAGTGCTGGCAAAGTTGTAGAGAGAAGGGAACCCTGGAGCATTGTTGGTGGGAATGCAGACTGGTACAGACACTGTGGAAAGCATTATGGAAGTTCCCCCAAAAACTAAAGATGAAACTGCCTTTTGATCCAGTGATCCCCCTGCTGGGACTATACCCTAAGAACCCTGAAACACCAATTCAAAAGAACCTATGCACCTCAATGCTCATAGCAGCACAATTTACAATAGCCAAGTGCTGGAAGCAATCTAAGTGCCCATCAGTAAATGAGTGGATGAAAAAAACTATGGTACATTTACACAACGGAATACTATGCAGCAGAAAGAAAAAAGGAACTCCGACCCTTCCTGACAGCATGGATGGAACTGGAGAGCATTATGCTAAGTGAAATAAGCCAGGTGGCAAAAGAAAAATACCAAACAATCTCACCTCTAAGGGGGACCTAATGAGCAAAACAAACAAATGAGCAAAATAGAACCAGAGACAAGGAAATAAAAAAAACAAACCGACAGTGATCAAAGTAGAAGGCGGAGGGGGATAATGGGGGGAAAAGGGAAGGGGCAAGTCAAGGAACATGAACAGAGGACTCATGGGCACCAACAATGGGGTGGGGATTGACTGTGGGAGCTAGGTGGGTGGGGCAGGCGACAGCAAAGGAGAGAAAGGTGGGACAACTATAACTGAACAATATAAATAAATAAGCAAGTAAGTAAATAAATAAATAAGATTTGCTTAGAAAAATCTCCATTTTACACGTGAGATCACTAATGGGGACAAAAGCACTAATGGGGGCAAGACAAAGACTCATCTCTCATTCAGATTTCAATGTACTGGCCAAACTCACCTCTTCTAAACTAAACCAATCAGAAGAGGGCTGGTCTCTAAGACTCTTACTACAGGACCATCTGGTGTTTCTCGTGCAAACTCCCAATAATTCGTAGCCCCATGATTGCCTGGGTTAAGTGCAGGTAAGTCTCAGTTTTTCAGACTACGGTATGATTCTCAGGCTTGACTCTCTGGCTAATTAGGTAATTGGGTTGCCAGTTCTCTTCAAGAAACTCAAACACAATTAAATCAAAATATGAAAACCTTGTCCATTCTATGTGATTAATGACCCTGGCTCTCAAAAGTACTGCTTCACCTTATCCTTCATGAGCTGGGGTTTGGGATTGACACTCCGCCTGACTTTGCATACTCCAGAGCAAGCTTCATGGATGACACCTCCATGCTCTGTCACCTATAAAATCAAATGGAATGTCACCTCTGTCCCATTACCAGCTTCTTTATGTTCTTATGGTCTCTGCACTGTTACCTGGGGCTTCTTGGAGTGTTCTCTCATAAGTGGCATCATTATCAATGGCCACCATCAACATTAGCCCTGGATTGGCCCCAGAACCAAACAGAAAAGAGACAGATAGTTTTAGGTCCAGACAAGGGATTATAACTCTTGGACAGCAGGGCCTGGATAGGTATGGCAAAGAATCCAAAGTCCTAGTTAAACCTTGCCTTTGGGGATTGGTAGGTAAGAGGGGAGTTTGGAGGAGTTAGGGTGGCTTCGTGCTCTTCAAAGTAAGCTGGACCCAGAGCAGCCTCTGACCAGACATCTCATAAGTAAGGAGAGAAAGAACGAAGAGCTCTCACTCACTGAGAGCTCCCTGTGTGCCAGGTGCTGCAGCAGGCATTTCCAATCACATCCCTGTTCGGCTGAAGGGCGGTGCAGTGCAATGGTTAAGCATAATTACTAGCTATGCAATCTTAAGTAAGTAACGTCTCCAAGCTTCATGTAAAAAGGAGGTTAAAAAAAAATAGCATGGCTGGTGTGGCTCAGTGGACTGAGTGCTGGACTGCAAAGCAAAGGGTCTCCAGTTCGATTCCCAGTCAGGGCACATGCCTGGGCTGTGGGCCAGGTCCCCAGTAGGGGATGTGCAAGGCGCAACCACACGTTGATGTTTCTCTCCCTCTCTTTCTCTTCTTTACCCTCTCTCTAAAAATAGATAAATATTTTTTTTTAAAAAGGAGGTAAAATAGTTTGGACTTAAAAAGGATGAAACAGCCAAGGTATTGAACAGTGCCTATCACTTAATATAAACTCTCAGTAACTACTTGCTGGCTATTGTCATTAATCATCACAGTGCCACGTTCCGGTGGGTTTTATGATGCCCATTTTAAAGTTATGGAACATAAAAGTCAGAGACATAAACTAATCTTCCTAAGGGCAAGTGTTAACAAGTAGAGGAGCCAGAATTCAAATCTGGGTTCGCCGAATTCCAATCTTCTAGCTCTTCGCCGCAGCCAGCTTCCAGAAAGCCAGTCCTTCCCTAGCTGGCTGTCATAGACACAGTTTGGCACTCCTCATGAAAACAGCGCTCGCTCTCAGGGTCACCAATACGGTCAGTGGTTATGCCACTCAATGAAAGTGGACCGCTGGCCTTCGAGGGGATGACCACTGATCACAGCCCTCTCCCCTCGGCACAGGCGTTACATAGGAATGAAAATACAAGGAGAAACCTTCCCCCAAGATGGAATCTATTTATTGAAAGTTGTGTGTTTACTCTTACATGTTGAAGCTGCAGCCACCTTCAAAGTACTCTCCATTTGAGGCTGCACATCTATCGAGATGTTTTCTCCACTGCTCAACACAATTTTTGAACTCATTGATTTTGATGCCTTCTAGTGCTTCTGCTGTTTTTTTATGTTCACCTCTTCCACATCAGCAAAACATTTCCCTTTGAGGATTTTTTTTCATCCAGGGAAATAAAAAAAAAGTCACTTGGGAGGAGCTCAGGTGAGTAGGGAGGGTGGGGCATGGGAGTCATGCCATTTTCAGTCCAAAATTGCTGAACACTCAGCACGGTGTGGGCAGGTGCTCTTGTAAATTACCCATCATGAAATGGGCAAGTGTACTGAAAGGCTCTTCGGAAAAGTTCACTGAAGCCGAACACAGCCTCTCACAACAACTGCAGCTGGTACACTGATACAGATGGGTTCCCAAAACACTCACCTAGCCCAGGAAGCCTGTACTCCAAGGGGCCTGTGCTTCAGAAGATAATTTCTTTTTTTTAACTGGTAAAGTAAAGGACACAGTTTAGATCCAAGACCAACAGAAGCTTCCTATTCTTTCCTCCCAAGACCCGACTCTGGTGCTTACTCACAGGGAAAGCGGTGTCTGTAGAACAGACAGGTACAGCCACCAGGGTGGTTACCATGGGCAATGAGGGCCTGTCTTTTATCTTAGCCAGGGAAGAGCATCTGATGCAAATCCTGCCCTGTGGGGACACATGGAGAAAGAAGGTCACACTCCCACCATCTCACCGTATGTGGAACCCCTCTGCCCTCGGGGGGTTCAGTGAGAGGCAGAAAGATGCTTCTTCCTGATACCATCAGGAAACATGAGTACAATTCTATGAACCAGAAGAAACACAGTAAGAAAGAAAATCTCTCCCCTACCATAACCCCAAATTCCCAATACATATGTCCATCAACCACTTACAACCAATCAGTCAATAAAAAAAAATGAAAGAAATCCCACCAGTACCCAGAAAAGAGCTGTCAGCCTTGAAACGAAAGCATTAAACATTTTTTTCCTTTCTTTTACGCTGTTTTTATTCTTTTAGTTTGCTGGTTTTACTCTTCCTTCAAGTAACCCCCACATTAATGTGATGGGTAGTTTAAATGTCTTAAAGAAACAGCACAGACCACTGAGATCTGGATTCTCTTTCTTGACCAAAAAAATCAAATGGGCTACAGAGACTTAGATGGAATTAATTCCTCCATGGAAAGGCAGGAGCCGAGCGGCTTCAGTCTCCTGGTTTATAAGGTCACCAGAATCCCGCACTGGGAATCGCTCCTTTGTACATCATTCCTGCTGCGGCCCTGAGTTGCGGTTGATCCGGACAGTGATTGTGTCTGGTCTCCAAGCAGAAGCTTCACTAACCTCTCCTAAGAAGATTCTGATACCAGTTGCGGCTGCAGGAAGAAGGGCAGGAGAGCAGCCCCAAGACGTGCCACTCTGCGGCCACCTTTAGGCCTTGCAGGGAAGCATCGTGGGTAGGGAAGCCCCTGCTGAAAGCAGAGTCCGTGCTACAGAAGAGGCCCCCATGCACCCAGGCCCAGCTCGAGCAGCACACGGGAGGGCAGGGCCTGCGGGAGGACTTGGGAGATGGGGGAGCAGACTGCCACCAAGGACACTAGTCTACCAGCTGTGAGGCTGGGGTCTATTCAGGTTTTCCTTGGGTGTGGTTTGGTATTTTTTAGAATATATCACACCAATGAGTCCATCTTTAGCTACTAATTCATTCTGGTCTTGGGCAAATCACTGAATTTTGAGCTTTGGTTTCACACAGACCTAAATTAAAACCCTCCCTCCACTACATATTGATGAGCAAATTAGTTTGACTGAATTGCACGACCACTCCAGGCCTTGGTTCCTACACCAGTGTACGGAGAACAGTAATGCATATTTTGCAAGGTTGCAAAGAGGACTGAAAAGGTAACATACGATAAAAGGTAACATACATAAAATGCACAGCAGACAATCTGGGTGTATTAGGTTCTGGCTGGGTTGTCTGCCCAGTGGTGTCCGTCACTGAGCATCATGCCTCCTGAGAAGTCCCCCTTGTGTCTCCAGCCTGCATGGTCCCAGGAGTGGTTGCCGGGAAACCTCGGTCCAATAAAGAGACGGGTCTCCCTCTGGAGAGAGGACCCTGAGCACCCGAGAGCTCTGATAGGCAGAGACCCTGTGCTCTGCCAAGCAGCCTGCAGAAGATGGTCTTCAAGTGAAGAGAAGATGGACATGTGTACAGAGAGGAGAAAAGAGCAGAATGCAGCTAATATTCCAGTCCCTGCCTCTAGTTCATCAAACACCTCACAAATACCAACTTGTGTAAAATGAGAGAAAGGGTTTCCCTGCTCTCCTATTCTCTGACTTGAAATACTTACTTACTGGAAGTGCCACCCTATTCACATCTCCTTCTACAGCAACTTAACAGCCAACTTATCACTGTTCAGTAATTCATTCATTTGGTAAACCGCTTCCCTATCCAAGGGCAGGGGCCGTGACATACCTCTGCTTCTATGTGCACATGGCCACATGGCTCGTCTTCGCCCCTGGACATGACCTTGCTTGCATCAGATGCTGCAGCCGCCACTTCCTGAGATCCAGACCACAAGGTCCTGCACTTCCCTCCTGTTCCAGCCTTGGTGGCCCTTCCTTTGCTGACTCCAGCCGTGACGGCGCACAGCAGCCCAGCCTCAGCAGCAACCAAGACAGGGGCGCTTTTAAAAGGCGAGTTCCCAGGACTCCCACTAAAAGTCACTGAAGTGTGGGTCCCGCACTGAGCACTCCACAGCAATCACCTCATCTAATTCCCATACAATGCAGGAGATTGGCGCTGTTATTACCCACATTTTACTGACAAAGACGCTGAGGCAGGCACCGAGAGGAGAAGGAATTTATTCAAGGTCACACAGCTGGGCAGTGGCAGAGCTAAATCCAAATCCTTGCTGGGTCATGCCAAGGTCCATGCACTTGGCCTCTTGCCCACGCTAGACTAGAGCCTTCAAACTAGCCTTTGATTTTTTCTTTTTTTTAATGCATGACATTGATGAAGCCATGTCTGAGTGATGGCTGTAAGAATTCAAAGGAGGGATTCACTAGGAGCTGAAAGAGTTATCATCAGAGAGGGTCTGAGGACAGGGAACAGCTGGACTTAGCCCTGGAGACACTAGGGCACACGACACCTGGTGGGAAATTCAAAGCCCCAGAGAGGAGACGGTGCGTGGAGGGCTGGTTATAAAGGCAGGGTTCATCCGTGGCTGTGGCCAGCTCTGGGGACACAGGAAGCCGGGCAGATAGTTGGGGCTTGGTTTGTTCTTTTTGCTTATTTGTTTTCTTTTTTTATTTTCTGAATTCTACATTTTTTTTCACCTGACAATTTTTTTTAAGTTGTATTTTTTTCCATTACCATTTAATGGAATACAACTCTGCTATAAAAAAAAAAAGAAGAAACTTTTAACCTTTGTGGCAACATGAATGGACCTGAAGAACATTATGCTGAGTGAAATAAGCCAGTCAGAGAAAGACAACTACCCTATGATTTCAGTCATATGTGGAGTCTAATGAACAAACTGAACTAACAAGCAAAATAGAGACAGACCCAGGGGTTCATTCATTTTTAACAGGTTGAATTGTGTCTGTCCCCCTACTCCTCCCCCCAACGGATACGTGCTAGTCCTAATCCCCAGGACCTGTGAATGTGACTTTATTTGGAAATACCGTCTTCGCAGATGTAGTCACGTCCTGTTGAGTCCACCTTTGATGAAGGTAGGTCCTAATCCAATACGGCTGGTGTCCTTCTAAGAAGAAGGAAATTTGGACACAAACCCAGAGCCACAGGAAGAGCAGCATGTGAAGGTGGAGGCAGAGATGGGAGTGAGGCAGCTGCAAGCCAAGGAGCACCCAGGATTGCTGACCGCCACCCGAAGCCAGGAAGAGGCAGGAAAGAAAACTCCGGGGTGATCAAGGGAGCATGGTGCTGCTTCATCTCTCACTTCTAGCTTCTAGAGCTAAGAGATAAAACATTTTTGTAGTTTTAAGCCATCTACTTTGGGAAGCTTTGTTATATCAGCCTGTGAAATAATAGGAAAAAATATATATATATATATATATCTGTCCTCAGTTCCTGGCACAGAGCTCCTTGCAATGTCCTAAGTGATAAGAGTGCCAGCAGCATCTTTTGTTCCATTACGTAGTTTTTGACCCTGGCTGCTGACACAGGACTCCTAAACCCCTTGGAATTTCCTGTGGGATAGGAGCATCTTTTGTTCTAATGGGGTAACTGTCAGTGGGCGCCTGGGCAGCTTCAGGTTGGGGGCTGGTCACCAGAAAGACCAAGCCACGATTCAAAGCATGGAGCCTTCAGCCTAATCCCCCATCCTCTGGAAGGGGAGAGGCCCTGGAGACTGAGTTCACTGTCAGTGCTGCCTACACGGTGAAGCCTCTATAAAAATCTTGAAAAGGTGGGGTTCATCAGCTTCTGGGGTGCTGAACACCTGGAGGTGCCAGGAAGGTGGCGCACCCAGAAAATACATGTGAGTTTCATGCCTCTTCCCCATACCTCACCTCACGTGTCTCTCCACCTGGCTGCCCATCCGTATCCTTCATTGCATCCTTTATAATAAACCGCCGAACATAAGTAACAGTTGCCCTGAGCTCTGTGAGCTATTCTAGCAAATTCTCAAACCCAAGGAGGGAATCACAGGAACCCTAATATATAACGGTTAGTCAGAAGGACAGTGACACCTGGGACTCGTTGACTGGAGGCTGAAGTCTCGCGGGACTGAGCCCTTAACTTGTGGGATCTGACACCCACTCCAGGTAAACATAGTACCAGAACTGAACTGAATTGTAGGACACCTTGCTGGCGTTGGAGAATTGCTTCACATCTGGGGCCAGAAGTGAAACTGGGGTGTGGGAATAAAGGAAACCAGCATGAGCTGTTCTCAGACGCAGCCCTGGGATAACACAGTCATCCCCAGACAAACGCCCAGAACCTGGAGCAAGGCTGGTGTAACAGGCGGGAAGCTGTGTTTTAGCAAGGTCGAGTTTAAACAGCGGCAACTGCTAGGCATCCAAAGAAAGTGGACTCGGAATAGAAACGAGACTCAGCCCAGTCCTCGCTCTACTTTCTGCCTCTCCCTGCCCAGCAGAGACAAATTCCATCCTTCCCTTCTTCTCACCCCCTCACTCCCAAATGGTGTCCTGTGGGCTCTGAGCAACTTGGCCCCTTTACTTTTACTTCAGTTTCTTTACCTACAGAAATGGAGATGACAGTGCTGCCTGCTCCGTCGTCCCTCTGTCCCCTCTCCCCCTGCCCTATCTTTCTCCGTATCACGTTCCACCCCATGGCCAAGCATATGCTGATTTGCTGGTTCGCTGTCTATTTCACCCCACTAGAAGCCCAGCTGCCAGGGGGCTGCAGTGTGCTCTGCTCGCTGGTGTGAGCCCATGTCCGGACTGTCACCCGGTACACAGCAGGGGGTCAGCAAACACTTGAAGAACACGGCATGGTGTGGTGTGGAGGTTAAATGAGATAATGTGTGGAGTGCACCTAGCCCATAAGGACTTAGTATGTGCCGATCCTATCCCTCATTCGTCCCTGGACATTTCCTGTGTTTCACAAAGAAATTGTAGGTGTAACTGAGGGGGACATGTGCTCTATGCCTTGGATATCACATGTGTAAAATTGAAGTGCTACCTCCTCCTATTGCTATTTAAAAGTGTTATTCCATTTTCCGTTTCCTTTAACTGGAAGATATACCTCACCCTTTTAGAAACATTCTTCATAAGTGTATCTTTGGTGAGAAATCCCAGGGGCCTGTGGCAAAGAGGTCAGATGTTACTTTCATATCAAGCAAGATCCCGTCTCTCAGAAATGAACACCATCTTCCTTTCTTGTCTGGTGGGAGTGAGGCTCGCAGCCCCTGGGGACTGTCTGGTTTGCTGTAATGCAACGTATGTGTTCTTAAGAATCACCACAATGTACAAAATTGCACTAGAAATTCCACAGGGCTTATGGGAAATACGACGTTTCAAATATAACACTCGAACACTTCACCAACGACACACCAAAAAAAAAAAAAAAAAAAGACTCCACAAAAATGGCGGCTCAATTTTACGCATGTGAAACAGTTAAGAAATCCATAACATGCCAATAAACATGGTGCTTTATGGGAAGAAGCCCTGGTGTTTGCTTGTGGAAATGGGCACTGGCAAGGTGGCAGCTTGTGAGTTACTGTGACCTTCTGCAAGGACGTTATCCGGAGCCGACAGACAGTTGTAACAGCAGACATGGGTGGCCATGGATCAGAGTGGAATTGGAGAACGTAGGTCACCAGAGGGTGTTTGGCGCACGCGTGTGTGTGCATTCCGTACATGCCTAAGCTGCTCGGTTAGCTGTATGTGGTTTTCCGAATTTACCCAGTGTTTCTCGGAGGCTAAATCACACATAAGTAAACGTGAAATTTGTGTTATGCTCAAATTGTTCCCTACGACATCAATTGCATTGGAACGAATTTGCATTTCTGAACAATCATTATAGCAGAACTGGCTGTCTATCCAAACTCACACTGGGGTTCGCAATAAGGCTGGACGCGGTTTATGTTTAACTGTCCCGAGTCGCAGGGCCACATCTCACGTTTGGCCTGAGAGAAGATAGGGGAGAGGCAGCATCTGATATCCGGTAAAAGTTTCACTAACCAGAAAGCAACTCCAACCCTTGTATATTTAGAATTAACAGTCTTCACCTTTCAGAAGAAGCCAATCACAAGAAACAAGCTGATAGGTGGAAGTTTGCCAAAGAAAATCAGGAATGTGTCCCGGAATGCGCGGTACCCAGCCCCCTGAGCCTTCTACCGCTGTGGTCATGTACGATGAAAACTGGATTCTGGGATGCGGATTCTGAATCACGAAATCAAGAGTAAACTGTGTTCAGTGCTCAAACAGCTTAAGGAAGGAAACAAGACCAAAGCCTTTGAAAAGGAGTTTAACAAAACTCACCAAAACAAGGATTTTTGATAATCCTTACTTACCCAGAAAACCCATGCTCTGCTCCTTCCAATTCCCAACGTTTGCCCACAGGAGTCGTGCCCTCTGAGCGTGTAAGACGCACCACAGATTAAAGTTCTGGAGAAATTACTTGGGTGGTTCAAATTGTTGAGGATGACATTGCCTCTCTGCTCCCCTCCCCCCACCGACCCCTGGTTGCTTTCTGCTTCACCTGGGGGCTCCTCCCACCCAGCCAGGAGCCACACAGAGCAGGCAGAAGAGCAGCTACAAACCTATGCTGAGCAGATGAGGAATCAAGAGAAAACTTTATAGATGAAGAGATGGATAGTTTTGAAGTGTAATAACCAGGTGAAGGGAATTAGAGTTTCATCTTCCTTTTTTTAAAAAAATGTATTTATATATTTTTAGAGAGGGAGAAGGTGGGGAGAAAGAGAGGGAGAGAAACACTGATGTGTGAGAGAAACATTGATCAGTTGCCTCCCTTATACACCACAACCCAGGCATGTGCCCTGACTGGGAATCGAACTGGCGACCCTTTGCTTCATGAGTGAAGCCCAACCAACTGAGCCACACTGGTCAGGGCCCCTGGCAAACTATGCGAGCCATGATCACAGTATAATGGACATGTCCCTTGAGCCTACAGCTTCTTCCAGCCAAGAAGTTCCAACCGGGATACTATGCTTACATTAATTAATTAGCATGCTGGAATTCCCTGGGGAAGCTAGGAAGCATTGCATGCTGGAGAGGGGAAGGTGAGCAGCAGTACATCATAACCATCATCACTATCATCATCATCACCATCATCATCATCGTCATCGTCATCGTTATCATCAACAGCATCCCTTGGGGTTTGACAGGCATCCATCAGAACCCATGCTGGGAGCTGTAACAGACCAGCTGGGCACACACTCTCCTCTCAACAGTGTGAAATATAAGGCAGAATGAAGAGTCCATTCATTCATTCATTCATTCATTTATTCCTTCATTTATCAACAATTAATTCAAAGGTATTGGAACCCTATTCTGTGTTAGCATGAGGGTTTCAGGTGGAATGAATGAAATGTAGCACCTGCACCCAGGGAACATCCAGGCTAGTGGTGAAGGAGAGCAAAGCACAAGCATTCTAATTTAGGTGCCGTCAGAGAAAAGTGCTCCAAGATTCTAAATACACAGGGAAGCCATAGGTAATCGTCCCCACCCCCTGTCTCTCACACCCCACATCCGGCTCCCACCAAGCCTGCCCGGTCTCTCTTCTCACTGTGACTTGACCTGTCCCTCTGCCGCTGCTTTGGCAAAGGCCCTCCCAGCTCTTGTAACAGCAGAAAAACTGGCCTCCCAGCCTCCACTCTTGCCTCTCACGCTGCACGTTCCCCATGTAGCCAAACCGATCTCCCGCAAGTGCGCTCCACTAGCTGACGACCGTCCTTGTCTCCAGGCCCACGTTCAGGGCCAGCGCAGGCCTCGCTCAGTGGCTCGCAAGCAACACTCCAGGGTGGGTCTGACACTCGTCCCCCTGCGCTGCCCACCACTCCCTGGAAGAGTCCGGCACTGCTGCACCTGGAGGCCTTGCTCACATGTTATTCTTTCCACCCCCTTGGCCACCTGCCAAAATCCCCACCCTCCCTAAAGTGACATCTCCCAATACCTCCCTTCTCCTGCCAGGTAGGATTCATCACTCTTTGATTAAAGCGTTTTTAAATTTTTGTCATGATTACTTGCTTAAACATCTATCTTCCCTTCTAGACTTTGAATTCCTTGAAGGCAGGGCCATCTCCCCAGTGCCAGGTCAGGGCCAGACACAGAGTGGGGGACTCAGTAATGGCTGGCGGAGGGGACGGTGGATGACAGACTGCCTCTTTCACAACTGTGCCCACGGCTCCCCTCGGCAGGTGAGAGGCTCTGCAATGTGACTGTGGGCCCGGCAGTATGAAACCCCTGTCCTTCCTTCAGTCAGGCTGCCCAGAGCGGTGGGCTGTGGGGAAGGAATCTGCCCTGGGCCAGCCATACTCCTTGGTCCCCTTGGCCACTATTCGTGTGACCACTGTCATACACAGGCGAAGACTAGACAGGGTCAGAGTGTGGCTGACAGCCATGACTGAGGAGCTGTCACTGTACCAGACCTACCTCCTTGCTTCACTAGACTAACAGATATTCTTATCCCCATTGTACAGGGGAGCAAACAGCCTCCCTGGGGTTGCGCTGTCCGATGCTACACAGGCTATGGCGAGTACCAGAGCTGGGATTTGAACCTGTGACTGTCTGACTCCACAGGCTGAATTCTTGCCATCGCTCTGGGCTGCCTCCCACCAGCAGTGGGAGGGGGAGGCATGTGGCCGAGAGGGGGGCAGCTTGGAGAGCACTGCCTCTGCTTCCCATCGGGCCAACACTCCGTGGGCTCTGGGTTTTACTTACCTTATATGGTGAAAAGAGAGATGCCCCTTTTTTTCCCATTTCTGCAGACTAACAGACGGGTGCTAATTTGGTAAATGCAAATTGTCTGGCTTCCATTCCATCCACCATCTGCCTGCTTGAACTAGTGAAACCAGGGTGACTTGTAATTATGCCCAGTTCCCTTCACAAGGTCCTTCCATCCCTTCAGATGAGTTTATCTTTTTTCTATTTTAAGAAAGAGTTTCACAGAGCAAGGCATTTGTGGAACATGTCCAAGTACCGGAGGAGAAAGTGATATTTGAAGCCAAACCAATCACACAGACAAAACCCTTAAACGAGATGCCAGAGGACCCAGGCTGGCCCCATTCTTCCCCGGGAACTGCTGAGCAACAGGAGACGAGTCGTTGCAACTCTCGGGGCCTCAGTTTCTCCGCCAGGCACTGGCATTTGAAGTCACCACCGCCCCCCACCCCCCACGCCAAAAAAAGATGGCGTGTTGCTGTCTGCATGGCAGGCCTGCCCCTGACACTGCAGCTGGTAGCGCTCTGAGCAGGTGTTTAGAGGGACCGTCCCCAGCTTCCCATCCTCATCCTCCAGAAGAAACTTCAAACCCCACATCAAAGATTCCCCCAGCTTCCCCACCCCTGCTAAAAATACGAAGCTGACTTTCATCTTCTTCACACCACAGCCAGGAGGTAGCTGCTTAAAGCTCCCCTTCCCCACTCTGTGTAATAACCTCCCACAATATCCAGCCTCCAGCACACTTAAAACTAAAAGGCACAGAAACGATAAGAGGGTCAGAAGGCTCAGAGAAGCGATTTGCCCGGCCCAAAGCGTACCGCTTAACCCCGGGCCTCACCCACTCAAAATTCAAACAAGTCCGTTCCGTTCATTTACCTATGGCTGTCTTCTGCCAGTTTCTCCCTTCCTGGGTGCTGCACATTTAGGAGATAATGCCCATGTGGCAAAGGGGTAGGTTTCCCCTGCAGTGCGGGGGCAGTACCTCTTGGGAGGGAGGCGAGCAGGAGTGAGCCTGGGCCCATGGAGCGGTTCCCTGCATGTCCCCCGAGGGAGGGGGTGCTTTCCTGTGCGAACTCTCTCTTCGTCACCTCCTCCTGCCTCTCCTCTGCTGCCCCAGCCACCCCTCCACCCCATTCCCCAATCCCTGAGACTGGCAAATGAGTCCGTGCTACCACCAGCAGCCAAGTTCATTTTTTTTTCTTTTAAAGTCTCTCTCTGACAAAACTAAGAGGGAAAGTTGGCTGTTCAGTTTGGTGGTTTTCTTTAGCAACATTGAAATGTCTAACATCTAAATGCGTGGTGTTTGCGAACTTAAATACGTCGCCTCTGGACCAGCCGTTCCTCAAGGAACATCTGCTCTCCAGAAGATCAGAAGTGAGAAACCGCAAAGTTGCCTAACTTATCTTTCCCTAAAGAGATGGAATGTGTTTCTCTCCCCCTCAAAGTAACAGCTATTTCTCCACCCCACATCAAAACTCCAGCCTCTGGCAAATGTCGTTGCACTCCCAAATCCAAGCTACGTACGACACAGAATCTGAAACTTCAAAAGTGACAACACAGTGCCACCCCGCACTCAGTCTCACTCACAGCTTCTAAACATCTTACAGGGATCAGAGGGCAGATGCTACTGTGCTGAGCCTGCCCTGTGACGTACCCCCAAAGGTGGGGAAGTCCTTAAACAACCCGGGGCATGATCCTGGAAGATGGGTGGGCTACACGCAAATGCCCACCCCCACCCCCCACCACCAGGTAGAGTCTGGCCGAGAACTTGGAAAATTGTGAAAATGGCACCTGAAGCTGGCTGACAATTTGGCATGCAAGGAGACCGGAGCCACAAGGAAAGGGTGGGAGCCCACGGTGGAAACAGGGTCCCCGAGATGGCTTAGAAAGAGCCATGGACCTTTATTCTCCTTGGTGATTTCTCTCAGCTACAAGGAGATTCAACTACAGATTGCAGGCACCCCAAAGTTATGGAGACTTCCCCACACAGGTTCAGTCTTTCAGGTAAAAGATGTCTGGAGGGAGGGGGTCCAGAGGCTCCGTGAGGCCATCGGAGGCCGAAGCTCCTCCCATCTTTGTGCTCTGCCATCTTCGAGGCCACCTCCAGGCCGCTTCCTGGCTTCCATCCTCAAGGTCACTGGTATGTGGAGATGGCTCTTCGGCTCTTCGAGCTCCTGCTCTCACACCACATTCTACGTGCCAGAAAAGAAGGAAAACAAAGGCAACACACCCCCAGGACAGCACTGCAGCCTAAGCAGTGCCGTTTGCAAGCTTCCCCGAAGGACGAGACGTTTTTGCTGACATCCCAGGCCAGGACTTAGTCCTGTGGCCACACCAAACTGTGTGGATACTGTGAAACAACAGCCTTTAGCTGGGTGTGTGGTGATATTGAAGCAAATGGGCTTTTTGTCCTAAGGACAGTGGGACCACTGGCTGTGAGGTAGCTACTGGAAGCCTCAGTCACAGCATCAGCTTCCCATTTATCAAAAGAAAATGTTTATCCCACTATATCTATATTGAGACATCTCGGCTTCAGCACTGTTGACATTTGGGGCCAATTCTTTGCAATGGCGGGCTGTCTTGCATATTATAAGATGATTTCAGCATCCCTGACTTCTACCCATTAGGTGCCAGTAAGCAACCCCAGCACCCCCAGCATGTGTGACAACCAAAAATGTCTCCAGACAATGCCATATGTCTCCCAGGGTACAAAAATCACCCCTGAGTGAGAACCACTGATATACAGCAAAAGGGCACTAAATTAGATTACCCACATAATTTTCATAAGAGAAGAGCATGGATTGTGCACCTGTTCATTTGGGGGTAACACAGTAAGGAGCCATGGAATTGATCTTTAGGCTTTGTTGAAAAGCATCTTGGGAGATTTTAAGAGTCAAGTATACGTGAGATGCTCCCAGGGTTCCAAAGAGAAAGCTTGGAACCCATCCAGGGCTTGGGAGTGCAGAGATAATGTCCTTTGGCCTCCTTCAACTCTCCCCCTCCCTCCCTGGGTCTTCCCGCAACAGATCCCTCTGCCTGGGCCTCTCCTTCATCTCTGTGTGCAGCTGACTCCTCTGTGTGATAGACGCAGATCCAAGTCAAACTGCCCTCCCCACTGGCTGGTTCCTCTTCTGAATTCTGCATCTACAGTTCATCAGTATATATTAATCTATTCACTTTCGTTATCACTTTCCCCATCAAGGCAGAGAACATGTCTCTTCGTTCACCTGTATTCAGTCAAGTGCCACTAAAGATTTGCTGAATGAATGAATGAGGCAATGGAAGTGAGAGAGAGAGCGCATGCGTGGTGTATGAGGAAGTTGTAAGGGAGTGAAGGAGAGAACTGGAACTTAGACCAAGGCAAAGGCCATACCTGAGCCCACAATAACCAATGAGTAACAAGTGCGATTTCCTATCACAGACTTAGTATTTCAAGTCAATTACAAACACTTATTGGGTATCTGTAACTGGGATACACAAATAAATGAGGCATGGCTACAAGGACCTACGATATAATATATGAATAACAAATACATACTAATAATTATTATAGAGGTAAAAGTTCCAAAAATGTATTTTAAAATACAAAAAAGTACAATCCAATTAAAAAATGGGCAGGGGACCTGAATAGACACTTCTCCAAAGAGGACACACAGATGGCCAATAGACATATGAAAAGATGCTCAATATCACTAATCATCAGAGAGATGCAAATTAAAACCATGATGAGATATCACCTCACACCTTTCAGAATGGCTGTCATCAATAAATCAACAAATTAACAAGAGCTGGTGAGGATATGGAGAAAGGGGGACCCTTTTGTACTGATGATGAGAATGCAGACTGGTGTGGACACTGGGGACAGCAATATGGAGATAACTTGAAAGATTAAAAATGGAACTGCCTTATGACCCAGTGATTCCACCTCTAGGAATTTATCTGAAGAAACCCAAAACACCAATTCGAAAGAATATAAGCTCTCCTACATTCATTGCAGCATCATTTACAGTCACCAAGACAAGGAAGCAGCCCAAGTGTCCATCAGTAGATGAGTGGATAAAACAACTATGGGACAGTCACACAATGGGATTCTACTCTGCCGTAAAAAAGAAGAAAATTTTACCCTTTGCAACAGCTTGGATGGGCCTGGAGAGCATTATGCTAAGTGAAATAAGCCAGTCAGAGAAAGACAAATACCATATGATCTCACTCATATGTGGAATCTAATGAACAAACTGAACTAACAAGCAAAATAGAGACAGACTCATAGACAGAGAGCGGCTGACAGCTCTGGGGAGAGGGCGTGGCTAAGGGGTGGAGGGATGGAACAAAAAGGAAAAGGGACTCATGGGCACGAACAACAGTGTGGTGATTATGGGGGAGGAAGTGCAAGGGGGAATGAATGGTAATGGAAAAAATCCCATAAAGATAAATAAATAAATAAAAGCAAAAAGAGAAAGAGAAATGACACCTCCCTTTATTCTCATCCATCAATCTTTTCAGTAGGGGTTTATGGGTTGCATAGAAGATAGTACGTTGAGATACAAAAAGAACACATTGGAATTTCTATTTAAAAAAAGAAAAAGAAATGAGTTCAACAGTTCTGAGGGTGTATGGTTTACTGCAGTCTGTGGGCGTGGAGCTTCAAAGGGCAGCACTGGAGGGGGGTTCTGCAGGCTGGGCAGGTGTTAGGAAGCAGGCTAAGGGTTTTAGCCTAGATGGCTGGAAAACTGATGGTGTCCTTCACACAGACAAAAGGGGGATGCAAGGGCGAGCAAGCCTTGAAGCGGAGATGATGCTGCATTAGACACAGACACTGAGTTCACACCTTTACGCCCTGGTGGGAGACACCAGGCAGCTTAGGCCCCTGGCTGAGTATAAGACACCAGACCAGGGCTGCTCCTGCCCACCTGCACACTGTGAAGTGCACCCTAGTCTGAGCTGCCTTCTAGGGCCTCTGCACCACCAGCTTTCATCTCCTGGTCTGCTGACGGCTCAGATACAGCTGTCGTTTCCGGCGTTTATTTTCAGACCTGTCTTCTGACACTTTCTCACCACACCTCTCCCACTGGCACCTATCCCTTGTTCCCTGCACCAATCTGCCCCTCTGTGGTCTTTCTTCCCTTACTTCCATGTCCCAAAGCTGGGAAACTGGAGGAAGGGAGAAAAAGTTATAGACTCTATCCATGTGAGCTTCCAGCCACATGTGCATAAACACACAGGCACGCTCATGCACGCACATGCGTTCATTCTCTCTCTCTCTCTCCCAGTCTCTCTCCAACAGAAAGACTTACCTCCCCTTAGAGCAGACCTTGCAACGATGTTCAGCTTTCTCTATGTGACACCAATCGCCACCACACACCCAGCGCACCCATATCATACCCCATGCACCACGCTCAGTCATGGATGCACATTGCCTCTTTGCGGTCCTGCAAAGCACTGCAGCTGCTTTTGCATTTGCTAGCTACAGGCAAGTGAGGGAAAGATGTATTCAACCTCATTCTACCCTCTCAGCCTCTGTTCTCTAAGGACCTATTGGGTATCCACCCTAGTTTCTAAAAAGGGAATCGTGATTGGAATTTTACAGCCAAGAAAACCAAGTCACCTTGGGGTTAAGGACTCCAGACCCTATTTCCAAAGAGCTTTCAGCACTCACAGCCTAAGGGCCTTTGGGTCCTATTCTCTGGCTCAGTGGATTGTTGTCTGCGCCATCCATAAAACTTTTTTGAGCATCCACCCCCAGTACATGCATATTTATTTACTTACAAATTATAATCATGTACAACTACACATACATTATGCACCATATAAATAGATATACTCATTATAATAGATATAATAGACACACTAAAAAAAAAGAAATTTAAAAAGCAGATAAAGAATAAATATAACTAGAAGTTCCACTATGTCTTCCTATATCCAGTGGATGATCTGGTGCACCTCCTGGGGTACACACTTGCTTTGAAAACTCACTGTGCTTACCCATGTGGTAGGCATTACTGCTGCTCACCAGTATTTCCAGGCCTCCTTCCTTTCCAGACACAGGGGAATATTGTGCTTCCTAGCCCTTAAAGGTAGAACTGGCTACATGACTTGCATGTCCAATAAAGCTCACTTCTGCTTGGAAGCATCACAAACCACAATTCTCCGTGTCCTCTCTTCTCGTGCCTCAGAAAAGCCTGATGCCTCCTGTTGAAAGGTAGCATCATAAGACAGTCATCTGGGAACCATCAAGTGGTTAAATGAACAGGCACTGCTGAGTCACATTGCATTTGAAGTTTGGGAGTTGTTTGTTACTGCAGCAAAACCTAACTGATCTTGACTGATACTGTTTGTGAAGAATCAGATGCCATCACAGTCATGGGTTTTCTTCTGAGACCTCAGCTCTCACAAATGGCATGGCTGAGAGGGTGCTTCTTGGTAGCGACAGCCAGCCACAGTGCCCAGGAGGGAGGAAGAGCAGGTAAGGGCATTCCTACGGCATAGGAATGGGGTCAAGACATAAGAAATGTTCCAACGTCTAAAAAGCAAGCCTGGAAAACAAGCAGGTACCGCCTGTGTGGACTTGCCCAGGAATTGATGGGCAGTCTCCACTCTAATTCAATGTCCATCCCCGACCTGAGCTAAAGAGCTCTAAGTCAAAGAGTGAAAAATGAGTCTGTAGTCCTGGTTTCTGCATGTCCTGTATCTTCCTAACAGAAAGGAGTTCAGTTTGGGGCCAAATACATAAATCCTTCTCCTTCGAACTACTCTTTCAGCTTCTAAGGCAGTGGATCTCTGTCTTTAAGAAAATTTTAGGGGAATTAAATTGCAAAAGCACTTATATCAGTGAAGCTACCTCTTGATTGAATCTAAAACATTGACAGCCAACTCCCAATCCAGCCAGATGGGCTGAGGCAAGGACTGCTCCTGAGTTACACAACGGGACCCCAAGTGGTTCAGAAGAGGAGATTAGGAATTTGGAATTCCCTTTTAAGCCTGATATATGGCTTCATGGGTTGGGTTAAATAATAGTAACTTATACCAGACAAAAAAAAAATGTTTTGTTTCTTACATAACAGTCTGCAGGTCTTGGACTGGGGCAATTCTGAGGCACAGTATTGTTCCTGATCCATTCTACCTTTCTCCTGTGCCACCTTGACCCTTGAGCTTCCAATTCACGGTCTAAGACAGCTGTCCCAGCCAGACCTCCAGGCCCACTTTCCAGACAATAGAATAGGAGAAGGAAGGCACCGCCTTCCTCTTCCGGGCATAAACCAGAAGCTGTACACATCACTTCTGCTCACATCTCATGATCAGAATTTCATCACGTGGCTGAACTTGGCTGCAAGGAAGGCTGGGAATATAGTCTCTAGCTAGGTAGCCAGTGAGGCTCAATTTTGGACATGCTATCACTAAAGGAAGAAGAGGGCAACTAGCAGCCGCTGGCTTCTTGGGGTGCTATGTGGCCTTTTCCCGGAAGTCCTTGCTGCCTCTGCCCTAGCCCCTGAGCTCCCACAATACCCTGCGCTGCTGGCCACGGCACTCACCCTGCGCACTGCAAAGGGCCACTTACTCTTCCTTATGTCCCACTAGGCGCAGCTTCATGAACACAGAGGCTGTGTTCATCCTGTTTACCCTTCTATCCCCAGTCTCTGGCACTTAGTAGGTGCTTAACCAATATTTATTGACTAAGTGAATGACTACATATGAGGAAGGATAGTAATTATTAATCTATAACCCTTCACTGCCTTTCCCTCCCTACGACCCTTTAGTACTTCCACCTTTGCTTGCCTCTGCGCCTTTGCTTTCCTGCTCTAGGCCAAGCTCACTCTGGCCAGACCAGTGCTTTGGGCTTTTGTGATTCATGATTGTGAGGAAAGGAGGGGGAGAGAGAAAAGAAGCAGTAGGCTAACGTCGGGAGGGGAGTTTTTGAGTAACTATACTGCGCAAAAAACATGGCTGGGAAAGAAAAGTAAATTCAAAAAGTGTCACTGTGGACATTGTGGCATTAAGAAATACAAGGAAAGGACAGAGATTATTTGGGATTTTTTTTTAATTTATTGCATTGTGTTTTCATGACCCAGATGCTGCCCTATGACTACACAAGTTGTAGCTCTGAAGGAAATGACTCAGAACATCAGAAAAATGCCTGGGAAGTACAAATCTCAGAAAAAACGTCTTAACAACTTCTGCATGCTTTGAGTCCTTAGGAAAAATAAACAACCCTACAAAATAGTGAAGTTTGGTTTTCAATTTTTTTCAGGTTGTTTCCAAGTCTCAAAATCATGATGTCCTCTGTAGAGCCCCACCCGATATTCGTACTTTAATTCCATTTTACAAATCAAAAACAAAATGTTTAATTGGAGACAATATGATTACATCATATGTCTGAAAGATAATATCACAACCAGGCATACATGTCCAAAAAGATTAGCTGTCAAATTAAACATTAAAAACCTTATTTCTAAATATCCCTGTTAATTTTCATTCACTACTGGTTTGTCTTTATTGCAGCTGTCTTTGTTTGCTGGTATAGAAGCAATATCAACAATCAAAGGAAAAGCTTATAGGAAAAGACTGAAAATGGAGAAAATTCGATGCATTAACTAAATGTTTTCTGTAAACTGGAAAAACTTCTCTAGGCTGTAAGCACCACAGGGGAAGTCACAGTGACTGTCTTACTCATCACTGTTTTAGTTCCTAGTACGGTTCTAAACTCTTCTAGAAACAAAACAAATATGTGTGACCTACTCTTTGATTTCAGTCATGGAAACTCTCACTCCAGCTGGAGCATAATTGGAGAACTACGGACAACAGCAGCACTCCCTGTCCCTTTATTTTTTCAAAGATTTTACTTATCTATTTTTAAAGACAGAAGAAGGGAGGGAGAAAGACGGGGAGAGAAACATTAATGCGAGAAACACCGATCAGTTGCCTCTTGTATCACCCTAACTGGGAAGTGAACCCGCAACCCAACCGTGTGCCCTGACCAGGAACTGAACCAGCGACCTTTCGCTTGTAGGGTGATGCCCAACCAGCCGAGCCACCTGTCAGAGCTGTCACTTTTTCTTGATAAGCTGTTTTTTATTGTTGTTGTTGTTGTTGATAAACATATACGAGGTTACAGGGTCACATTAGCTCTTGCTGGTCCTGAAAAATTGACTGACACATTCAATATGCATGAGGTCACAAACCCAAGCCCACCTGTGATTTTGGAGGTGACTCCGAATAAGTGACCTGCTTCTGAGTAAGATTTGTGGGAGGGTTCTTTCTGTTTTGTTCAAAAATTTTAAACTTTAGAATAACAATAAAACATAATAAATAACACTGTTATATTTACAAAGTCCAATATACTTGGGTTTTTTATTTTTCTTCTTATTTTAGTTATCTTTTTTATTGTTTTTAATTACATAGGTAGTGCACTAGGGATGTTGTATAATAATTAAAATCTAAACAATAAAAAGCAAAATTGCAAAATTCCCTTGACCACCATCTCAAACCCAGTTCACTCCTCAGAGGTAACAACTTTTCCCTGGTTTGTATCCTTCCAGATCTTTCTCTATACTTTTACATATAAACACATATGAGGTTTGTCTGGGAAAACTCCAGCCATTGTTAATATAACGAGAATGGTTTACATGACATCAGTGTAACCTGGCAGCCAAGGAGAGTGGACTGGAATGCACATGTATGAACAATGATGACTTCACTGTACTAGTTAGTGGGGGCAGTAGATGTCATTGAGTGACCATGTGCACTGTGTGGCCGTCACATTCAAAATGACTAAACAAGTAGAACAACGACTCTGCATCAGATTTTGCGCTAAGCTTGAACATTCCTCTGTGGAAACTATTTGGATAATTCAGAAGGCCACAGCCATGGGCAACTGGTGACTGGCAGTTTCATCATGACAATGTGGTACATTGTCATGCATCACATCTCATGCAGAGTTTTTTGGCAAAACATCAAATCACTCAGGTGACTCAGCCACCCTGCTATAGCCCAGATCTGGCGCCCTGCAACTTCCGGCTATTCCAAAAACTTAAATCACCTTTGAAAGGGGAAAGATTTCAGACATTGATGAGATTCAAGAAAATACAACGGGGAAGCTGATGGCAATTGGGAGAACTGTGTGAGGTCCCAAGGTACCTACTTTGAAGGGGACTGAGGCATCATTGTCCTGTGTACAATGTTTCTCGTATCTTGTATCTTCTTCAATAAGTGTCCCTATTTTCCATAATACATGGCTGGATACCTTCTGGACAGACCTTGTATGTATCTAGAGACCACCAAAGTTTTACCTTGCTCTTGTTTTTATTTCTTTAAATGTTATATACAGTGGTACCTTTTGCATTTTGGGTTGCTTTTTTCTTTTGGAATATGCCTTAAAGGTCTTATCATATCTGTGTATATATGCATATATATCTTCCTCAAATTTTTAACCATTTATGGTATTCTACAATACAAGCATACCATAGCTTACTTACCTAGTTCCTTATTACTGCTAGAAATTTAGATGACTTTTATTTCTTTAAAGATTTTATTTATTTACTTTTAGAAACAGGGGAAGGGAGGGAGAAAGACAGAAAGAGATGAAGAGAAACATGGACCAGTTGCCTTGTGCACACCCTCAGCCGGAGACCTGGCCTGCAACCCAGGCTTGTGCCCTGACCAGGAATCAAAGTGGCGACCTTTGGGTTTGTAGGCTGATGCTCAATCCACTGAGCCACACCAGTCAGGGCTAGATGATTTTTAATCTTTTACATTGTTAGCAATAGACATTTTATTTGTGCCTCACTGTCTACATATAAGAATGTTGTTCTCAAAAAGATAGTGAGAAATGGAATTGCTGGGTCAAAGGGTGTGAACACTTAAAGTTTTCATAAACACTGACAAAAAACTCTCCAAAGTGTTTATAACAATTCACTCTCCCACCAGCCTTGTATGAGAGAACCCGTTTCCCTCAATTCCCGCCATTATTATCAAACTGTAAAATGACTGCCTACCAGATGGGTGAACATGGCTTCCTACTGTTATTGTTATTTTGCCCCGTAGTATCTTGAATGTAGAAGGTCAACTCTGTGGCTGTGATTTGAGACAGTTTTCCTCACTGTTTTATTTCTCGCCACCCACCCCAAACAGGGAGACATAGCCTAAGCAGATGGTAGTGACAGAGACTGCTAGCCGTCTACCCACCTCTTCTCTGGGGCACACAGTTAGACTACATTTCCCAGACTTCTTGGCACTTAGATAAGGCCTTATTACTGGCTTCCAGCCACGGAAGCGTAAGTGGAGTGATGTGCATCACTTCCTGGACGGGCCAATGAAATCCTTCCCTGTGTTATCTTCCATGCTCTGGTCCCACCCACTGGCTTGGTGCAAACAAGCAGGATGAGCCTGAAAGATACAAGTTAGAAGCAATGCCTGGGTCCTTAAATAACCACGTGGGGAAGCGCTACCCACCAACCCAGAAACCCGTGTCAGACTTAACGAGAGCAGGAAACAAATTGCTGCCACGTTTGAGTTTGGGGGTTTACGACAGCAGCCATCACTATGCTAATACCATGGAGTGAGGATTAGGTCGTTAAAATGACTGCTGTAAAAGAGTGCAAAAAGAGTCAGGGAACAGTTCCCTGGGCATTTAGGGATATCTCCTAGGGCAGAATACTCCATCTTGAAAGCACTAAATTATCAGAAGCTAGCTCAAAACAGAAAGCCCTGGAACATTTCACAGTTCAGCTAAGAAACGGATCCCATCCATTTTCCAGTCCCCGCTGTGGTCTGAGGATCACGACTTACTGGAGAGAGTCTGGTTTTTGGTCAACACTTCAGGCCTGAGGGACTCTGTTCCCTTGGAAATGCTCTGTCAGCTGTCAGGGTCAGTTACTGCAGAGTCGAAATGTCGCGGAATTGTTTCACCCAAGGTCAGACACGACCCAGGATGCCATTTGCTGTTCGAATGCCATCCACAAGCTCGGGGCCAGAGGTGAAGCTCCCACATGGTTACCTGGTTACCTGTTGAGATTAACTGTAGAAAAGACAAATTGCCTTAGGTAGGGTCATACCCAGCATTTCCTGTAAAGAATAGCAGTCCCAGCCGGAGACTGTCCAAGCTATTTGTGCAGGCTGTTGTCCTGTGGTTTTGAAAGAAAACCAACCCACTCCTCCAGGTGACTTGTCGCCGACCCAGCCCCTTCCCATTCCATATAAGAACTGAGGTTAAAGTCTCCATACCCTGGTCACATCCCAGTAATGATAAAAGGCAGTCTCTGTCTCTAGCTATCCCTGGGAGGGGAGGAAAGAGACTTTGAAAGAGGTTCACCCATGAGTGAGATATAAAAATTAGAAAAGATCAAGGAGCAGGGCTGTCCAGCTTCTTCCACCAAAGCAGCACTTTTCCAACAATAAAATAAAGCAGGAAAAGCAAAGCAAACATGGCTGACGGCAGGCAGGAGGGCTCAGAGTCCCTTCTGCTTGCTCTGACCCTCCCCTGTGTGAATCTCTACCCGGGGACCCTGGGGTCCAGAGCACAGTTTGAAAGCACTTTTCTAAAGGCCCTTCCAAAGGACCATTGCAAAGATCTAGCAGGAAACAAACCCCAGAGTGCGCGGCTTCACACCCAAAGGTGGCTGCCCAGCAAACCACGTGGGAATGTTAACACTGGACCACGAAGACAGGAGGACAGAGATTATTGCTTTTTGCCTATTGTCGTCTTAATACCTGGCTTAGCCACAGGCACATAGCAGGCACTTAGCATCCAGGGAATGAGAGGATAAAGCATTGCAATCAGCAACAGTTGTACCATATTGGCTACGTAGCATTTCACAGTTTACAAAGTACTTCCCCTTACCCTGCCTCCTCTGTTTCAGAACCCACTGTGATGTAGTCAAGATGGTGATTATCATCCTTCTAACAGAAACTGAATTCCAGAGAGGTTAGGTGACATGCTGAAGGTCACTCTGCTAATCAAGGGCAGTTGCAGGACCGGAACCACATCATCAGGCTCCAAGGGCCGATGCTGTTTCCACCTCTGTTTCCACCCTTACCTCTGAGGTTTTCAGGTGCTTCCACCACATGGGCAGTGACCATCGGTGGTGATGGTGGAAGATCACAGCAACAGGCAAAGCACGTAAGGACCCCGCACCCTGACCGTTAGCGCATGTGGCTGCAGGTTCTATCTGTTTACACTAAGAAGGCAATCCTTGTTCCATGAGCCCACATCACAGACCCCATACCAAAGGGTTACCCAAATGTTTATGCCACCGAAATTCAGGGCCGTGGAGATTGTAGGATGAATAGCTGGTTTCATTTCATGACCCGGAAACCAACTCAAACTCCAAGTCCTGCTTCATATGGGAAGTCACATCTGGGAATTACTCAGTCTTCATAAAGGAAGCATGAGTCTGGAAACTACAATTCCTGGGTCCTGGTGTAAGTCATGAACTTGGTCCTTATTACTCACCGGCTGGTAATTTGGTACATAATGAACTAAATGATAAACACCAGTCTCCACCAGCAAATTGCTGAGGGCTTCCCTATCGAGGCTCATGAAAACCTGCTCACTACTCTTGAAATCACCTTCACCACAAGCCTTCAGAAATTCACCTACCTCCAAGTGAGTCCGTGGGCAAGCAGGAGCAGGATGCGTGCAAACAGAGGGGTCTGTGTGAGAGACGGGACAGACAGCCCAATCAGGGGCTTTCTGCTACTTCTCAATGACCAATTAATTCTTCTTGCATAAAATAGGTGAAATAACCCCTTCCCCCAAAGGGCCAATGCTGTGAATGCATTTTCATTTGCAGAGAAAGGAGTTCTAACAGTAAAGCAGTATATTTGGACTTCAAGGTTTTTCCTTCCTTTGTTCTTCAAATCCCTCCTCTACCTGCTCTATCTCAAAAGTGAGGGCTAGCCAACCTGAAAGAACCTAATTCCCTCCATGGGGTGCAGGCCAATGATTTAAACTCAGGAGAGCTGCAAGGTACTGAATCAAGCCATCCTAGGTCAAGGGTTATATGGCCACATTGGAGGGGGCAGGGGTAGGACTTCGATGTATGGGTTTGGGAGCACAGCACACAGTCTATACCAGAGGACCTCAGAGGAAACCATTACCTCTGACTCCTGGTTCCTTCTCCAAGCCAGTGTGCTGCTTCTTGGCTTCTCCCCAATGACATGTCAGCCTTCTTTACGTGAAGCCATTTGTCATAGACCATTGCATTCTGGTTCCCACAATCCTATAGATGTCTTTGAGCTTTTGTCATCTCCTCTCCTATCCTTTGTCCTTTTTATTTTTGCCTAACCCTTCATGGTCATTTTAGTGGGGTTTTGGAAAGAAGTAGAAATAAATGCAAGTGTTTGATTTATAAGTATACCTGCTGTTTCTTTTTTCTTTTCTTTTTTTTTTTTTGAAATTGACATTTCTAAACTGAAACCTTCACTATGACTCTTCCCCAACCCTAACCCTTCAGTGTCTCCCCATGACACACAGTCAGGACTTTCAAACCCTGCCCACCAGTGCACCCGCAGTGGTAGAGGAGAACGAGCATGCGTACTCCCGAGTTTCTGGGGCGCAGTCCAAAGAAGTCAACCACTTGTGTGAAACTTCTTTGAACTCTCAAGTTTTATCTTTTAAATACGGGCAAATTTTGCCCCTATTCCATGAGAGATGTTTATTTTAATATAAGACTTTTATTTTAAATTACTGGCATTTACATTGCTTTACGTCACTTTCTTTTCCCAATCTTCAAGCAAAATTGATGCTTGGGGAAGACCTCATGTTTATCTCATTGCTTTGTGCGTCTGTGAGACATACACCTCAACTTAAGGGGCCCAGCCCTTATTCTTGTTGTGTCCTCAACACCAAGCACAGTATTTGGCCCTTAGAAGACATTGGACAAGTGTCCAGTGGGTGAACTGAACTGAGTGGTCCTGAAGGAAGGGCAGGGTTTGGATGGGGCGTGGAAAGGGGCATATGGCACAATAAGGGACCATTTGGCAAAGGCAAGTTCTAGAGGGAGGGAGGGGCGCGGTCCAGTGAGTGTGCCCTGGAGGGTGCCCCAGCCTGGGAACCTTTGCAAATGCTCTTACATTTGATCGTTTGTGCTGACACCCCAGGGTGACTGTGCCCCTGGATAAGCCTTGTCCCTGAAGTGCTTTCACCCTGACACATATGCCCACTGAACCTCTCCCCACCCCACGCTCTCACCTGCTTCTCACTGACCCCTCCTCATACCACCTGGCAAGATTAAAGCTATGCGGCTGCTCCAGGCCAACACAGAGGCCACATTCTTGGAAGCAGGACTGGTCTTGCACTGAGGGGCACGGACACGCACTCAACTTTAAGCGATAGGGGGAACAGTCCCCTACCACAAGCAATCTCCTACTGAAGTCAGAAACGCTTTCCCTGAATGACTGTCCTGCCACTATGCAAAGGGCCCTGGGCAAGGTGTCACGGAGGGTCTCTAACACCCCAGAGTGAATACCTGTAAAGGTGGCTACCTGTCTTCGAGAAGTAACAAGAGAGATGAGAGGCCACTGGAGTTGGTTCGGATTTTTTTGCAACTGCTAAGCAGCTTCTAGGAAGAGAAGGCAGCTACGGATATTCTTCTTGGTTCTCCTTTCTGACTCTTCTATGTGGGCCCCATGGAGAACATGCAAATAGCCCCAGAGCATCTTTCTCTCCTTTCCAGCTCCTTTTCTTTCCGCCCCTTTCTTTCCTCAAAGCCCTGAATGGCCATGGACTATGACAGAGATTGGATTAATCAGCTGGGGGGAAGCATTCTAAGTCATTTGTGGGTAGAATTCCTGGAATTAAAGCTCTTGGTAGATAAGGAGAGCCTATCTGTAATGCAAGTCTTCAGAAGTAATAAGAACAGAGAGTACATATTAACTCATTCAGTCCTCACAACCTTCTAAGGGAGGTCTCTGTGATTCCCATTTCACAGGTCAGGAGGCTGAAGCCCCAAATTCCGCACAACTAGTAATTGCTGGTGCTGAGTGTGACCCTACACTGTCAGGTTCCAGAGTAAGGCTTTTAGGGAGGGAAAAATATCTTTCTTTCCACTACCTGCCCTACGATGTCACCTGGGTCTTTGTAACAAGACAGATTAATAAGAGAAGAGCGCACAGATTTATTGACTATCTGGGAGCCTACATAAGGAAATGAAGACCAAGAAGTGGTGAAACTTGAGGATATTTATTTGTACCAGGTTTGGTGGAGAGTGAAGGGTCGTGGGAACAGGTGACAGAACAAAAGGCTATGAGCTAAGGGTAGCAACCTGGGGGAAACTCTCAAGGCCTGATCATTAGGATTCTCTCGGCATCCCTCCCCCTTCAGAGATAAAGCTGCCCCCTTTTCCTCCAGGTGCAGGGATGGCACCTCTCTCACACGAGGTTGGTGACCTGCTTCCAGGGGACCTCGAAGAATCCTTCCTGTGCCTGCTATCTCTCAAGCTCCCTCGGCTTGAAATGTTCACAACACCGTGGGGCCGCGTTTGTGGCAGCGAGTCCTGAGCCCCGCCAGGCTCTTACCTGCCGCGCCACCTTATGAAGGAGGAACAGAGCATCTCTCTCGACAGCTCCCAGACTTCGACTTTTCATGTACCAAGAAGATTTCAAAAATGATTTGGGGGAGGGGAGATCGACACGGAAATGCCAACTTTATATTTTGCCAAATAAGTACATCAAAACATAAATCCTATTATCGCTATCATTTCATTTTTAAATGACTTGCTAACACTGCAAAAATGGGGAAGCGATAATCCCAGGGAAAAAGCGCACATCTAAACAAATGAAATTTAGACTTGTGAAAAAGGGTACATTCCCCTTGTGTCCTTCATTTTGCTAAAAACCAATGAAAACTATTGGGGACCTCACCTGATCCATTTTCTCAGGACCCAGAACCAAGTCTCTGGGTCCACAGGTCTGTGTGGGGTTGGGGAGGGGCACAGGCCCTCAGCATCAATCCTGGGGACCTTTCAAAGAAGGAAAGGGGGTGACTGGTTTTATTCAAGGCTCCCTCCATCCTGAGTAGGCTTTACGTGCTCCCTTCCACCCAATTCCTCCTGGGCCAAGGGCCGTCAGTGTGTAGGAGGAGGTGGACCAGGGGATGCAGGGAGAGAGAAATAAAATCAGCGAGGCCGGTGTTCAGAGTGGGCTGCGGAGATCAAAGGTCTAAAAGTGAAATGGGGTAGTTAATTGCCCAAGACAGAGGAGGACAAGCACGATTTGCTCAAGGTGACTGAGAAAACGGCGCGGCTAGGTGTTCTCATTCATGTGTTCACTATTCCTTCCTCTGTCTGGGACTGCCATCAACAAGAATTGGCTTAACAACTGCATCATTAAAGATGAGCTTCTGGCCCTGACAATTTTACCTCCTAAATATGTTTCACGTTTTCCCCTGGCTAGCTCCCTGGCTCGGGCCCTTGTCATCTCTTTGATCAACCATGACAAAGGTGCGTCCAGGTGTCCACAGCACATCTGTCTTCCTCCAGCCCAGGTTTCCCAATATGCCTCCCCTGTCATTCACCCCCTGCTTCAGCATGTCCTCATTTGTCACCAGTAGGTCAAAGTCAGAGCTCCCAACACAGTACACACGGCCACTCTGTCCCGTCACCAACACGTAGCAACGGTGCCCCAACACACAGACACACGCACACGCAGGCTCATCCACGCCATCTGTGCCCCTCCCTGCCTGACCCCAGTGCTCCAGGCCTGCAGCCTTCCCTCTAGATGGACAGGCGAGCAGCTCCGGGCCCCCGCTCAGGCTGTCCCCTCCGTCCGGGTTGCCCTTCTGCTTTCCCACCTAATTCCCACTCACCCTTTAAGGCCTCGCTGAGGTCTCAGTTCTCAAGGAACTGCTCTGGGATGCCCCTGGCCACCACATCACACCTCCCCAAGGTCCCGTGGGCATGCGGGTGTGGCTCGGTCATGGGGGTCACTGTGCTTCCTCTTTGGGGGCAGAGGTCGTATCAAACCTAATGCTGCACTTGCAATGCCCACACAGCACGTGGTGCGGAGCAGGAACTTAAAATAGGCTTTTTGAACCACATATTTATACACAGAGAACCAGGGATGATAGACACGTTCTCTGTCCCAAGAACTTGTAAGTTAGCAGGGGAGGTGACTGATACACCACAGGTCTAAAGCATCCTAAGACAGCAGAGCGCTCAATTCCAGACAACCGAGAGCTAGAACACACGGTGGTGTGCACTCCCAGCAACACACACGGCGAGCTGACGTTGCTAAGAACGTTTCCATGGAAGCCCGGGGGAGAAGGGGTGCCAGGACAATGTCTTAGCACCCAGCACTGGCTCCCTCTGACCCTGGCTGCACCTTGCCCCAGGCCTCCACCAGGCCAGTCCCAAATCCCCCAGCAGCTCCGCAGGATGTGCAACCACACAGCAGCAGCAGCAGTGGCCTCCAGCGTGTGCATCTGACAGCATGAGACTTTTCTGAGAGCCAGGTTATTGAACTTGAAATAGGTAAATGAAAGAGGCTTTAGACAACAATTTCTGGCAACTTTGACAAAAAAGATTTTACTTATTTATTTTTAGAGAGAGGGGAAAGGAAGGAGAAAGAGAGGAGAGAAATATCAATGTGTGGTTGCTTCTTGCACACCCCCTGCTAAGGGACCTGGCCAGCAACCCAGGCAAGTACCCTGACTGGGAATCAAACCAGTGACCCTTTGGTTTGCAGCCCGTTCTCAATCCACTGAACTACACCAGCCAGGGCTAATTCCTGGCAACTTTTAAAGAGAAGATGGCATGGATTTATCTGTAAGCAGCACGGATGGGACAGAACTGTGCCAGGGGGTTGGGGGACAGAGGAGCGGGCACCCATCTTCCATCAGGAGAAGCGCTCTCACCAGAATTCAGCATGCAGAGCATCAGGAGTGACACGCCCTGTAAAGAGCTCTGATGTGCAGCAGGGGACATGGGGAAGAGCAGCCCCCTCTCTGCAGTGAGGGGGGGAGAGGCCTCACCCTCAGATCGAAGCCCAAGGCTGGCTAGGCTGTGTAGGAGAACTCCAAGCAGACTGGGGCACCGGAGCCACAAGAGTGGGGCACTCTTTGATAACATCCCCTGAACTGTGAGTAGAGAGGCTTCTGTGAGAGCAGGGGATCGAGCAAGCCAGGGCCGGGGCGGAGGTGAGGAGGGGCCTCTTGAAGTTGGTGAGGGGAGCTGAGGGGCTGGCAACTGGACCTCTAGCTCTGTGGGTTCAGAGAGACCCCCTTAGAGTCTGATGTTTAGGCATGAGGCCTCTGGGGAATGAGTTATCCAGAAATTTCAAGCTTTAGAGAACCTACCAAGGAATTGCACCCCAGGGGTGGTAGAACTCTGCAGCCCATGGCGGCTGCCCCACACCCTCGCCTCCACCCCGTGGTCAGCTTGTTAATGCCCAAGCAGCCTGGTGCACCTGGGCTTCAAAGTCAGGCCATACGCAGCCCAGGGAGGTGAGAAAGACAGCTCACCTGTCAAAATCCTGCTCTTGGCTGCTGCCCTTCCCAGGTCACTTAAAGCCTGAGAGGGTCAGCTCTGTCCTGACTGCCACCTGCCTCCTTCCCCCAGTGCACCCTAATAAGATGGCTTCTTTGAGCAAAGACTTCTCAGCCTAGCCAACTCCCTGGGACTCATTCCCTTCCAAAAATGCAGCGGGCCTCAGGTATTGAATCATTCACATCTCCCTTGGGGCACCCAAGCCAGCCCTCACTTCCGGTGTTTGAATAAGGTTACAGATACAGTGCCAGGACTGGCTGAGCCCAAAGGATGCAGGAAGTGGGGAGGCGGGAAGAAGTCTGCTCCATCCAGCAGCCCCAGCACGCGCCTCCTCCCTCCCAAGAAGCATTGCCTTAAGCTTTCACGGTATCGTGTGATGCAAAAATCGTCCTTTGTGGAAATGCCCCCAGTGACAGGGAAGAGGGAGAGAGAATGCAGAAATAGATAGTTCGAGGAGTCCATTTCCAAGGAGCCTTTTGATCATTCTCTCAGCTCCTAGCTCCCCTTGCCCTTCTCCCCGCACCCCACCCTCTTTCCCTCTCTCTCTCCCCTCCCCTGCTCACAGACGAAAGCCACAATCTGTATGCACAATCCTCTCTCCGTCTGTAGGTGTAAAAGGATGAATTGCCTCCTTGATCTTGAAGTGATGGCCCCTGTCCAAGCGCCCCTCACCTGCTGGGGACATAATTGAAGTGTGGTCTCTGAGTCTGC